>OZ038497.1:15381603-15541603 GCA_964036315.1 Acanthosepion esculentum | reverse complement strand
TTTAAATATTTAAATGCGACGTCAATCGTTATTTTCTGTCATCTTAATTCCAGTTCTTTTATTGTTCTTGCTCCTTAATAATGTTTTCTTTTTCTTATATTCTTTCACGCCCAGTAACCCACTTGAATCTTAGTGGCTTTGTTGCCTTGCTTGGGATTAAATGAAAAAAAAAAGAACGAAAAAACGAGGAAATTTCAAAAAGATAGGAACAAGATCACTTACAATCAGGATGAAATAGTGAAAATCTCGTCGACACACTGAAGAAAGCGTGCTTGGAGAAATTAACACTCACATGGCATACTGATGGCGAGCGGGACAAAAGGAAAGAGCGCGTAACCTACCTGGCTGGCTGGCTGGATGGATGGATTGCAGAGTGAGGACAAAAAGCGACGGTCAAGAGCTAAAAGCATCTTAACAGGGACCAGGAAGTAGTAGAGGACCACGATCGCCAATGTTCCGAACAGACACAGCGCATAAAAACGAAAAAGCCCCATGCTCCTTCGTATGTGTCATGTACTTCCTTCGTTTTTCAAGTATTTTTTGTTTCGTCGTACTTAATCAGTGATAGGATATATTCGTGCTTGAAGAAATAGGGCATGGAGAATATAACACATACATGACATAGTGAAGGCAAAAAAGACAGAAGGGGAAACAGCTCATGTGTTTGCATGGATGGATAGCGGGGATGCCAAAGAGGGACGGTCAAAAGTTAAAAGGTGTTTCGAGCGACATGGAAGAAATTGTCGATAACCCCGATCGCACACGTCATGAAGAAACACGACGCGTAAAAGAAAGAAGACGATTTGTAAATGTCGTCTGTTTTATCCATTTCTCAGTCATTTTTATTTTGTTTTGCGTTCTTTAGTTAGTGGCTATTTACATTCGTGTTTTTTTCTACCTCAGCACAAATTATCGTTACGATGTCAAATGGACGTCTAATTCATTCTAAACCGTCTGTATCCATACTCTAAACGCACGGTGTGAAGGCAAAGCTTTCTACTGCACCCACTAGAACCACCCGGGATTTAAGCAAACACCGGGTTACTCGCTCCTTTTTTTTTTTTTTTTTTTTTGGTGAGTGATATAATCTCATGGTATCAGATCGTCAGTGACATTCCTCCATTCAAACAGAGATTGATTGATCTGTTGCAAAGATTTGCTTAAGGTGGGTGTCCAATTACCTTTATCTAGGTCCGCCCTCATGAACTCATGGGTGGCTGGCCCGAGTTAAACTAAATAGGCACGCTTGGTTGGCAAGTTGAACAAGTACACAGTTATCGGATATCAGATAAAAGAGTGAACACACACACACACACACACACACACACACACACACACACACATACACATATATATATATATATATGTGTGTGTGTATGTGTGTGTTCACTCTTTTATTTGATATAAGGAACTGTGTTTCTGACCAATCCAAATGTGCCAGTAATTATATTGGATATACTACAGCATGTTTAACAAGAAAATTCGCGTTACAGCTCTCCGACCATAACTCAATTAGGTACTTATTAGGTACACATTGAAGACCTATCAAAACTCTATACTCGTTGATAATATAAATATAATAGCATCATCCACAAAATCCCTAAAATTATGGAATTATTAATAATAAAAAGAAGGCCAAAACTTAATAATATCAATTATGAACACGGTCACGATGAGCTGACCGTGATTGCAAAATAAAACATTCCTTTAACTCTAGATACATACATAAAAAATGCATATATTCAGTTAAAAGTAAAATAAAATGGATCCTTCATAATGGCTAAAAATTATACGAACACATGAGAAATTATATAAAAGTTAAAAAAAACCCACCATGTCAGACGTTTTCAACGAAACTTGTATATATATAAAGTAATATAGTCTTAAAATGTGCTATACTTACGGGATAAAGTGCTCAATATCAGAGATAGAGCGCGTGTAAATATAAAAGTGAACATAGAAGTCAACACTTAGAGGCTCTAAAAGTTGACTTCTATGTTCACTTTTATATATATATATATATATATATATATATATATATATATATATATATATATCATTGACATGATAAAGTCTCTTAGTGAACGAAAAGCTTCGTTTAACTAAAGATTTTTTCTCTTAACTCTTTTTATTCATATATATATATATTGTCAATATTATATATACCAGCAACCAGAATTGTTTCCCCCTGATGATGGCCATGTTGGCCCAAACTAGTCAAGGAATCTAAATGAAATAATAATAAAAATGAAAGCATATTAATATACAACCTAGTGTGTCTGAAGATTTTAATTTTTTTATATTTTGTATTGTTAAATATATATATATATATATATATATATATATATATTTTACTATATATATATATATATATATATATATTTTACTATATATATATATATATATATATATATATATATATATATATGTATATATATATATATTACTCTGTTAATAAAAAAACACCGAAAAAAAATAAATAAATATATAAGGTAAAAAATAAAACCAAAAAAATAAAAATTAGAAATAAATAAAAACAAGCAAAATATATATATAGCATTTCGCCCCAAGATAGTAAGGCCACTGAAAAAGAAAGTGTATATATATATATATATATATATATATATATATATATATATATATATATATATAGTCTGACAAGATTACTCAAATATTAAGGCTGGATGTAGTTGCATAAAAATACTGTTTAATTAAAAAATAGTGTTTCTACTCGAATATGAGAATCCAGAAAAAATAACGTTTAAACAAAATAGATTAAAAATAACACTAACACACACACACACACACACACACACACACACACACACACACACACATATATATATATATGTGTTATTATAAATTTATTTTGTTTAAACGTTATTTTTATATGTATTAAATGTTATATATATATATATATATATATATATATATAAGATTTATTTATGCAGGAATAATTCTTTCAGAAAAATATCAACAACATCTGTCTGTTCAATGTTTTATTAACTTTTTCTAACTTTAAACTAAGTTGTTTTAAGTCAGAATTAAAATTGCTAAATTTTGCAAAGTTCATTGATATTTATGTTGCCATAGTACATTTTAATTAATGTATAAACATACGCTCCCGGAAAATTTAATTCCGGTCGAGCACTCTTGAGGAAAGCGCGAATTTGTAGCAATGACTACTACTGCTAATACTGCAATGTTCTTCCATGAATTGAGCCCTCTCGGTCATTGGCGTGTTTATTCGAAGAATAAGTACTTAAAAGTTAGCCTTACTCTCAGCACTGATATCTCAGGAGTAAAATCGCCGACTGATCCCAAATCAGTCGTGTTTCGTTCCCGGCTTGAGGCAATCGGATGTCTAGACACACTGATGAGCTGTAATACAGCGATACAGTCTGTCGATGGATGACATTACCTAATATATAAATATATATTAATTCTTGTCAATATGCAACCACTTTATAAAGTTCGTGTGCAATTTTAAATACTTATAGCTTTGTAACTATACACGATTGACTAACTCTACAAAAAGAATAAGAAAAATACTATTTTTAGACACTTAGACTGCTAGGTATTGGATACTCATTGACGGAACCTGTTTCGTCAAACTTTTTTTATACACTTGGATATGGAATCTCCGACATGCCAAATCAGTCGAGTTTCGTTCCGTGCTTGAGGCAATCGGATGTCTAGACACACTGATGAGCTGTAATACAACGATACAGTCTGTCGATGGATGACATTACATAACATATAAATATATATTTATTCTTGTCAATATGCACTGTTACTTAGATATGGAATTCCTGCGAGATGTTTCTTTCTTGTAATGACTCCTGAAACGTCTTTGGACAGCAGCGACAAATTTTAGTTCAATCAACCAAAGAATGCAGTCTAATTTTTCTTCCAATGAAGTCGTGCAAGGAATAACAATTCTGATCCACCACTAGACAGAAAACACAAGCATTTTGAAATTTCCTGAAACAGATAAAGAATAATTCGTAAAATGGAAAACAGCCAATTTTTCGAACAGCAAGAAAAAACTCGATATATCAAGTTTATAAATATTTTTCACAGATAAATATTATTTATAGAATAATTCTATCATGTATAGGTCCAAAACTGTAAATATTTATTATTGCACATTTGATCTTATAACATGCATATATTATAAATATGAATAATTATATATATATATATATATATATATATATATATATATATATATATATATATATATAATTATTTTGAAAAAATATGTTTCCTTCGCTACATAAGAGTTCTCATGTTTCACAAACGAGAGCCGAAACCCTCAATATAATTATTAAAATTAAATTGAATTAAGGTATCAAGCCCTGTTTCATCCTCAAGTGAAAATTTAGGAATAACCAATCTTGAAATTTACGCATCTTTATAAGCATGTTCCTTTGCAAAATTAATTACTATGGAAACGGCTGGGGCGGCCATTTTGGTTAGGTGGTCTAACAGTTAATTCTTATCCACATATCAGTCACCATTCGAAAAGAGTTCAGGCCGAGGTAGAGTGGGGTGTCTAGTTCAAAACGGATGATGGCATTCATGTACGCTCATCGTCTGGTTAGTTTAAAGCGAAAGATAGCTTTTGGCACCATGATATGTCGTTAAGTGTCGAGATAATGAATTACTTAAATATAATTATCCAATCCTCCTAATAATTTCTATCATATATATATATATATATATATATATATATATATATATATATATATATATATATTGGCCTGAGGATACCTAAACGTTGAAACCATGGTAGTGTGATTGGTAATCTCTTAATTTTCTATATATTTATTTTCAATTTTTTTTTTGTCTGTTTCATTTCCAAAGTGTCTGGTTAAATTTGTATCAGTTAATAAAATGTAGTCGGCCTGACGAGGAAGGTATATATATATATATATATATATATATATATATATATATATATATATATATATATATATATATATATATATATACCTGCTGAAATAAATTTTTAACCGATTTATATGATGTTTCAGTTGTTTTCTTTAAGAAAACAATCATGATAAAAAATTAGCGACACTTAAACAATTAACAAGAAAAAAATGGCTAAAAAGTCGGTGAATGCTCTTCGAAAAATAGACACTAACGACAAATTTCATTTACCTCCACAAAACGGAAAAAATATTAAGAATATTAGAAAAACTCAATAAATAATTCATTAAATTTTCTTTGTCTGTCATACTCCACACACACACACACACACACAAACAAACACACACACACACACACACACACACACACACACATATATATATAATGAGGTAACTGTTATGGGAACTTACCCATAATAATAATGGACTATTCCGGACATCATAAATACTGCGCCTCAAGAGGGAGCAGCGTTCAGAGACAGTTGAGTCAGACGATTACTGTAAGACATTGGAATAGTGATACTTGTCGAGACAACATAGTTCACTCTAACCAAATCTGATAGTCATTACTAATACTTCTACTTCTTTGTACATATTCTGTTTGTAATATATCTGTGTTATTCCATACTTGTGTTCGAGTTATTCTTCATTAGTTCTACCTTGAACCATCACCATGATTCAAGGAATTTGGACCATAACAAGTGGCGACGAGGTAACCCCAAAAGAAAAACGAACTCTCTACGCGGAGGACATACCTTTTTTGCTATTCGTCGCACATAACAGTGGTCGACGTGTAAACTCTACAAAAAACCAAAAAAAAACCAAGTTCTACGTGGAGATTTCTAAAAAAAAAAAACAACAACAAAAATTTCTACGCGAACACATAAAAAAAAATTTTTCTTTTTAGATATCAAATTTACTGGCAACAAAAAAATTTTTTTTTTGCGTACTCAGGTTTCAGGTTACACTAAAGTAAAATACGTACACAAAATTACGTCAACATGAAAGATTTTAAGTCATTGTGGAACTTATCAAAATCCAATTTCAACAGCAGCAAAAAAAAAAAAAAAAAAAAAACGAACAGAAACATCTGGAATTACAAGAATTATTGCTACGTGTAATGTCAAATAAAGAGTAAAAATCCGAGAACGAAACAGTTCTCTCACAAGACGCTATTTGGAGTACTATCGAAGATTTCACGTACGCACGCGACGAAAACAAAACTTTTGCAAATTACTTTCGAAGGTACAAAAATCTATATGAATTTGACTGCAAAAATTGGTCAGACGCACGAAAAGTACGTCTATTACTAAGAAAATTAGGCACATGCGAATATACCAAATTCGTAGATTATATCCTTCCAAGAAAAACAAATGAGCTAACTTTCAAAGAAGCCATAAAACTATTAACTGAACCTTTCAGCCATAATACCTCACTATTCCACAAAAGATGGAGAATGTATGAACTTTACAAAAAAGGACAGCGAAGATTACATAACTTTCGCGTCTATTGTTAATAAATACCGTGATGATTTTAAATTATCTGAACTCAGCGCGGACAATTTCAAATGCTTAATTTACGTCCAAGGCCTGGTTTCAACCAAAGACGCGGAAATGAGACGCAGAATCTTTACTAAATTGGAGAGTGAACAAGATTTGACACTTCAAAAACTAGCCGAAGACTGCCAGAGATGCATCAGTGTGAAGAAAGACTCAAAAGACATATAAGAAGCTGGCATAACACACATACGTAAAGTACGAAGACAAACCAACTTTCCCTCCTCAGAAACAAACCAAACCAATTCCCCCCAAGAACAGGTAAAACAAAATTTTCTAACTCTAAAAGTCAATATCAGAAAAAACTACCGCCCAGTCCATGCTATCGTTGTGGGACTTGGCATTGGTTTAAAGACTGTACATACCGTTTTAAAACTTGTCTAATATACAAAAAAATAGGACACAAAAGTTCTCATTGCTGGTCTAGAAGAGAAAGCAAAACCAGAATAAGAATCACGAGGACTGACTAAGCTGATGCGACTAACATAAGAAAATACGTACAAGTTGAAATGCAAAACAGAAAAGTGAGGCTACAGCTGGATTCTGGCTCAGACTTAACTATTATAAACCTACAAACATGGAGAAAACTGAACAGACCTGCCATGTTAAAAACGGATAAAATTGCTAGATCAGTTACGGGGAGAAAGATAAAATTTGAGGGTGAAGTAATTACAAATGTAACATTTAATGGAATGACGAAAAAACTAAAAATGTACGTCTTAAGAAATACAGAAAACCTATTCGGAACGGACTGGATGCAAAAATTTGAACTGTGGGATTTACCTATAAGTACGTACTGCCAAAATGTAAAAGGTTTATCAACCGAAGCAGACAAATTAAAAGAGAAACTAAAAACGAGTTTTCCCGAAGTATTTTCAGCAGGACTCGGAAGATGTAAGAAAATGGCAGCGAATATCGAAATAAAAGAAAACGTTCAACCTACCTTCAAGATAAAAAGGAGCGTACCGTTTGCGTCAATAGAAAAAATTGATCAAGAATTAACTAGGCTCGAAAACACTGGCATATTGACAAAAGTAGAATACAGTTAAATGGGCCGCACCGATGGTCTACGTCAAAAAGAAATCAGGAGAAATTCGAGTTTGCACTGATTTTTCTACAGGTTTGAACGCAGCAATAAAGGACTACCACTATCCTCTACCCAGTCCAGAAGTATTCACTAAATTAAATGGCGGAAATTTTTTTTCAAAAATTGATTTAAATGACGCGTACCTGCAAATTCCTGTCGATGAGGAAAGTTCAAAACTACTGTGCATAAACACAGACAAAGGATTGTACAAATACCAAAGATTACCATTTGGGATTAAGGTCGCACCGGCTATATTCCAACAGACAATGGATACGATGCTTGCCGGACTAGAGTACACGATTGCATACCTGGATGACGTATTGATAAACAGCGAAAACGTTGAACAACATTGGGAACATGTACAAGAGGTGTTTAAGAGAATACAAAGCTATGGATTCAAAGTAAAAGAAAACAAATGCGATTTTTTCATGAAGGAAATTAAATACCTTGGCCATATCATAGATCAAGAAGGTAGACGACCAGACCCTGAAAGGTCAACAGTAATAAAAAAAAATGCCAGTTCCTAAAAACATAAGAGAACTACAAAGTTTTCTAGGCTTAGTGAGTTACTACCAGAAATTCATACTTCACATGCATAAACTTCGCGCACCACTGAACGAGCTGGTAAAGAAAGAAAAAGTTTGGCAGTGGACAGATCAATGCCAGGAAACATTTGAAAAAATAATTAAGACATTAACATCGGATTTATTTTTGGCACACTACGATCCAAAATTTGAAATTATTGTAGCAAGTGACGCGAGCGCCTACGGAGTCGGGGCGTGTATATATAAATGCCAGATGGGACAATAAAACCCATCGCACTTGCTTCTCGAACTCTACTACCAGCGGAGAAAAATTACTCACAAATAGAGAAATAAGAACTGGGAATTATCTTCGCAGTCACAAGGTTTCATAGGTACATCTATGGTAGATATTTTACTCTACAGACGGATCACAAACCGTTACTAACAATTTTTGCTTCGAAAAAAGGTCTACCAGTTTACACTGCAAATAGGTTACTTAGATGGAGAACAATTCTTCTGAACTACAATTTCAGATTGGAATACCTACCAACGAAAAAGATCGGGCATGCGGATGGTCTGTCGAGACTTATACCAACAAAGACAGAGCCATTGGAAGATACGGTAATCGCAGCCCTAAGAAATGAAGAAGATATCAGGACAGTACTATGTTGTACAGTTAGAAACCTCTCAGTCACACTACAAGACATAAAAAATGAAGCCAAAAACGACGAATTTATAAATGAAACAAAAGCAAAAATAGCAGAAAAAGATAAGCAAATATCGGACAGCTTTTCTCTATGCGATAATGTGCTACTTTACAACGAAAGGGTTGTAATTCCCAAAACATTACAAAAGCGAATCTTAAAGGATATCCACAGGGGACATCCTGGAAAAAATAGAATGAAGTCGCTAATGCGAAGCTATGTATATTGGAAAAATATGACCAGGATATTAGTCAGATGGTGGAAAATTGCAAGGGTTGTAACTTAGCAGCCAAAGCAACGCCAATCATTCATAAGCCATGGCCAGAGACTGATCGTCCGTGGTCAAGAATACACGCAGATTATGCAGGACCAATTGATGGTTTCTACTATTTAATCATAGTGGATAGTTATAGTAAATGGCCGGAGGTGTTTCGTTGCAAAAATCCTACTTCAGAAACGACCATAAATTGCCTCCACGAACTATTCGCTCGGTTTGGAGTAGTGGATTGCCTAGTCACAGATAATAGAACGCAATTCACATCAGCAGACTTCCAAGAGTTTTGCGAAATTTATCAAGTAAAACATATAAAATCCCCATCATATCACCCAAGATCAAATGGGCAAGCGGAGAGATTTGTTGATACACTCAAAAGAGCGTTATGAAAAGCCTATGATGTGCCTACGGAAAAGGCATTACAGCAATTTATTCAGGTATATCGAATAACGCCAAATAATGCTACACCATCGACATTATCACCCGCAGAAGTGATGTTTGCTAGAAAAATCAGATCAGCTTTTGATAAATTGTTACCAAGTCAAACGAAACAAGTAACTCAGCCCTACGCACCAAAAATAAAATTCCTCCCAGGAGAAAAAGTTTTTTAAAGCATATAAAAATAATACATCTTTCTGGGAGCAAGGGACAATTGAGAAAATAATCGGCAATATGGTTTACATAGTACAGGGAGAAAAATTCTCACATAGAAGACACGTAAACCAAATAAGGAAGAGACCGTTACAGGATGCTAACGGTCCACTTCAAGAAGAGGTGATGGACACGATTTTCGATACATTTGACATAAAAAGACCGCAAACAATGCCAGAAACAAGAAAATCGTCCAGAAAAAGAAAGTTCACAGAACCTTTGGAAATAGACCCAAAGAAAAAAAGATATTAAAAACCTCTGCTACGCAAAAGCTTCGGAAGGTGGGGTGCTATAGACCATCACCATGGTACAAGGAATTTGGACCATAACAAGTGCCGACGAGGTAACCCCAAGAAAAAACGAACTCTCTACGCGGAGGACATACTTCTTTTTGCTATATGTCGCACATAATAAGTGGCGACCTGGAAACCCCCAAAAGAAAAACGAACTCTCTACGCGGAGGACATAACTTTTTTGCTATCCGTCGCACATAACAGTGGTCGACGTGTAAACTCTAAAAAAAACCCCCAAAAAACAAGTTCTACGCGGAGAAATATATCTGTGTTATTCCATACCTGTGTTCGAGTTATTCTTCATTGGTTCTACCTTGGACCATCACCGTGGTACAATTTGGACCATAACAGTAACAAATCCGTTGGTATATAATCCCAGTAGTTCTTAGTAATATAAAATATTAAATCTGATCCACAAAAAGAGTTCAATGTATTTATTATTACAGAGCAAATAATTAATAAACAATAAAATCGAAAATATGATCATATGGGAAATAGTCTCTTTCGGCTGACGAGGATATCGGTGTGGACTGAACCAAACCATATATATATATATATATATATATATATATATAATTGTAGAAATATATATATATATATATATATATATATATATATATATAAGTGACGAAAAACTTGGTAATCCGTATGGGTAGTCCCAAGGAGGATGAAATCCTGAGAGCTCAATGTAAATTCAGAGCTAATAATTTAAAGAAAAACAGACACTTTAAGGCTCCATGTAATAATTTATTTCGCCAGGGCCCTTTTAAAGGACGCTGGATCATCAGACATCACTTCCATAAGGTGAAACAAAAAATGAAAATGGATATATATATATATCTGTGTATGTGCATATATCTAATAGTCTCTGTTACATTCCAGTCCTAACAATATGTGTGTGTGTGTGCGTGTGTGTGTATGTGTGTGTGTGTTTGTAAATTCGAACAGAATCAGATCGATAGCTGGATAGATAGATAAATAGATATGGACAAAATGTGATAGATATGTATGACTAAAATGAAACAGAAGATACCATTAGTCTCACAGAAAAATACCCACACAGACATATATTGAGAGAGCGAGCGATAGAGTGAGAGTGAGAAGCGATATATATATATATATATATATATATATATATATATATATATATATATAGTGAGAGAGAGAGAGAGAGAGAGAGAGAGGAAAGAAGAGACTTGATAAATATAGAGGGAAAGGGAGAAGTGATAGTAATAGATAGGGAGAGTGATATATACATATATATATATATATATATATATATATATATATATATAGAGAGAGAGAGAGAGAGAGAGAGAGAGAGAGGCAGAAGTCATAGATATAGAGAGCGACAGAGTGAAGTGAGAGTTAATAAGTTAGTGCAAGAGAAATAAGTGATAGATTTATAATCTATGTATAAAGAGAGGTGATATATAGAGAGAGACAGAAAAAGAAGGGGAGAAGGGTAAGAGAGAAGTTATATATAAAGAGAGAGGTGAGAGAGAATTTATATATATATATATTTATGTATATATATATAGAGAGAGAGAGAGAGAAGGAGAGAGACGGAGAAGGGGGAAAGAGAGAGAGAGAGAGGGAGTGAGAAAGGAGATAGATAAGGGATGATTCCATGAGAAGAGAGGACTGTCTATTTCTGGCAAAAATGATCTACTGCCTCGAAACTCGGACCGAAGCCAAGCGTTTTACATACATGATTATTGATTACGTTGCTTTCCTTGTCAGAAGCGGAACAATTGCTGACCTGGTGGGTCACTTACGTCTACATAATCATTTAACCTCTGACCTCTACATGACAGACCTTCGTCTGGTCGAGCGGATGTCTAAACAGTCTACTTCTGTTACCATGGCAGTCAATGTCGTTCTCTGCACCCCAAATAATAAAGCTGACTCGTATAATGATAGCACGCCCATTCCGTTGCCTTTCGTTCGGTACCGCTAGTCAAAAACGAGTTGTTTAATCGGGCATCTCTTCTCTTGTGCAAATCCCATATTGGCATCGTTACTATTACGAGACAAAATGCACGGTCATTAGTAAGAGGATGAGTCCGAAATGCGATTTGAAGGTCGGGGACACTAGAATCAAGTAGACGCGAAAGTTTAAATATACGGGAAGCGTCTTGACAGAGGACGGTAAGTGCGACACTGAGATCCGTAGACGTATTGGAACGACCGAGGACACATTCCCAAAGCTGGGCAGAGTATTGCGAGACAGGAGGATTTCTTTACTAACAAAGAAAAGAAGACTGAACTGTTACGTGACATCTATCCTTACAACGGCAGCGAATGTTGGACGATTTCCTCAAAGATGAAGAAGAGACTTGAGGCGACAGAAATATGGTTCTACAGAAGAATGCTAAGGATATCATGGATCGAGCGTGTGAGCAACGATGAGAGGATGCAAACAAGCAAGAGGCTTAGGCTTAATATCAGGAAGAGGCGGCTGAAGGAACATATAACGAGGAAGAAGGGTCTGGAGAATCTGATACTCACGGGTCGAATAGAGGGAAAGAGAGATAAGGGAAAACAACGTGTGACACACCTGGTGGACTTAAGCAAGTGGATGACAGAACGCCCGGGGAAGAAACTTGTTGAGAACTGCAAGGCATAGAGGGAGGTGGAGAGCCATGATCGTCTACGTCCTGAAAGAACATGGCACATAAAAGCGAGAAGAAGATTTTGGTACGATCGGTACAACTTTTACTGAAACTTAAAATATTTGGTGCTATCTGAAATAAATTATTTAATTAATTATTAAAGCGACCGGTATGCAACCAGTGTCCAGACCATCTTAAGGAATCATTTGAAGATTTGGTAGATGCCAACCAAATGATTTTAACATGATTTTAACACATCTACATTGTTAGGCGTGTAAGTTTGAACTCCCTGATATCCCTTTTTATATCTAACATTCCCACGCTAGTTTTAGCCAATCAAAATCGACTTCTTTTGTTTTCATGTATCTGACCTCAAAGGTCAAAATTCATAGGCTTACAAAGACAATCCCATGGAATATGACCAAATAAGGTTTATGCTTCAACATAGTTCCTCTTGCGGCTCACAGACTTTTTCCGTTGATGTTGTTGGATCCCATTTGTGAAGAAGCTTTCATTTTGTTGGTCAAAAAAGTCATCAACAGCAGATAGAACGTCATTATCTCTGCAATACTGGTTCCCAGCCAATTGATTTTTCTTCGTGTTGGGGAACAGATGATAGTCAGATAGGGCCAAATCAAGAGAATGGGGAGGGTGATCAACCAGTTCAAAGCCACAGTCATACACAGCAGCCATTGAAACCAAGAACTCGTGAAAGACAAATTCTCTAAAAATTAATACTCTGCTAAAGCAGTGCTACTCAAAGTGGTTGTCCGCGGACCGGTGCCGGTACGCGAACCATCAGCGAACGGTATGCGGCCAGTGTCCAGGCCATACTAAGTAGTCATTTGAAGAATTGGTAGATGTCAACCAAACGATACACCGCCAGAGCGAGGGCCGTTAGAATGTCGCCAGAGCGAGGGCCGTTAGAAGTTGTACTTTCGTACAAAACTTGGTACTTTTTGCTTTCAAATGAAGGTTTTGGTACGATCGGTAGAAATAAATTATTTAATTAATTATTAAGGCAAAATCCAGGAATAATATGGATATTCATTCTCCATTGCGCGTCCTCAATTGAACCACGACTGGATAAGCTGACAAAGAAGCAGGCTGACCTTTCACATGAGGAAACATTAATTCGTTGTTTTTATTTTAATAAACTGCTTATTTTTTTTAATTACTTTTTATGTTTTGATATTGAATTATTTTTTGCAAAAATAGTCAACTTTAATATATTTAGTATATATATATGGTTTCCGGTATAAATTAATATTACCCCGAAATATTTTACAGGTACGTGACACATTGACAAAACTAATGCCGGTCCGCCATTTCAGATAATTTGAGAAGCGCTGGTTTTCACTATTTTGTCCTTTTCTATTATTTTTTTCTCGTATTGCCAGATGCGCTGAAATGAATTTTACAACTCCAAAGAAGAATCTGCAATGTAATTGGCCTTGGCCTGGCATCTCGGTCTCAGTTCCTTTCCCACCGTCGTAACGTAGCTTCCCCCTGCCTTTTCTAGAAATACCGTATTTTCCAGCGTACAAGACGCACATTTTTCCATGGAAAATACCCTGAAAAACACGTGCGCGTCTTTCAAAACGAATGTAAGGCCACGCCCAGGCCCAAGTCAGCTTGGACGGTCACCTAATCGGCTTGACTGATAGGGAAGTGGATTTGTATACTATTTACATTATTCGAACTATTGTTCTCATCTTTGTTGCCATATTTATCACAACGTTTCGGCCGTTGTACGTGGTCGGAACTGAACCCTTTATTTCGCTCGCAGGGGTAGTTCTAGTTCCACGTGACGTGTTTAATGGATGTCAGTTATGAGTTATCTCCTCTTAATTCCCCGCGCCAAGTTCTCCACTGCCTTAAACAGGTATTGAACTCACATCTCTTTGGTTCCTGTCACTGGATCTAACCAACTCTTTTATCCATATAAGAACATCTGTGTATGAATTTCTGGGATTGTAAGCTTAATGCCTTCGGCAACATTTTTTTTACCAGTGCTCATATTGCATTTTTTTGCATGTTTTTTTCGTTGTTATTATTGCTTTTCTCGGGCACTCCTTATTACTGGTTACCATATTCTATTCATTTCTATGCGAGGTTCAGTTCGACATTCCAACCACCTGAAGAAAATAGTCCGAATAATGTAAATAGTGTACATAATACCTCATCTCAGAAATATAGACAGATACTGAAAGGCCGAAACGTTGTGATAAATATGGCGACAAATATGAGGACAATATGAGGACAAATATGAGGACAATAGTCCGAATAATGTAAATAGTGTACATAATACCTCATCTCAGAAATATAGACAGATAGTGGATTTGTATGTTGAGTCATTACACTACAATGTTAGCTATCTATCTAATTCAGCCTTTTATATGATGTAACCGCAGTTCTTACGCTATAAACCTTCCTGGAGCCGAGCCACAACCTTAAACATCCTCCGTTTACTAGCAGCAGAGGCTAGTAATAAGGTTCATTTATTGTACACGACTGACAGTAGTGATGACTCTGCAGATGATAGTTTAGGGTTTTTACATGAATCCAGCAATGAAGAGTTCTTGGGATTTGAGGACTAATAACATTTCTTTGATTGTTCTATATTTTTACATGCATATTTTAAAAGTTTTTAATTCGTTTTTATGAAAATAAACTGAATATTGAAGTTAAGTGGCCTAATGATTATGTCTAGCATAAAACTGTCACCTCTGAGCGTTGACTTCGATGTTCACTTTTATATAAATATAGTATACCTTAAAACTATATTTCTTCATATACACCCCCCCCCCACACACACATATATATATATATATATATATATATATATATATATATATATATATATATATATATCATCGTCTCTCCCGTCGAATTCGACGTATGAGGGTCAAGCAGATCAGTTCCTAGAAACTGAGAGCTCGACGCCGGCACATGAGATTTGATTATAGTGGTGAAGCTTTCGTGCATGGCCATCCACACTTTTTGAAAGGAGGAATACAGAGACCTGGTGCACTGGGTGCCACAGGTCCCCAAACGACCCTCCGCAGGTTTAGAATTCAGAGTTGTCCTTCTCCTAGACCAGTTGCCACCCAAGGCTATAGAACCCAGTCTGTCCTGCTATTTACCCATATATATATATATATATATATATATATATATATATATATATATATATATATATATATATATATGTAGAGAGAGAGAGAGAGAAGGAGAGAGAGAGAGATTTATAAAGAATTACTGGATTTTATTTTTTAAGCCGACATTTTTAATACTCCAAATGTTATTTTTAGTGGATACGCGTATTTGAAATAGAGGTCCCGTTTTATATCCTCCTAGAATTTTAAGTACTTTTTGTAATAATTCCTGAGGGATCAGCTTATTACTCAATAACAACAGAAAATCTATCCCCCATTTTATGCCCAGTATAATTTTCAATTAAAACTTCAATGGTATGCAGGAAAGTTCTTCGGTCAGAATCATTTCCTTAAATTTAAACTTAAATTCCAATGTATTCCAAAATAAATTGCAATGGACATAGGGAGTACTTGAGATTTTAGCAGTTGGTGTTAAAGTAAGAAAGAAACAAAAAAGGCTTTGGTGATCTCAAGTACGATTAATGTGTTTTTCTCTTTGTGCCTACAATCGTACAGGTAAGCATCCGTTTGCTAGGTCCACAATACACAACGCTTGTTCAGAACTTAGTATTCATATAAAATACACATTTTATTCTAACCTAATTATGTACAGTTCCCCAAAATCGGATGACATCTCGAAGGGTAAGACTGTATCTGTCAGATAAAGACCGATTTGACTTTGATTGCTAAGGTAACGACGCCGACGTCAATCGATCAGCTATTACTAATCTCGACTTGATTTTCCTTGCTTGACCCATTCAAGTTACTAAACATTGATAAAGGGAGACGTACACGGTTAATCAAATGTATAGCTACTTACATATATTTATTCAAAGTATATATATATATATATATATATATATATATATATACTTCTGATTATTATGTACATTATTTACATTATCTGTATTATGTACATTATTTACATTATTCGGAATATTGTCGTCATTTTTGTTGCCATATTTATCACAACGTTTCGGCCGTTGTACACTCCGGCCTTCTTCAGGTGGTTGGAATGTCGAACTGAACCCTTTATTTCGCTCACTGGGGTAGACTGTTCTAGTTTCACGTGCCATGTCTAATGGATGTCAGTTATCAGTTATTTCCTGTTAATTCACCTCTCCAAGTTTTCCACTGCGGTCTCTTTGGGTCCTGTCACTGGATCTAACCAAGTCCTTTATCCACTGTGCCATGTGTCCTTAAGAACATATATATATATATATATATATATATATATATATATATATATATATATATTACGAAATGGACTAAGTCTGACAATTATTTTAATATATTTTATAGTTATACGTTATTTATATGCACACAAATATTTAAGTAAATGCTCTGTTTCTAATAAGCAGTTTTAACAACTTTTACCGGCCTGAATGTCCGAGAAATTTGCTAGAAAATATGTGTCCTCCGACAGGAATCGAACTTGTATCCATTGTAGTTTAAATGCAGTAAAATCGACCTTGCTAACCAGACGCTCCTTCGTAGCTAAACTGGTATAGCACGTCAGGCTATATGACGGTTCCGTGTACGATACAGTTCGGTTATAAAATCATCAGAAATTATATATAATAACAGGGCCGTCGTGTACTACTCTCGTACCCCACAACAGGATCAGGGGCCCAAGCCCGATTGGGGTGGGGGAGCTTGCGACCCTCGCTATCTTATCAACATTTTTTTGTTTTTCCCCTACATTTATATACGTTGCAAATTAAACTGAGCACAACTGTCTATTAGAGGATGAAAATTTTCAGGGATTTTGACGAAATTCTGGGGTCATTTTTTTTGTCTAAATAAGTGATTTTGTTTCGCTTATGGCAAGTCTCGAAGAAACACTATATAAAATAATTCACCATTTTTTATTCATAATGTTGAATGTGTTAAAATCATTCAACTTTTTATCAAAAAAAATATCTGATTTGATGTTAAAAACTGCTGCAAAACGTTGATTAATTTGTCATGATTTATTATGTCATGTCTCTAATTTGTATTTGGATACATTGTATTTATTTTCAATTTTTCTAGTTGAATTGTTCACCTACATCGCATAGAATCCATTATTGTAGATAAATAGGTTACAATAAATTTTGTATTTTATATGAATACTACCTTATGAAAATTGAGATGTAGTTGAGTAGGGGCCCATATATTTGGTGGGAGACACAAAACCCGTTCACCGTTATAGAAGTTACAAATTAAACTAACCAAAACTTACCATTGAAAGATGAAAAATTTTCCTGGATTTTGACATCATTTTGGGGTCATTTTTTTATACAAATCTGTGAATTTGTTTTTTATCCATAATATTAAATGTGTTAAAATTATTCAACTTTTTAACAAGAAAAATCTCAAGTTAATGTTAAAACCTGCCGCAAAGCCTTGATTTATTTAAGATGGAATAATATATTATGACATGTCTCTAAGTTATATTTAGATACATTGGATTTATTTTCAATTTTTCTAGTTGAATTGTTCACCTATATTGCATATGATCCATTATTGTAGATAATTAGGTTAGAATAAAATGTGTATTTTTTGACTACTAACTTATGAAAATTAAGTTGTAATAGAGTGGGGGCGCAGTATCATAAATTTTTTTTGTCTGATGATGGACACGAGACACTTGCACCGGCTCTGCCTGTAAGTGTGTTGAAACTTGACTAATGCATGGAATAATAATGCAAACACAAAATGTAGTTAGAATAAAATGTATTGAAACAAGAAAGTGTACACAATATTTACATATAGTCTTTTGTATGTTCCTGGGAAGACCGTTCCTGGAGAATGTGTTGACTAAGTCGCAGTCGGGCAGAGTCTCTAGTTGGATCTTTTGATTTGCCTCCCTGTCTTCCGGTACCAACCATATTTATATCGTCGGTACTCCGCTATGCAAATTAGGTGGATCCTGCCACAACAAAGTGTCAAATTCTCCAAACCCTGTTTCCTCATTATGTGTCCATGCAGTTTAAATGTTGTGTGTTGGAGTATTGTAGGTTTGTGCATGTTCATATGTAAGTAATTAAAGAAACAACAAAACTTGCGTTTCTACAACAGACCGTTTGTCCTTTTTTATATAAACCGTACGGAAACAAAGTTCTCAATGTCTCTTTATATCTGTCGTTTTCTTTTTCTGGTCCAGAAGTAAGTTAGGGTAAGTAATGGTAAGAATGGTTGTAATGGTCGAGCTCAAGTCAGCTTTGCGCTGAGTTGGAACGACCAAAGTAAATTTTGTACTTACTTCATCGTAGAAGGTTTGGCAAAAATAAGTCCGGAAATATGCGATGGGAAATGGAGGAGAGTTTATTTTCCTGGTTCTTTTTGAAAGCGGTGCTTAAATTTGTAAAATTTGTATTTATTTCATCTGTCACCCGACTGAGGAGAAAGAGAGGAAGAGGAAGGAAATGTTTGTCTTTTCATAGAATTTAAACAGTGCCACCTTCATGGACGTTTGGGGAAGCCAAGTTGCGTAATAGAATTTCCGTTTCATTTATTATTATAATCATGGGAAAATGTATTTATTCATTTCTTTATTTATTATTATTATTATTATTATTATTATTATTATTATTATTATTATTTTATTGATTGATTTTATTTCATTTTCCCAAACGTCCGAGAGATTTCAACTAACGGTATTTAATTGTACGGGTCCTTTTGCTTTTATTTTCATTAAAACTTCCTTCTTACTCAAATGTTCCGTCCAGGTTATTCTCAGTATTCTTTTGTGGAACCACGTTTTTGTTGTCACAAGTATTTTGTTGTGATCTGTCTACCAAGGCTTTTGTTGTTATATGAGTGTCAGGATAAAACATTTACCAGGCAACCGATCCTCCCTCTCCTAGTATAGACCCATTAGTCTCCCTGGTATCATCATTAAGCTATTTGAGGCCGTAATCAAAGAGAAAGTCGTCGAGCACCAGGAGAGGAAAAACTCTTGTGCGACTAGTAGTATGAGTTCCGATCAGACCGATCCACTGCTGATGTCATAACTACCATTATACACAAAAATAGTCAGACTCTTGACGGTACACATGCCGCAAGGATCATAGTATTATATATCTCGAAGGTCTCCGATAGGGTGTAGCACAAAGGTTTGCTATACAAGCTCTGCGCCTATAGGTATCACTGGAAGGATTTTCTCGATTATAAAATCTTTCCTAACGGGTAGATCTCTGAAGGTAGTTATTAACAGCCAGTCTTCCGAGGCCTTGCCGGTCAACGCAGGTTTTCCACAGGGGTCACTTCTTGAAACAACCTTCTTTTTGATTTACATGAATTATCTACCTAAGAATATACTCCGATCATTTGTAAACGCCTATGCCGGTGATACGACGATATTCGGGCGCAACTCTAAAAGGCTTGACGATAGGAGATTGACAGCCGACATCTCTTCCGATCTAACACTAACTTCCCTGCGGGCAGAAAAACTGGCTGGTTACATTCAATGCCCCTAAAACCAGACTGGTTATATCCCATCGCCGCCAATCGCACCCCGAATTACCGCCAGTCCTCCGGTGCCTCGAGAAGATATGGCGCCTCAAACTCACACCCGACCTGAAGTGGAATTCCTATATACAACCTATCATTAAAGATGCAGGTAAAATGATCAGCTACCTGTGCCTTTTTAGTAAGTACTTGACTCCTCACGCTGTCCTCTATCTTTATAAGAGCCACATCATAGCGAAAATGGATTTGGGCAGCAGCTGTCCAGACCTCATGATAGAGTTCAAAAGCGTCTCTGTGTCCTTGTGAGAGTAGAAGAAGAAGAATTTTCCACGCTCTAACCCCTCTCTCACAGGCGGGATGTGGCGAGGATGTCGCCAATGACATGAAAAGTGCTCGGACGAACTGCATTTACTGGTTCCACCAGGTCAGACCTCCACGGCTAGCCATTTACATAGTAGCACACCACCCACATTCCCACTGTATTCCATCAGCGAGAAGTAAGTTCCACTCAAATAGCTTCTTCCAGGGAACTAGTACCCTATGGAACCGAATCCCAAGAGGGGTTTTCCTCGATCACCACAATCTGTTCAAGTTATCTTTCCCTCTTATCCATATAAACTACCCCTTAATGTAACTATCTACCTAAAATAGCCCCCACCAGGCCTTTTACAGGGTGAACCTTACAGTAAAATGTAAAACAAAACCTCCGAAATTCTTTTGAACCCTTAGAAGCAGTATGCTTCTATTTTTATATCTGTACAGGAGATCCAAAATCTAATTTTACATAAAGGTGCGAATTTTTGTGAATTTGTTAGAAAATAATGAAGTGGTGAAGGAAGTTATTGTTATTTTCTAAATGGCCCAAAATAACACGCGGTAGGCCTACAACTACGTCCGCCAAGTATTTTGGTGGTATTTGGCTTAGTAATTATGGTTTTTTAGAAAAGCCTTCCGATGGGATTTTATTGGTTGAAAAATATATAGAGAATTCAATTTCTATAGTATTTTTAAATTTGATAAAAAATAGTCCACCATTCACTGTCCTATGGGTAGACTGATATTACATAGGAGTTTAGCACATATTTTCTTTGTTTAAATAAGACATAATATAATAGTGAAAAACGAATTCGGTTCGACGTAGTTGTTTGACTGGTCATCTTCAAGCTTCATTTTTTATCCAGCCTCCGTCGTCATCGTTTTATTTTTTCCAGCCACCAGTCTGTACCACCCCCATGATGGCGCCGACCAATCTGTCTAATGTTAAGAGGCGGCACCTTTTATCACGTCTCCTACTCTTTAACTCCTACTCCTTTTATTTTTGAATTTCACTTACGTCCTCTTTCAAAATTCCAACCTGGACCGCTAACAATGGCATCTTTATTTTCTGTTTTCGTTTACTTTCTTCCTTTTTTTTTCTTTTACTTTCACTTTTTTCTTTCTTTCTTTCAGTCTAGATATTATTGTAAGTAGGTGGATTCAAGTACTATTTAAGGATAAATTATTTTGGTAAAACTAGTCTTCTTCTTCTTCTTTTCTTGTTGTTGTTCTTCTTCTTCTGTTACTCCTCCTCCTCTTTTTTCTCTACTCTTCTTCTTCTCTTCCTCCTCCTCTTCTTCACCTGCTCCTGTTCCTTCTTTTTCTTCTAGATTTCTTCTTCTTTCTGTTGTTGATGATGTTCTTCTGTTACTCCTCCTCCTCGTCTTCTCTTTCTACTATTCTTCTTCTCTTCCTACTCCTCCTCCTCCTCTTCTCCTCCTCCTGTTCCTTTTTCTTCTTCTTCATCTAGATTTCTTCTTCTTTTGTTGATGTTGTTGTTCTTCTTCTTCTCTTCCTCCTCCTCTTCCTTTTCTAATCTTCTTCTCCATTCCTCTTCTTCTCCTCTTCCTGTTCCTCTTCTTCTAGATTTCTTCTTTTGTTGATGTTGTTCTTTTTCTTCTTTTACTCCCCTTCCTCTTCTTTTTCTACTCTTTTTCTTTTCCTCCTCCTTCCTCCTCCTCCTCCTCCTCTTCTTCTTCTTCTTCTTCTTCTTCTTCTTCTTCTTCTTCTTCTTCTTCTTCTTCTTCTTAATAATAATAATAATAATAATAATAAAATTAGAAAGACGCGTGAAAATTTATCACAGTTTCCCTATAATGTTCCGATGTATCTAATTATCAAGTTTATGCGTGAGTAAGCTCATAGCTAATTACACGACAATAAAATATCCGTAGAAATTTCCCCTTTCGTATCGTTAGATATTTGATCTTGACAACTTTAATAAAATATTGTAATGACAATCATATATATGAATACAGGTCCTTAATTTAAGAAGTAAGGGGGTACAAACGAATAGATTTGAAATTGACAGCTTTTCAATTTCACTGAAACAAAAGTTGAACACATCTATCTATCTATCTATCTATCTATCTATCTATCATTCAACCTTCATATCTATGTATCTACCTATCTGTCTCAATTTGTTCATATTTATCTATTTATCAAATTCACTCATCATATCTATCTATCTATCTATCTATCTATCTATCTATCTCAATTTGTTCATATCTATCTCACTTTGTTCATATCTATCTATCTATCTATCTATCTAATTCAACCTTCATATCTATCTATCTACCTATGTGTCTCAATTTGTTCATATTTATCTATTTATCAAATTCACTCTTCAGATCTCTCTCTCTCTTTCTATCTATCTATCTATCTATCTCAATTTGTTCATATCTATCTCAGTTTGTTCATATCTATCTATCTATCTATCTATCTATCTATCTAATTCAACCTTCATATCTATCTATCTACCTATCTGTCTCAATTTGTTCATATTTATCTATTTATCAAATTCACTCTTCAGATCTCTCTCTCTCTCTCTCTCTCTCTCTCTCTCTCTCTCTCTATTTATCTATCTATCTTTTTTCACTGAAACCAAATAGCGTATCTGATACGTTTTTGTCCTTTCACGCGATTAAAACGGAATAGTCCAGTACTTATGAGTTATTAGCCGGGCGTAACGGTCGTGCGAATTATCGAAAGAAGGGACAAGCAGAATTATTATATGATTATCAAAAATTATTTTGGTAAAGCCTGTCTTCCTCATAATATTATTATTAAACATTCTCATCTTTTTATATTATTATCATTGTTGTTAGTAGTAGTAATAAAAGTAGTATTAGTAGTATTAGTAGTATTAGTAGTAATTCTATTTGAGGGTTGTGTAACGGTTACCAGCGCCAGTAAATTGGATTGTCGAGTCGAGTTCAAATTCGGGCCTAGTCTACTGCACCGGGCTTCACGACAACAATAGGTTAAATAGCAGGGTAGACTGCAACATCTAGCCTTGGCTGGTAGACAAGCTGTTAAGAAAATTACTCTGAATTGAAAACCGTAGCAAAGGCAGTGGGAAACCAATCCAATCTTTTCCCCAAGAAACTATGGCAAGGCACAGATAAAAAGAAATACATGAGATTAGGGAAAGTCATACTGGCGATCTCCAAAAATATAAAATCCAATGTCAATCGTTATCTTCTGTCTTCTTAATTCCTGTTCTTTTATTGTTATTTTTTAATATTATTTTTATCGCCACCTCCACAGACAAATTGTACATGTAGGAACTAGTTAGGACTACATAGAGACTAGGAGGTATTATGGTGACTGCAGTAAGAATGGTAAAAATATGTTGTTTTGGTGTAAGGAATACTGTAGTAGGTTTGGATCAGTAATCATGACTAGCTAAATTTTAAGATAAGACACATTGAAGACCAGCTTTCTCCTATCCCTCCTTTTAGCCTTGTGCCACATTTTTATATTATTCAAAATAAATATAACTTTTCTCTATTGTACCTACACTTTATGAATTTAAGTGCAGTACTAGATTGGCAACTAGGTCTCATCATTTTACAGTTGAAATGCCTAGACGTAACCGTAAGTTCTATGCTAACAGTTTCTTCTCTTGCACTTCTCACTTGTGGAACTCTTCTAGCTTTTTGCTTTTCAGTCAAGTTTTATTTTCACTATAGGTCTTTTACACAATTAGATCAGGGTACCCTAGTGAACTTTAAACTATTTTATGAGTCTTTAGCGTCTTGCTTTTTCTATGACCAGCAGTGAAGTCTATGAAGTAGGAACTTCAAAGTGGCTACTCATTTGACCAGTCGATAAACAAATGGAAACTTTTGGGAACACATAAATATTACTTTCCTTTGTGGTATCTAGACATTATGAATTTAAGAACAGTACTAGACTGGCGGCAAGATCTCATCATTTTACAGTTAAAACCGTAAGTTCTATGCTAATAGTTTCTTCTCTCGTACTTCTCACTCGTGGAACTGTCTTCTGTTCTCTTGTTTTCCAGTCAACTTTAGGCTTCAAAAAATTAAATGCAATGTCAGTCGTTATCTTTTGTCTTCTTCATTCCTGTTCTTTTATTGTTCTCTTTCCTTAATAAAGTTTTCAATCTTGGTAACCCCATTGCGTCTTAGTGGCTTTATTGCCTTGTTCAGGGTGAACTGATTAAGAGAATAGTAATAACCAATTGTATCCTTAGAAATTCTACAGGTGTTGCCGATAAAAATTATCAATTATCTCCTGTCATTGACCTTCTCTCACCTGCCACGTTTGTCTCTATCTTATCATCCTCTCCCATGACCCTTTTAATCATAAAGTTTCATCCATGTTTTTGATTTATCTAAATATTCGACAAGGAATTTTTTCATACGCGATAAAAAGAATATGGAACGTAAAAATATTTTCTACTGCATCCTCTCTTATGTCTTTCTGATGATCTACTAGGATGTTCGGAAAATAATGTCCGCTTATGCAATCAGCCTTTTGTGTTCTAATAGATTACGATAGTTACGTAAAAATATATTATTGATTTCTAATAATTTAAGAACCCTCTTTGTTAATTTTATATCAGTCCCGTTCAGAATATTGTTCTCAAATACCTCACGCACCCTCTGTGTACGCTGAAGAATTATATTAGGTTGTTCGGAAAATTTTTAATTGTGTTCTAATCTAATATTATAATAGTTGCACAGAAATATATTACTCGTTGCTAATGATTAAAGGGTCCTCTTTGTTAAGTTTATATCAATCTCTTTTAGAATTTAACTCATTAGGTTGTTCGGAAAATTTGTAATTGTGTTCTAATCTAATATTATAATAGTTGCACAGAAATATATTACTCGTTGCTAATGATTAAAGGGTCCTGTTTGTTAAGTTTATATCAATCTCTTTTAGAATTTAACTCATTAGGTTGTTCGGAAAATTTGTAATTGTGTTCTAATCTAATATTATAATAGTTGCACAGAAATATATTACTCGTTGCTAATGATTAAAGGGTCCTGTTTGTTAAGTTTATATCAATCTCTTTTAGAATTTAACTCATTAGGTTGTTCGGAAAATTTGTAATTGTGTTCTAATCTAATATTATAATAGTTGCACAGAAATATATTACTCGTTGCTAATGATTAAAGGGTCCTCTTTGTTAAGTCTATATCAATCTCTTTTAGAATTTAACTCATTAGGTTGTTCGGAAAATTTGTAATTGTGTTCTAATCTAATATTATAATAGTTGCACAGAAATATATTACTCGTTGCTAATGATTAAAGGGTCCTGTTTGTTAAGTTTATATCAATCTCTTTTAGAATTTAACTCATTAGGTTGTTCGGAAAATTTGTAATTGTGTTCTAATCTAATATTATAATAGTTGCACAGAAATATATTACTCGTTGCTAATGATTAAAGGGTCCTCTTTGTTAAGTTTATATCAATCTCTTTTAGAATTTAACTCATTAGGTTGTTCGGAAAATTTGTAATTGTGTTCTAATCTAATATTATAATAGTTGCACAGAAATATATTACTCGTTGCTAATGATTAAAGGGTCCTGTTTGTTAAGTTTATATCAATCTCTTTTAGAATTTAACTCATTAGGTTGTTCGGAAAATTTGTAATTGTGTTCTAATCTAATATTATAATAGTTGCACAGAAATATATTACTCGTTGCTAATGATTAAAGGGTCCTGTTTGTTAAGTTTATATCAATCTCTTTTAGAATTTAACTCATTAGGTTGTTCGGAAAATTTTTAATTGTGTTCTAATCTAATATTATAATAGTTGCACAGAAATATATTACTCGTTGCTAATGATTAAAGGGTCCTCTTTGTTAAGTTTATATCAATCTCTTTTAGAATTTAACTCATTAGGTTGTTCGGAAAATTTGTAATTGTGTTCTAATCTAATATTATAATAGTTGCACAGAAATATATTACTCGTTGCTAATGATTAAAGGGTCCTCTTTGTTAAGTTTATATCAATCTCTTTTAGAATTTAACTCATTAGGTTGTTCGGAAAATTTGTAATTGTGTTCTAATCTAGTATTATAATAGTTGCACAGAAATATATTACTCGTTGCTAATGATTAAAGGGTCCTGTTTGTTAAGTTTATATCAATCTCTTTTAGAATTTAACTCATTAGGTTGTTCGGAAAATTTGTAATTGTGTTCTAATCTAATATTATAATAGTTGCACAGAAATATATTACTCGTTGCTAATGATTAAAGGGTCCTCTTTGTTAAGTTTATATCAATCTCTTTTAGAATTTAACTCATTAGGTTGTTCGGAAAATAATGTCGATTTTATAATAAACCTTTTTTGATCTAATCTATTATTATAATAGGTTCACGAAAATATATTACTAATTCCTAATGATTAAAGGGCCCTTTTTATTATCAATCTCGTTTATAATATTGTCCTCAAGTACCTGACGCACCTTTTTTATACACTGGGCAATGGTATTAGGTTGTTTAAAAAATAATGTCCGGTTTTAGAATCAACCTCTTAGTTTTGTTCTAATATATTATTATAATAATTATACAAAAATATATTACTCGTTCCTAATGATTAAAGGGTCCTCTTTGTTAAGTTTATATCAATCTCTTTCAGAATTTAACTTAAAGTCTTATATCATCATCATGTTGAAGATGAAAAAAAGTAGACATGCTTTTACATTTTTTTTTTACATGAGTTCGAGCTTTGGTCAAACTTCTGCCAACATTAACGGAATATAGAGTGAAGGATTCACTTCTGCTCAAAAAAAAATTAATTGTATTCTAATTTATTATTATGATATTTGCACAGAAATATATTACTCATTTCTAATGATTAAAGGATCCTCTTTGTTAATTTTATATGAATCTCTTTCAGAATATTGTTCTCAAATACCTGACGCACACTCTGTATACACTGGGAAATAGTATTCGGTTGTTCGGAAAATAATGTCCGATTTTAGAATCAATCTCTTTATTGTGTTCTAATCTATTATAATAGATGCACAAAATATATTACTCATTCCTCATTGATTTACTGTTCCACAGTGTTAATTCTTTTACCAATAAAATAGAATATTGTAAAAATAAATAAATATTGTTCTCAAATACCTGACACACCCTCTGTATACTTTTGAACATGCAACATACAACTAGCCATACGTAAATATTTCTTTCTGGAACCAAATTTCAACCTCTTGAAGCATTTGGCCTTGTTTATAGAAGTCGCAAACGCAGAGCGAACTGAAAAATGGATTCTTGTCCATTCAAAAGAATATTCAGATGATTTAGGAATAAGCTTTATTTGTACCCTTTAACTGTTTTCGTTTCTCCCCCAAAATTTAGTTTTGATCGATCAATGTATAGCTATTTTAGAGGGTGTGACGGACTGACTAACGAAAGTTAGAAAATTTTATATATAGATATTTTCATCGCAATTGTTCTAATTATCTTTCCTCTTCGGCAGCTACTTCTCATCAGTTTACAGTTGGAAAGGCTAGATGTAACCGTAAGTTCTATGCTAGTAGTTTCTTCTCTCGCACTTCTCGCTTGTGGAACTCTCTTCTGGCTTTTTCTTTTCCAGTCAACTTTGATCTCCAAAAATTTAAAATTTACGTCTTAGTAGCTTTATTGTTTTGCTTGTCGAGAAATGATTAAAAAAATAGTTTACAGAAAATCTACCAATAAGAATTAGCTCATAAACTATTAAGCTCACCAGTGTAATACATTAAAATACTTTATGATTTAGTTTCCGAAGCCTCGAGAATGTAAATACGCAGTCATATTTTAACCTCAGAAAACATGAAATAAACTTTAAATAAACCATATTTTCAAAGACATTCCATTAAATTCTCAAATTCCAGATAATATCTGTTTTCTGATAGCTTCTCTGTGTGTCTTGAATCTTGTCTTGAAGATTGCCAACAATGATAACGCAAGTGGTCAGTGCAGAAAAAATGTTGAAGACAATCTTTTGATATTTTAGGACGAGTAGGCGCGTCGCAGATGCCTTCTCAACGGGTATGGATAAGATTTATAACTTTATAATTACAAGATGACATGTATTTATCGGCATTCTCTGCTTGAAAAGAAATTTTAGGACTGTCATAGGATTAGGAGTGTCGGCTTTCAATCTATCAGAGACGAAGTCTCTTGAAGTATCGTCTGTTACTTTCCATTTCTTTCCCTCTCTCTTTGTAAACTACGAGACGATTCACGCGTTGTCATAAGAACAGATTATTCTTTACTACGACAGAAATGAAAATTACGAAAGTGGCTTTAAAACCGAAAATAAATTATAAACACTTGTTGTGTCTTGGTTCAACTAGTTATATTTTTTGGTCAATAGAGCATTATGGGTCGTAAGATCGATGTCCGGAAAATTTGGTAACGGAAAAATCGGTAACGGAAGATTTCGGTAACGGAAGGTAGGGTAAATTCGGTAACTATGAAATAAAAGTCAACTGAAAATTGATTTGGGGGCCGTTCTGGGGTGGGAATTTGGGAGCTAAGCGCTCCTACCCTAGGTTTTTAAATAACCTAAAATCGTGGGGTCCAGATAAAAACCCACTACAACAATACCAGGGACGTACTTACGGAAACAGGGCATAGGCTGCTCCGCCCTCCTTTCCCAATATTTAAAAAAAAGTATTATTAACTATGGGCGTTTAGGTAAAACCCCACTACAAAAATATCAGTGTCGTATTTTCTGGAAGGGGTCATCCCTCCCCAACATACGTTTAAATAAGTATTAACTAAAAAAAATAATGTGTTCCAGTTCAGATAAAACCATTTTTAAATGAGTATTTATTTAATTACTATACATTATTAGTTTCCAGCAAATAAAATCGATTTATCTAAGTTAAGTTCTTGTATCTTCTTTTTAAAATTATTATTATAACGAAAAAGTAGTAAATAAATTAAATTTTAGGTGTTTTTTTCTTTTTAACCCTAGAACACTAATCATCAATTAAAGTTATACCACTACTAACCATGGGTATATCATACCCGATTTTGAAAATATAAAAAAAAAAAAAAAATAAATTAAATATAAATCTTTATTTGAAATATTTTACATGCATGCACTTCAAACTTTGTACTTTGAGTTAACATTAATAGGAACTGAAAAACATATTATTTAGGTAAGAAAATCAGGTACTGAAAATTGTAATTAAAATATGAAAATTTGCGCTGGGTACTATATACCCATGTTTAGTGTTCTAGGGCTAATAAACATAGTATCAGCAGCAGCCATTAATAAACATAGTATCAGCAGCAGCCATTAATAAACATAGTATCAGCAGCAGCCCTTAATAGATATAGTATCAGCAGCAGCCCATAATAAACATAGTATCAGCAGCAGCCCTTAATAGGTATAGTATCAGCAGCAGCCCATAATAAACATAGTATCAGCAGCAACCCTTAATAGATATAGTATCAGCAGCAGCCCATAATAAACATAGTATCAGCAGCAGCCCTTAATAGGTATAGTATCAGCAGCAGCCCATAATAAACATAGTATCAGCAGCAGCCCTTAAAAGAATTAATATCAGCAGCAGCCCTTATTAGATACAGTATCAGCAGCAGCCCATAATAAACATAGTATCATCAGCAGCCCATAATAAACAGAGTATCAGCAGCAGCACTTAATAGATATAGTATCAGCAGCAGCCCATAATAAACATAGTATCAGCAGCAGCCCTTAATAGATATAGTATCAGCAGCAGCCCATAATAAACATAGTATCAGTAGCAGCACTTAACAGGCATAATATCAGCAGCAGCACATAATAAACATAATATCAGCAGCAGCCCTTAATTGACATAGTATCAGCAGCAGCCCATAATAAACATAATACCAACAGCAGCACTTAACTCTAGTACACTAACCATCAATTAAAGTTACACCACTACTAACCATAGGTATATCATACACGATTTTGAAAATATCAACAATGAAAAAATAAATATAAATCTTTTATTTGAAATATTTTACATGCAGTCACTTCAAACTTTGTACTTTGAGATAACATTAATAAGAACTGAAAAACATTATTTAGGTAAGAAAATCAGGTACTGAAAATTGGAATTAAAAATAGGAAAATTTGCACTGGGTACTATATACCCATGGTTAGTGTTCTAGGTTTAAAGAAGCAAAAACTATATAGCCTCATTTCTAAATTCCGTATGGTCAATTGTAATTTCTTTAATCAGTTCGCCCCTAGCAAAGCGATAACGCCATTAAGATGCAAGGGGTTACTGGTGGCGAAAGAAAATTTAAAAATAAGACAACTTTGGAAGGAATGTGAAACAAGGGATAGTAATTTACTCCTGTTCAAAGATGTGGGAGACGTGTGAACCTTCCATTAGAGAAAACTTTTTCTAAAACTACTTTTACAGCATCCAGTTTTCTTACACTAACGATTCCTCATAGAATGGATTTTAAAAATGTCTTGTCCCTTGATCATAGTTCTCTAGAGCTTCCCGTCCTGCGTAAGACGATAAACTACATCCGCGTGCTGCGTAAGACGATAAACTACATCCGCGTCCTGGGTAAGACGATAAACTTTTAAAAATACACGACAACAAAAAGTCATGCTGCATCTTCTTATGAAGCCTAAGATTACTACTAATGTTACTGATTACACCTTAAAACATGAACATTGAAAAATATTAACAACAAACCTCTTGAAACTGGCTAAAGAGTTGTCCAAAAATGCTTGTGACAATAAACATTATGGGCAGTTTCAGTACCCACTTATTCCTTCCAAAAGAAAACTGTAAGAATATTTAAAAAACTTAATAAAGAACTTACAGGATTTTCCTTGTCTGTCTTTATTGAATCAAACAAATTATATATATATATATATATATATATATATATATATATATATATATATATATATATATATATATATATATTACTTATATTTTTTGTTCAATATATATATATATATATATATATATATATGTCTGTCTTTATTGAATCAAACAAATATATATATATATATATTACTTATATTTTTTGTTCAACACACACACACACATATATATATATATATATATATATATTTGTTCAATATATATATATATATATATATAATGAACAATATAAAAAATTAAAAAAATTAAAAAATTAAAATCTTCAGACACACTGGGTTGTATATTAATATTCCTTCGTTTATATTAAATCATTTAGATTCCTCGACTAGTTTCGGACAACATGGCCATGATCAGGAGAAAAAAAAATTCTTCTTGTTAGTAGCAGGGAACTACAGAAAAAAATCTTTTTTTTTTCCTGTAGTTCATTGCTACGAGCAAGCAGAAAATTATTTTTCTCCTGAAAATACATAAGCCATTATCAAAGATGACAATTACATTTCAATATATCAAACCATACACAGACGAAACAGATAGGATGTATCAATATGGTGATTTTCTTTCGTCTTTTAATGATAATGTTATTAAGCTTATCAGACAATTTGAAAGGAACTTACTTTCAATAAATAGACAAAACTTATATATATATATATATATATATATATATATATATATATATATTACAATAAAAATCTCAAATTACCTCAGGTGGGTAGAGACTATTTCAGATCGGCATAACAATGTCCATCTTCATTGGCCCTGAATATCTTGGTGGACTTTTGGTTTTCGATTTATGTTAGATAGTAGACCTACTCAAAAGGACGCTTTGTTTTTGATAAGGAGCTTATTCAGGTGACAATGGTAGGGCGTAAGGTATCTCTTTAAGGCGGAGTGGTCTGGGGTCGGAGTTTATTTATGACCCTAGCCTTTAGTTGTAAATGTAATTCCTCTTCCTGCTATGGAATGCTTCTCTATGCCAACTACGAGTCTGTTTTACTAGAATTTCCAGTCAGTGGTATTTAGACAATAAGGGTTTAATATTATTAATATGTGATCGGGTAATTTAAATATAAAACATTAAATTTAAGATAAATTAGTTGAGTGATAGATTCGTAACTCCGTGAGTAACACCGACACATCTAATAGAATAAATCATACTGTACAACACATATATATCCACGCACACATATACTTTTACATACATCTACACATATGTACCCATATATATGAAGAACTATAGTTTTAAGGTATGCTATATTTATGGGATAAAGTGCTCAATATCAGAGAGACATAGAGCGTATGTAAGGAAAAGAACATCAGCCTCCAACCATCAATCCAAAAACTGCAAACTCTGCTTGTAGGAAAAGATAGCTATAATTACCTTCCCAGACCAAAACAAACTACTAAATAAACGATCAGAACTCATCTCAAAATGCAGACATGAAAACAAATTTTTAATACGTTACTTAAAAACCGAAAGCTGAAAAGAATAAATAAAAATAAATACGATAAATAAAAAAGCAAAAACAAGTAAAATAAATTAATCCAAATAAATAAATAAATAAAGTTAGCTAAATAAATAAGATCAACTGTAAGTTGATGAAATCCCGACGCCAGTCTAGTACTGCACTTAGATTTTAAAAATCTAGGTACCATAGCGAAGAGCGATATTTATATTCGCTTCAATACACCTACGAGGCTGGCATCCCGTTCCCACCGCTTCACCGTTGAAACTGTTAGATGTAGACGTCTCTTCTACTCCAAGAGCTTCATGTCTCGCACATCTCGCCTGTGGAACTCCCTTCCTTATTCCTGTTTTCCTGACAAATACAATCTCCAACTATTTAAGTATAACGTCAATCGACATCTCCAGTTGCATTGATCTATCCACTTCCCTTCTCCACATCCTTTCACCTTTCATTCCTATCTGCTCTCGCTCCAAATCTTCTGTAACCCCCTTGCCTTGATCGATCCACTATCTTTCTCCACATCCTCTCCTTTACCACTCCTATCTGCTCTTCCTCCAAACCTTCTGTAACCCCTTGCGTGCTAGTGGCTTCCAGCCTTGCTTAGGGTGATAAGCTTAAAAAAAAAAAAATAAAAAAAAAAAAATACAGAAAAAGTGGTACAAGGCCGAAAATGGGGAATGGGGAAAATGGCGGCCTTCATCTATCTTAATTTTAAACTTAGCTGGCCACAAACACTGACCAAAACATACAACAATATTCCTGACACCAAAACAACGCATTCTTACTCACCTTTCTTACTACATCCAACATAATACCTCATTGTCTCTAGGAAAATCCTAACTAATCCGCATATGTACAGTTCATTGTCTGGGGTGGGAATAAAAACAACAATTTAAAAACTAACCCCAATGAATAATTACAATATGAAAACAAAACTAATAGCAAAGAGCTCATCCGAACAATTACCATGGAAGTATTTATAAAAAAAGTCAGAGGAGGGCAACCTTACGGCGATGAGAAATGTGACTGAAGCGTGGTAAGTGGTAAGGATTATTCCAAGGAGGACTTTATACTCTATAAATAGCGCAAGAAAAAACAAACAAACTTAGAACATCATATAAATCTGTTATAAATTTATTTCAGCATATATATATATATAGTGCTGTTTGATAAAAGTGATTCACCTGATTTTTTTTACTTTAAAATTTTTTCGCCTATTGTTTTATCTTACTAATATAAAGACCCCTTCCCGACCACCTAGTAAAAATGTTTACACATCCTAAGGTATTCTGTTGATAATAATAATTTTGAATATAAATGAGATTTAGGGAAAAACTTTGTGCAAAAAAAGTGACTCGCTTATTTCCTGCAACTAGTAATCAATAGAAACATAACCAAACAGCTTTAAATAAAGAATAATAGAGGCATAATTTATTTATAATAGGTAATATAGTTCGAAATATTTAATAATCTATGGGTCCTCCTTTATTTTGAATAACCCTTTTGGCATTGACTTGATTAGGTTCTGGCAAATCTCATCTCCAAGCATTGAATTCCATTTGGATATGAAATTCACAATCAAATTCTCTTTGTTGCTCAACTGCTTTCTCGAGAACTTGTACTTTATAATGCTCCATATGTTTTCTATGGGGTTGAGGTCAGGAGATTGGGGCGGCCATGTCATAACACTCACCTGCTTCTCATCATAGTATTCCTTCATCAATTTTGATTTGTGACAGGGAGCATTATTCTGTATAAAAATGACGTTGGTGAGGTCGATTTGCACCCTTTCAGCAGAAGGGAGCAGACAAAACTCTAAAATTCTCTTGTACTGCTCGCTCCTGAGGGTCTTTTCAATAGGTTTTAAGAAACCAGTTCCATGAAAAGAAAAGCATCCCCAGAACATTATACTGAACGGATAGAGCTTTCAAAGCTTCTTCTTCGGATTTTAGATCGCTTATCCTTTGAATTTAGCTCAACTTCCGTTTCATCGGAGAAGAGAACATTTAGTAAAAAAAATCAGGTGAGTCAATTTTATCGAACAGCACTGTATATATATATATATATATATATATATATATATATATATATATATATATATATATATATATATATATATGTATTTTAAATAAAAACAGACTACCTTAAGGTTCCATGTAATAATTTATTTCACCACGGCCCTTTTAAAGGACCGCGGATCATCAGATTTTACTGAAATAATTTATTACACGGAACCTTAAAGTGGTCTGATTTACATTGAGCTCTCTGGATTTTATCCTCCTTGGGTCTACCCATACGGATTACCTAGTGTTTCGTAAACTAAATATATATATATATATATATATATATATATATATATATATATATATATATATATATATATATATATATACCTGTCTCATCAGACCGAGTACATTTTACAAATTTAATCAGACAGTTTTAAAATATCCATACAAATAAAAGATTTTTTTGAAGGGGGGCTAACATAATTGAAGAGGGAGAATTTGACGAAGGAAAAAAATGAAGTGTGTGTAAAGAGCGGGGGAAGGTGGGGGAAGTATAAATGGGTAAACCAGTGTCTAAAATAATTCGTAGAAATGAATCAAAGTTGTTTATTTATTTATTTAAACGTCATCATCATCAATAAAATTTCCTAACAACTTCAGAAACAGATGCCAGGAAGAAAAATGTCACAAAATTAAATACAAAAATACGAGCCTGCCATTGAAATCATATTTAAATGGCGCCAGAAAAATAGGTTTTAAAAATAAACATTTACTTTACACCATTTTGAAACACTATAAATTATATATTTAGGTTTATAACTATGTATGCATATATATCTATTTTGTGTGTATATATATATATATATATATATATATATATATATATATATATATATATATATATATATATATATATAAGTGTACATATATATATATGTGTGTAATTTGGCAGCAACTTTTCTTTTAAACATGTGTTGAATGTCAAAGACAACATAGTCCTGCATATTCTGACATTTGTAAAATCCTTATAGATAAGACTAAAATTATTGATAAACATACAGACATTAGACGCCTTAAAATCTTAGAAGCACTACATATTAAAAGCAAAAGACCTCTTATTAATCGTATAGATTACAATATTTCTGGAAACATCCTTCAATATATTTCTACATAATTAGATACACCACATAACCATTTCCTTTGAACTTTTAAAATTTTATAACGTATTCTTCGATCTTTTGGCTTGTATAATAAAAATCCCTTTTTCACGCCTTCATATGATTAAAAATCTTCGCCATGCACGTGATAACATCGTCGCGTCTTTTGAAATTAAAATGATTTGGTAATGTTTATTTAGTTTGTAAAAATAAAATGTAGCAACATGATTCCGCTACAAGACAATTTGCAAATGTTTTAAAAATTTTGACTCTACACATATATAAGACATTGTTAAAAATGTTGACCCTGAAGATGAACAATGATGTTCGAAAGTACTCGGTTATCTTACGGACAATATTTATTTCGATATAATTTTCAAATAAAAAGTCTCATTAGAAAATATGAGAAAATTCAAAAGAGAATATGCAGGACTATGTTGTCTTTGACATTCAACACAACATGTTTAAAAGAAAATATATATATATATATATATATATATATATGTGTGTGTGTGTGTGTGTGTGTGTGTGTGTGTGTGCAAATATATAGAAAAATAGGAAAGAACACGTTGAGTAAATAATCCGGAGTTCTTTAGTGTTTTTGTTTTTATCTACACACGCACCCATATATACATTTTTAGGCATTTAAAACAACATGCCTGGCCGCATACCCAAATCCGGAAAATCCTCGTCGAAAACACAACTATACTTAAACATGAAAACAATAAACAAAAACTAAAAATTTTTGAAGCTATATACATAAAACAGTTGAAATCTAACCTGAACAAAATAAACTATGAAATCTCAACAAATATTCTTAAATGCCTATAATTGGTAACAGAAGCCACTGGTTCATACCAACGGCTTTCCATACCCAATACTCATCGAATTCACTCTCGCGTGGTCATGTGTTGCGCGATTTTCGCTTTCAGTGTCTTATATGCACGTGTTTATCGTTGCTTGGAAATCCCGAACACCTACAATGCAGCCATTTGTGAGCATCTATTAAGAAACAGAAGGTGCGCGGCTAAATTTAGTGTGGATTGGTTCCCCGTGTTGTCCCGTTCACACTCTTCATTTCATCTAAAGGTGCTGGAGTCAATTTACATCGGGTCCCGCAGGCCCTCCCTGTGTAAACAGCGTGAGTGTCTGTTGGGGCTCGCTGTCATTTGCCTCTAGCTCCAATTTTTTTTCTCCCTCTCACACTCATTTCCTTTTTCATATTCTGTTTTTCCTTTTTCATATTCTGTTTTTTTAATGACATTAAAATCTCCCGTAGAAGCCTGAAGAGCGGGAGCGAAACCGGTTGCTTCCCTTTTTATTCTTTGCTTTAGTATTTTAATATGTCTAGTAATATTAAGCTTAACACCTTCATTTCAGTTATAAAATTTCGTACCTACAAAAATATCTTTATATATATATATATATATATGTGTGTGTGTGTGTGTGTCTTGCTTTGACTTCTCGGGCACGGAAAATCTCCTGGTCCAGCAAAGTCCGAATAGCACTTGTTAACACAGACCTTTCTCGATTTTTATTGCAAAATATATTAATGTATATCGGACTTACAAAATGAAAAATCGATTCCTAAAAATTTTCTTTGTTTACGTTAGGATATGAAACTTAGTAAAGATGTCTATTTCGAGAATCGGGAAACGTCTGTGTTCAAAAGCAAACACACAAACACACACGCACACACACTCACGCACACATATACATATGTATACATAAATATATATATATATGTGTGTGTGTGTGTATGTGTATATGTGTGTGTGTGTGTGTGTGTGTGTGTGTGTGTGATAACAACTATTTGGAGTCAGTCAGTCGATGTGTTACAAAAGAAAAAAAATCTCCAAGATATTATTTCTCTTCATTACTTGAAGACTGCAATCTTTCCAAAACCCAATTCCCACCTTCAAAACAAAACGTTATCAGTGACCTCCAATCTTATCGAAGGTAGCAACGTGAGTCAGGACTGAGACGGAACCTTATTACCCTTGCCCGCCATTCTCACCCTCTACCGCTTAGCCAAAGCGACACAACATAGCCGCCATATTTTTCTATCTTGCTTTTGTATAGTTTTTGACGGTCAGTGGCATTTAATAGCGATATTGATCACCTCGTTAGCACTATTTTGGCAATTATGCTTTTGTCTCTTAATCCTAGGGATAATCCGGGTAAATTACCAGCAATTATGGAGGATGATAATCTCCAGCGTGAAAAAAAATATGACTTCATGTTTACCTGACATGAATTTGCGTACGAGTGTGAGGGAAAATGTATGACCCTATACATATAGTAGAACGGAAAAAGAAATTGTTTTTTTTATTAATATAAACCGGAACTCTCTCTCTCTCCCTCTCTCTCTCCCCCTCTCTCTCCCTCCCTCTCACTCTCACTCACCCCCCTCTCTCTCTCACTCACCCCCTCTCTCTCTCTCTCACTCACTCACACACACAGACATTGTTGCTATGCAGAATATATCTGCATCTTTATTTGAGGTTTCTCGATGTTTCGCTGATGTATATTTATGGGCATTATGTGCTGTCTATTTTGTTTATTCCTGCCTCTGTTCTGGTGTTGCCAAACCGCAAAGCGTACAAAATCAACAAAAGAAAAATACAGAAATCAACAATAATAATCCCAACAATCCAAATTTTTCATTTTTCATTGATGCATGCTTCATTAAATAATATAATCCTCGTTGAAAACACAACTATACTTAAACATGAAAACAATAAACAAAAACTAAAAATTCTTGAAGCTATATACATAAAACAGTTGAAACCTAACCTGAACAAAATAAACTACGAAATCTCCACAAATATTCTTTAATGCCTATAATTGGTAACAGAAGCCATTGGTTTATACCAACGGCTTCCCATACTTAATACTTCTCGTTTTCATTCTCGCGTGGTTATGTGTGACGTCACGAGCTGCGATGCGATTTTCGTTTCCGCGTCTCGTATACACGAGTGTCGTTGCTTTGAAATTTTTCATGCAACAAAAACAGACTATCATTATTGTTTTGTCCGTGTATTGTTTAATATATTGAAATGTAATTGTCATATTTGATAATGGCTTATGTAGGCCGAAAGCTTAGATAGGATTAAAACATGTATCAATATGGTGATTTCCTTTCGTCTTTCAATGATAATGTTATTAAGCTTATCAGACAATATGAAAGGAATTTACTTAAAATAAATAGACAAAACTTGCCTATATTATTTAATGAAACATGCATCAATATATATATATATATATATATATATATATATATATATAATATAAAAGGCTCAAACACTAATATCCCATGGTTATACTTTATTATATTGGAATCGACAAATAAACACAACTCTCTATATTATTTAATGAAACATATATATATATATATATTTGCGACGGTTCAAGGCATAAAAAACAAATTTTTTATTAACGGCCATGTTAGATTTAAAATGAAAACACCAGTTAACCGGTTTCGTCCCCTCTCATCAGAACTGTTTAACGGGGAATAGAAATTATGAGGAAAATATTTGTTATGGATGACATGAATGAAGGGCAGGGAAGAGAAAGATAAATAAATAAAAAAAAGGAAAAAAGTGTATATAATTAAAGTAATACCACGCAAGATGCTAGAGACCCAGCACAGCAAGCCCAAGTCCCTTTGTTTGCAAAGAGACGGTCGCCTGGACCTGATGTACAAAGTCTCCAACACCCTGAGATGGAATACTGTTTGCTATAATTTTATCATATAGACAAAACCATTTTACTCACTACAAATATGCGACTTGGTTTCTGTGCATTTCAACTGCACTTCGACGGGTGAGAGTCGAAAAATCACCCGTCGAAGTGCAGTTGAAATGCACTGAAACCAAGTTGCATCTTTGTAGTGAGTAAAATGGTTTTGTGTATATGATAAAATTATAATAAATAAATAATTATCGCTCTACTATCGGTATCGAGCCCTCTTTTGGATTAATGCTGTGAACATTTGAATTTATATATTACTTTCGTTCTCATCGCATCGGATATATATATATATATATGGAAAAGTGCATTATACTCAAGGGGGAATACTTTGAAGGAGAAACTATATAGTTTGTTGTTTAGAAGAGAAATAAATTGTGTGCCAGTCCCGTTACTTTTCAGAGACCTTCCAAGTTCCATAATGTGCCACTGCTTTCCACCATCTTTGAAGCAGCTTCATTATTCCATCCTCCCAGAAGTTGGCGTTTTTATCAGTGGCGAACAGGTAACAGTTGTTTCTACAGGCTTCCAGAAAATGTATGCTTTTACCATTAAGAGAATGATAATAAGGTGAAAGGTCATTGTGATTAAGAAAAGTGTATCAATGTCTGTCTGATCTGAAAGGCAACGTGGTATCTTGTCCTACTGGAAGACAACTCTTCCGAATCGCCATTTCCTGTCAGATAGTTAAGTGAGATAGCTTGGACGATCATGTCTCTTCTGATTCAGGACTGGTTAGGCAGAAGATTTTCCCGCAGTAGGTTGCCATTTCCTTCAGTGGTAGATTGGTTGCCAACGAAGGTTCTAGAACCCAGTCTGCCCTGCTATTCAACGCATAGGCGTTCATCAGGTGGGCCGTAGCGACGGAGCTGCGGGATATCCAAGAAGAATCCTTCCCAAGAAGAATGGAAAAACAGCTGACTCCAGGTGGGATTACTCTGAAAGTGAAACCATATAGTTTGTTGTCTGGAATTGGATTAAATAGCTTGTGAAACCAACCTCTTTATTTTTGAGACAGACCAGTATATGATAAGATACATACGATGTCTGTCTGTGAGTGGAGTGTCAGCTATGGGCAAAAGAGTGATAAGCGGGTTATGTTATCATCTAATATGATGTCTTGGGAGTATATGACTCTAGTATTAGATTTCTGCAAGCATTGCATTTTTTCACATGCTTTTGTAGCAGGACAAATTGTGGCTGTTTCACCACAACAACGTACCTGCTCACAACGCCCTGAGCATCCGGCTGTTCCTGGCCGAGAAAAAAATCGCCGTAGTGGAAGATCCTCCCTATCCACATAATCTTGCTCAAATGTGACTGTCTTCTTTTTCAAGAGGATCATCAGGGAGGCCTCTTTTGAAGGAGGGTAGGCCACCAAGAGAGCTGTAACGAATCCTTCCAACAGTGCATAGAAGCTTGGCAGAGAATGTACCTGCTCACAACGCCCTGAGCATGCGGCTGTTCCTTGCCGTCGAGGACATCGACGTACTGGAACAACCTCCCTATCCCCCTGATCTTACCTCGTGTGACTTTCTTTTTTTTCAAGAGGGTCATCAGGGAGGCCTATTTTGAAGGCGTGGAGGCCACCAAGAGAGCTGTAACGAATCCTTCCAACAGTGCATAGAAGCTTGGCAGAGAATGTACCTTCTCACAACGCCCATCAAGTGGGCCGCAGCAACGTAGCTGCGGGTTACCCAAGAAGAATCCTTTCCACAGCGCATCGAATTATGGCAAAGAAGGATGGAAAACGGCTGACCCCATGTGGGATTACTTTGAAAGTGAAATCATGTATTTTTTTGTTTGGAATTGAAATAAATTGCTTGTGAAACCAACCTCTTTATTTTTCAGACACCCCCCTCCCGTATATATCCAAACAGGTTTTGTTAAATTCAACCGGCAATGTATCTATCATTTTTTATTATTTTTTTCCAATTTCCGATTGTATTGATGTATATCGGGATTTAAATTATGATTAACCTTTCCAAAGATCATATTTTTCATGCTTTTTTTTCATGTACATTCGACTATTTATAGCATTTATAAAGAACTGGGTTTTGACAGTAGAGTAAACAATTTTTGGGGACTAAATTCTGGCATTTTTAAATCGCAGAAATTCTAATTGGAATCAATTTAAAGCGACGTCTTATTTAACAGTTAAATGAGAAATAATGAATCAAATCTTTTATTCATCTATTAATTAATTATAAATATTTAAATCTCTTAAGGTAACATTTTTTATTTTAAAAATGATGCGTATGAATGGAGCCTTGAGAAAAGAATACAATAATTCCCCATGTATAATACGCCTTCATCCATAATACGCACCCCTAAAATTGTGCTGAAAGTGAAGGAGTATGCTTTTACTCACGCATAATACGCACACCTTGTTTGGTAATCAAACCCTTTATATTGTACCTCTCCAATTTCATTACGGCCAGCGTTTCCTACTCTTATTAAAAATAGTTTTAAACATAGAATAATATTATTCTAATTTAGTTTTATGATAATTCTTATTTTATTTTATATTTGTAAGTATTGTTAGACACATATGATTATATTTGACATCCTTATGGGGTCACAATTGCCGAATGTTAGTGTCAAATTGTCGTACGTTTGTGGGGAGTAGTCATTTCGCAATTGAAATCGACCTATGAAACGGCGATTATTTAAAGATTTTTTGTAGCTGTGCATAATACGCACCCCTAATTCTGCTTATTATTTTTCCAGAAAACATGCGTATTGCACATGGGGAATTATGGTATATCTTTTAAGAAAGGAAATATTTTTAAAAATTCAGGGCGTAAGTTAACAGTTAGGCAAGTATCAGTAATTGAACTTTCAATAACTTTGTTTAAGTTTTCTTTTTTAAAAGGTAAATTTTTTCGATCGAAGTTGTGGTTCGAATTATTTCTGTGTATAACTAATTCATTGGATAAATTGTTACGTAGATATTTCTTAGGTTCATAAATATGATTTGTTTTTCATTTTTGAAGATTTTACCAATATATCGTAATAGCTGTGAGTTTTTATTTATTATTATATAAGCTTGCTTCAGAATTATTCCTGTTAGCGACATCTTTAGTGCTGATCATATGCATGAATAGTTTTCGATGCGGTAATTATTTCGATATTGTTAAGTTTGGATAAATTGTTTTGAATAATAGATGCTAACGAATCGGTAAGTAACGTTGGAGTAATTGGATAGCGGCTCGGATTGAGGAATCGGTGAGCCGAGTTGGAATTCCAGTCGAATTACATGCCAGTAACCTTGAGAAAGGTATTAATCCGCTTCTTCTCCCACAGCTATGGGTAAATAGCAGGACAGACTGGGTTCTATAGCCTTGGAAGAGCACTGGTCAATATAGCAGAAAGATAAGGCAACCTACTGTGGCTAAAATCTGCCACATCAGTCATGTATCAAAAGATACATGATCGCCTAATCGTGTATCACGCACGGCACATAAATGAAATGATATTCCCTTACGAGGTAATACACTTGGGAAAGGTATGAATCCCTTTCTTCTCCACCCCCAGCTATAGGTAAATAGCAGGACAGACTGGGTTCTGTAGCCTTGGATGGCAACTGGTCTATAGCAGTAAGAAATGGCAACCTACCGTGGGAATAAAAACCTGCATCGGCAGTCATGTATCGAAAGAGACATGATTGCCTAAGCGTGTATCACACATGGCACATAACTGAACTGATATTCCCTTACGTGCTAATACCGTAATACCCTAAGGGTACATAACTGACTGAAGTGTCTGTTTTCATTTTAAGTTTTTCTTATATTCTGTGGATTTTGTTTAAAGTTCGTAATTTTCTGAATTCACATGAAAATCTGGAAATTTTACATCATATTTCAATAAAATTTATATTTCCAAAAAGAACGTTTATAAATAGAGTTTATATATATGGAAAAAGAACTCATTAGTTTAAACCAGTGGTACACAAACGTTGACGTATTACCGCCTCATTGAATACCAGAACACAACACTAATGACACCCCACCCATTTATAGCCAAGCTTTGATTGGATTTTTTCGGTGCTACTATGTTAAATAAGTATTTTAATATTTCCCATTTGTCCATGCATTCAATATCGCTGCCGTATCTGGTCTGGTGTTCCTGCTGGACATCTCGAGATTCTTGAGAAAATCCAAAGAAGATTCTGAAATATAATCGATCCTGACTTGGCATCTCGACTTCAGTCATTTTCTAACCGACGTCACCTGGCTTCCCTCTCTCTTTTCTACAAATATTTATAAATCTACCATTTGTCCATGCATTCAATATCGCTGTCATATCTGGTCTGGTGTTCCTGCAGTACATCTCGCGATTCTTGACAAAATCCAAAGAAGATTCTGAAATGTAATCGATCCTGACTTGGCATCTCGACTTCAGTCACTTTCTCCCCGACTAAACCTGGCTTCCCTCTCTCTTTTCTACAAATATTTATAAATCTACCATTTGTCCATGCATTCAATATCGCTGCCGTATCTGGTCTGGTGTTCCTGCTGCGCATCTCGAGATTCTTGACAAAATCCAAAGAAGATTCTGAAATATAATCGATCCTGACTTGGCATCTCGACTTCAGTCACTTTCTCACCGATGTCACCTTGCTTCCCTCTCTCTTTTCTACAAATATTTATAAATCTACCATTTGTCCATGCATTCAATATCGCTGCCGTATCTGGTCTGGTGTTCCTGCTGCGCATCTCGAGATTCTTGACAAAATCCAAAGAAGATTCTGAAATATAATCGATCCTGACTTGGCATCTCGACTTCAGTCACTTTCTCACCAACGTGACCTGGCTTCCCTCTCTCTTTTCTACAAATATTTATAAATCTACCATTTGTCCATGCATTCAATATCGCTGCCGTATCTGGTCTGGTGTTCCTGCTGCGCATCTCGAGATTCTTGACAAAATCCAAAGAAGATTCTGAAATATAATCGATCCTGACTTGGCATCTCGACTTCAGTCACTTTCTCACCGATGTCACCTTGCTTCCCTCTCTCTTTTCTACAAATATTTATAAATCTACCATTTGTCCATGCATTCAATATCGCTGCCGTATCTGGTCTGGTGTTCCTGCTGCGCATCTCGAGATTCTTGACAAAATCCAAAGAAGATTCTGAAATATAATCGATCCTGACTTGGCATCTCGACTTCAGTCACTTTCTCACCGACGTGACCTGGCTTCCCTCACTCTTTTCTACAAATATTTATAAATCTACCATTTGTCCATGCATTCAATATCGCTGCCGTATCTGGTCTGGTGTTCCTGCTGCGCATCTCGAGATTCTTGACAAAATCCAAAGAAGATTCTGAAATATAATCGATCCTGACTTGGCATCTCGACTTCAGTCACTTTCTCACCGACGTGACCTGGCTTCCCTCTCTCTTTTCTACAAATATTTATAAATCTACCATTTGTCCATGCATTCAATATCGCTGCCGTATCTGGTCTGGTGTTCCTGCTGCGCATCTCGAGATTCTTGACAAAATCCAAAGAAGATTCTGAAATATAATCGATCCTGACTTGGCATCTCGACTTCAGTCACTTTCTCACCAACGTGACCTGGCTTCCCTCTCTCTTTTCTACAAATATTTATAAATCTACCATTTGTCCATGCATTCAATATCGCTGCCGTATCTGGTCTGGTGTTCCTGCTGCGCATCTCGAGATTCTTGACAAAATCCAAAGAAGATTCTGAAATATAATCGATCCTGACTTGGCATCTCGACTTCAGTCACTTTCTCACCGATGTCACCTTGCTTCCCTCTCTCTTTTCTACAAATATTTATAAATCTACCATTTGTCCATGCATTCAATATCGCTGCCGTATCTGGTCTGGTGTTCCTGCTGCGCATCTCGAGATTCTTGACAAAATCCAAAGAAGATTCTGAAATATAATCGATCCTGACTTGGCATCTCGACTTCAGTCACTTTCTCACCAACGTGACCTGGCTTCCCTCTCTCTTTTCTACAAATATTTATAAATCTACCATTTGTCCATGCATTCAATATCGCTGCCGTATCTGGTCTGGTGTTCCTGCTGCGCATCTCGAGATTCTTGACAAAATCCAAAGAAGATTCTGAAATATAATCGATCCTGACTTGGCATCTCGACTTCAGTCACTTTCTCACCGATGTCACCTTGCTTCCCTCTCTCTTTTCTACAAATATTTATAAATCTACCATTTGTCCATGCATTCAATATCGCTGCCGTATCTGGTCTGGTGTTCCTGCTGCGCATCTCGAGATTCTTGACAAAATCCAAAGAAGATTCTGAAATATAATCGATCCTGACTTGGCATCTCGACTTCAGTCACTTTCTCACCGACGTGACCTGGCTTCCCTCACTCTTTTCTACAAATATTTATAAATCTACCATTTGTCCATGCATTCAATATCGCTGCCGTATCTGGTCTGGTGTTCCTGCTGCGCATCTCGAGATTCTTGACAAAATCCAAAGAAGATTCTGAAATATAATCGATCCTGACTTGGCATCTCGACTTCAGTCACTTTCTCACCGACGTGACCTGGCTTCCCTCTCTCTTTTCTACAAATATTTATAAATCTACCATTTGTCCATGCATTCAATATCGCTGCCGTATCTGGTCTGGTGTTCCTGCTGCGCATCTCGAGATTCTTGACAAAATCCAAAGAAGATTCTGAAATATAATCGATCCTGACTTGGCATCTCGACTTCAGTCACTTTCTCACCGACGTGACCTGGCTTCCCTCTCTCTTTTCTACAAATATTTATAAATCTACCATTTGTCCATGCATTCAATATCGCTGCCGTATCTGGTCTGGTGTTCCTGCTGCGCATCTCGAGATTCTTGACAAAATCCAAAGAAGATTCTGAAATATAATTGATCCTGACTTGGCATCTCGACTTCAGTTACTTTCTCACCGACGTGACCTGGTTTCCCTCTCTCTTTTCTACAAATATTTATAAATCTACCATTTGCCCATACATTGAATATCGCTGCCGTATCTGGTCTGGTGTTCCTGCTGCGCATCTCGAGATTCTTGCCAAAATCCAGTGAAGATTCTGAAATATAATCGATCCTGACTTGGCATCTCAACTTCAGTCACTTTCTCACCGACGTCACCTGGCTTCCCTCTCTCTTTCCTACAAATATTTATAAATCTACCGTTTGTCCATGCATTGAATATCGCTGCCGTATCTGGACTTGTGTTCCTGCTGCACATCTCGAGATTCTTGACAAAATCCAAAGAAGATTCTGAAATATAATCGATCCTGACTTGGCATCTCGACTTCAGTCACTTTCTCACCGACGTGACCTGGCTTCCCGCTCTCTTTTCTACAAATATTTATAAATCTACCATTTGTCCATGCATTCAATATCGCTGTCATATCTGGTCTGGTGTTCCTGCAGTACATCTCGCGATTCTTGACAAAATCCAAAGAAGATTCTGAAATATAATCGATCCTGACTTGGCATCTCGACTTCAGTCACTTTCTCACCGACGTGACCTGGCTTCCCTCTCTCTTTTCTACAAATATTTATAAATCTACCATTTGTCCATGCATTGAATATCGCTGCTGTATCTGGTCTGATGTTCCTGTTGCGCATCTCGAGATTCTTGACAAAATCCAAAGAAGATTCTGAAATATAATTGATCCTGACTTGGCATCTCGACTTCAGTTACTTTCTCACCGACGTGACCTGGTTTCCCTCTCCCTTTTCTACAAATATTTATAAATCTACCATTTGTCCATGCATTGAATATCGCTGCCGTATCTGGTCTTGTGTTCCTGCTGCACTTCTCGCGATTCTTGATAAAATCCAAAGAAGATTCTGAAATATAATCGACCCTGACTTGGCATCTCGACTTCAGTCACTTTCTCACCGACGTCACCTGGCTTCCCTCTCTCTTTTCTACAAATATTTATAAATCTACCATTTGTCCATGCATTCAATATCGCTGCCGTATCTGGTCTGGTGTTCCTGCTGCGCATCTCGAGATTCTTGACAAAATCCAAAGAAGATTCTGAAATATAATTGATCCTGACTTGGCATCTCGACTTCAGTTACTTTCTCACCGACGTGACCTGGTTTCCCTCTCTCTTTTCTATAAATATTTATAAATCTACCATTTGTCCATACATTGAATATCGCTGCTGTATCTAGTCTGGTGTTCCTGCTGCGCATCTCGTGATTCTTGACAAAATCCAAAGAAGATTCTGAAATATAATCGATCCTGACTTGGCATCTCGACTTCAGTCACTTTCTCACCGACGTCACCTGGCTTCCCTCTCTCTTTTCTACAAATATTTATAAATCTACCATTTGTCTATGCATTGAATATCGCTGCCGTATCTGGTCTGGTGTTCCTGCTGCGCATCTCGAGATTCTTGCCAAAATCCAGTGAAGATTCTGAAATATAATCGATCCTGACTTGGCATCTCGACTTCAGTCACTTTCTCACCGACGTCACCTGGCTTCCCTCTCTCTTTTCTACAAATATTTATAAATCTACCATTTGTCCATGCATTGAATATCGCTGCTGTATCTGGTCTGATGTTCCTGCTGCGCATCTCGAGATTCTTGACAAAATCCAAAGAAGATTCTGAAATATTATTGATCCTGACTTGGCATCTCGACTTCAGTTACTTTCTTACCGACGTGACCTGGTTTCCCTCTCCCTTTTCTACAAATATTTATAAATTTACCATTTGTCCATGCATTCAATATCGCTGCCGTATCTGGTCTGGTTTTCCTGCTGCGCATCTCGAGATTCTTGACAAAATCCAAAGAAGATTCTGAAATATAATTGATCCTGACTTGGCATCTCGACTTCAGTCACTTTCTCACCGACGTCACCTGGCTTCCCTCTCTCTTTTCTACAAATATTTATAAATCTACCATTTGTCTATGCATTGAATATCGCTGCTGTATCTGGTCTGGTGTTCCTGCTGCGCATCTCGTGATTCTTGACAAAATCCAAAGAAGATTCTGAAATATAATCGATCCTGACTTGGCATCTCGACTTCAGTCACTTTCTCACCGACGTCACCTGGCTTCCCTCTCTCTTTTCTGCAAATATTTATAAATCTACCATTTGTCCATGCATTGAATATCGCTGCAGTATCTGGTCTGGTGTTCCTGCTGCGCATCTCGAGATTCTTGACAAAATCCAAAGAAGATTCTGAAATATAATTGATCCTGACTTGGCATCTCAACTTCAGTTACTTTCTCACCGACGTGACCTGGTTTCCCTCTCTCTTTTCTACAAATATTTATAAATCTACCATTTGTCCATACATTGAATATCGCTGCTGTATCTAGTCTGGTGTTCCTGCTGCGCATCTCGTGATTCTTGACAAAATCCAAAGAAGATTCTGAAATATAATCGATCCTGACTTGGCATCTCGACTTCAGTCACTTTCTCACCGACGTCACCTGGCCCCCCATCTCTTTCCTACAAATATTTATAAATCTACCATTTGTCCATACATTGAATATCGCTGCTGTATCTAGTCTGGTGTTCCTGCTGCGCATCTCGTGATTCTTGACAAAATCCAAAGAAGATTCTGAAATATAATCGATCCTGACTTGGCATCTCGACTTCAGTCACTTTCTCACCGACGTCACCTGGCCCCCCATCTCTTTCCTACAAATATTTATAAATCTACCATTTGTCCATACATTGAATATCGCTGCTGTATCTAGTCTGGTGTTCCTGCTGCGCATCTCGTGATTCTTGACAAAATCCAAAGAAGATTTTGAAATATAATCGATCCTGACTTGGCATCTCGACTTCAGTCACTTTCTCACCGACGTCACCTGGCCCCCCATCTCTTTCCTACAAATATTTATAAATCTACCATTTGTCCATGCATTGAATATCGCTGCCGTATCTGGTCTTGTGTTCCTGCTGCACATCTCGAGATTCTTGACAAAATCCAAAGAAGATTCTGAAATATAATCGACCCTGACTTGGCATTTCGTCTTCAGTCACATTCTCACCGACGTCACCTGGCTTCCTGCTCTCTTTTCTACAAATATTTATAAATCTACCATTTGTCTATGCATTGAATATCGCTGCCGTATCTGGTCTGGTGTTCCTGCCGTACATCTCGAGATTCTTGACAAAATCCAAAGAAGATTCTGAAATATAATCGATCCTGACTTGGCATCGCGACTTCAGTCACTTTCTCACCGACGTGACCTGGCTACCCTCTTTTCTACAAATACTTTCATGGCAACTACTCTGACGAGCTTTTTTCCCTGGTTTCCGGATTACGTGAATTTAAGTGTGATACTATATTTGCACCTAGGTCCATTTTATTGTTGAAATAGTTTGATATAACCGCTACTTCTACTCTAACAATTTCTTTTCTTGCACTTCCTAACAGTGGAACTCCCTTCCGCTTACTTTCTTCCTTGATAACTACAATCTTCAAAAATTTAAATGCAACGTCAATCGCGATCTTTTGTTGGTGAGCCCGGTTCATCTTTTATCTTTTTTTCAATCCCCTTATACACAGACTTTTCTCTCACTTTCAGTCTCTGTAACCCCCCTGCGTACTTGTAGCACTCCCGCTTTGCTTGAGGTGAAATGCTAAAAAAAAGAGGAGGTCATGCGGTATTGAAGTTGAAAGAAGGTAACAACTAAAATATATTTTAATAAATGATATATGTCTTTACAATTTATTAAGATGACTTCTACCAATGTTTTAAACAAGAAGAGACACTACTAGATAGGCAATGACCTCCTGAACATCACTGGGCGTTCTTCTTACTGCCATTATATTTCAAAACGCGACAATCTATCAACTCTTATTGGAATATGGCAGTGTGTCGTTCACATATTTGCGTTTATTTCCTCTTTTTTTATTCTCTTTTTCTTTTCGCAGCGTCATCGATGCTTCCAAGGCCGCACACTTCCGTTTGCTTCCGGTCAGGCCAGACAATCGACCATTAAGAACTGCTACCGAGTTCCGGTATCGGCGACTCTCGCCAGCTGTCCGAGATCTGTGTTCTGTACTGAGAGGTCGAGGCACTATCATATACTCCCCCGGCGTCCATTCTGCAGCCGGTATATTCCCGCCGAGACTGACTAAAATGTCTTTAATGGTGGTAAAACAAAATTCACACAAACAATGGCTGCCACATTGAAACGTTTACCCACACGCAATAACAACAACTGCCAATAAAGCGCTTTCTTTCAAATGACTGAAGACTTGCGTGAGCTAATGGAGGACTTTATCAAGGGAACCAAAACTTTATATTCATTCATTTTTCTTTTATATGCAGAAAAAATGCTGAGGGAAGGAAATAATATTTTCTGCTTGTCATCAGAATGGCTGATGCTAAACTCCGAGAAAGCAAAACTCGACGCCTTCTTAGCCTCACGTTTTCCACTGACATTAAGAGAAGCGACTATATCGAATCAATTGCTATGTCTAGAAAAATTAATTCGCTTTCGTGCCAGAAAAATTTTCTCGTCAGAATATATCTTGCCCATTTATAAAATTGCCATTCGTCCGCACATTGAGTACTCTTGTCATATATGGTCTGGTACTCCTGATGTATATCTTGAGAAAATCCAATGTAGGGGTGAGTCTTCAATGTATTCGATCTTGATCAGGCATTTCGTTTTCAGTGACATTCTCATCAACATTACATGTTTTCCCTCTCTCTTTTCTACAAATATCTTCATGTCAACTGTTCTGGTTTTCCGCCTTGCGCCCCGCCTACGTGAATTTAAACTACTAGATTGGCAATTAGGTCTTATCGTTTTACTGATGAACTAGAACAACTGACAGTTTCTTTTCTGGTATTTCCCACCTGTGGAACTTCTTCCCGACTTCTTGCTTCCCAGATAACTACAATCTTCAAAGATTTAAATTTAAAACCTCTCCGGAATCTATCTTGCATATTTATAAGTCTATCATTCGTCCATGATTAAAATATTGCTGTCACATATAATCAGGTGCCTTTGCTATTTATCCAGAGCCCCATGATAAAATCCAAAGAATAATCAGCAATATTATTGGTCCTGATCTGGCATCTCTGCTTCAGTCAACTTCCCAACACCGTAAAGTTGCTACACTGTGTTTTTCTATAAATACTTTCCTGGTAATAGTTCAAATATGCTTTTCGCTTTGTTTAATTCGCCATTGTTTTTTTTATGACTAACATTATTTTATTTAGTTTATTGCAAATATTTTTGTTTTCATATTGTAAATACTCATTGGGACTAGTTTTTAAGTTTTATTTTTATTTGCACAGACATTGAATTGTACATTCGGAGACTAGTTAGAACTTTCATAGAGACAAGTAGGTATTATGGTGAATGCAGAAAGAAAGGTGAGTAAGAATGCGTTGTTTTGGTGTTAGGAATATTGTTGTATGTTTCGATCAGTGCTTGTAGTTAGATAATTTTAATATTAAGAAGACCGCCCTTTTTCCCATTCCCCATTTTTGGCCTTGCGCCACATTTTCTGTATTGAATCGGAAATAAATATCGCTCTTCCCTATGGTAATTAGATTAATTTGATTTAAGCGCAGTACTCGACTGGCGTCGACATCTCATTAATTTATAGCTGAGCTGGCTAGATGTAACCGTTAATTCTATGCTAACAGTTTTTTCTCTCCCTTATCGTTTGTGGAAGTCCCTGCCCGCTCCATATTTTATAGCCAACTCTAATCTTCAAAAGTTTAAACGCAATATCAATCGCTATCTACCATGCTCCAGAATATTCTTCTTCTTCCCTCTTCTTACTAATATTTTTGGTTTGGTTTGGTTTATTTTACGGCACATCAACCTTAATGGGTTATTTAATGCCGACATTGCTGCCAATATTTTTCTATCTATCTATCTATCTATCTATCTATCTATCTATCTATCTATCTATCTATCTATCTATCTATCTATCTCAGTATATATTGGTTTGGTTTGTTTTATTTACGGCATATCAACCTCAATGGGTTATTTAATGCCGGCAAGACTTTTTTTTTCCAAAAATGTATTGCTGGTAATATGTTTTTGTTTTGTTTTTTTTTAAACAAATGCCTACCTGGTAATATTTTTTCTTCAAAAATGAATTGTTGGTATTGATCTTTTACAAAGTATTTCTTGTATTAAAACCTATTTTTACACTTTCTTAGTATTTTGACCCCAGTTTAGGGGTCAACTATTTGCCCATATCTGGTACATTGACAGGTGCTACCACCCCAAGTCAGGGTGGACTTAGGAAGACCAGCAAATAGTGGATGAGAGGTCCTGTTGTTGGACGTAGTTTATCGTCATACCCAGAACGCGGATGTAGTTTATCGTCATACCCAGAACGCGGATGTAGTTTATCGTCTTACCCAGGACGCGGAAGTAGTTTATCGTCATACCCAGGACGCGGATGTAGTTTATCGTCTTATTCACGACGCGGATGGAGTTTATCGACTTACCCACGACGGGAGTGTAGTTTATCGTCTTACCAGGACGCGGATGTAGTTTATCGACTTACCAACGACGCAGATGTAGTTTATCGTCCTACCCAGGACGTGGATGAGGTTTATCGTCTTACCCAGAACGCGGATGTAGTTTATCGTCATACCCAGGACGTGGATGAGGTTTATCGTCTTACCCAGGACGCGGATGTAGTTTATCATCATAACCAGGACGCAGATGTAGTTTAACGCCATATCCACGACGCAGATGTAGTTTATCGTCATATCTATAAGGTGGATGTAGTTTATCGTCTTACCTGAACGCGGATGTAGTTTATCGTATTACCCAGGACGCGGATGTAGTTTATCGCCATACCCACAACGCGGATGTAGTTTATCGTCTTAGTCAGGACGTGGATGTAGTTTTTTGTCTTACCCTGGACGCGGATGCAGTTTATCTTCATACCCAGGACGCGGATGTAGTTTGTCGTCATACCCAGAACATGGATGTAGTTTATCGTATTACCCAGAACGCGGATTTAGTTAATCGTCATACCCAGAACGCGTATGTAGTTTATCGTCTTACCCAGGACGCGGATGTAGATTATCGTCTTACCCAGGACGGGGATGTAGTTTATCGTCTTACCAGGACGCGGATGTAGTTTAACGTTAGACCCAGAACGCGGATGTAGTTTATCGTCATACCCAGAATGCGGAAGTAGTTTATCGTCTTAGTCAGGAGGTGGATGTAGTTTATCGTCTTACCATTACGCGTATGTAGTTTATCATCTTACCCAGTACGCGGATGTAGTTTATCGTTAGACCCAGAACGCGTATGTAGTTTATCGTCTTACCCAGGACGTGGATGTAGTTTATCGTCTTACTCAGGATGTGGATGTAGTTTATCTTCAGAGCCAGGACGCGGATGTAGTTTATCGTCAAACCCAGAACGCAGATGTAGTTTATCGTCTTACCCAGAACGCGGATGTAGTTTATCGTCTTCCCCAGACAGCGGATGTAGTTTATCTCTCATACCCAGAACGCGGATGTAGATTATTGTCTTACCCAGGACGCGGATGTAGTTCATCGTCATAATGTAATGTTTCTGTTTCTAATTCTTTCACACCCTGTAACCTCTTGTGTCATAGTGACTTTATTGCCTTGCTCGGGTTTAAATAGATTACAAAATTCCCTTAAATAATTTACCTTACTTTTCTTCTAGACCGAAGTAATCAGACTTTTTATAATTTCCTTTTTCCATTAATTTCGGTTGCCTTTGGAAATGCAGACTAGTTTTCTTCTAGACTCATCCCCAACCAAAGCTAAAGAGCTCAGTCTGCCCTACTAGTATACTCATAGCCGGGCGGAAGGAAGAAATGTTGCATCACTTTCTAAAAGGGCATGAGTAGAAGATGAACACAAGCAGGCTCATCCTAATTTGAACAGTGCTCTTCTTTCTTTCTTTTCATGTGCCGTGTCCTTTCAGGACGTGGGCGATCATGGTACTCCACTTCCCCTTATTCCTTGTAGCTCTCATTAAGTTTCGCCCCTCTGCCATCTCCCCAGACCACTGTCTGTCATCCACTTGCTTAAGCCCGCCAGGTATTTCATGCGTTGTTTTCCTTTTTTCTATTTGACCTGTGAGTATCAGATTCTCCAAGCCCTCCTTTCTCATTACGTGTCTCAGAATATTCAGCTGTCCCTTTCTGATATTAAGTATAAGCCTGCTCCTTGTTTGTATTCTCTCCAAACCAATGATCACACGCTTGGTCCATAATATCCTTGTCATCCATACCTCCGTTGCACGGAGTCTCTTCTTCATCTCTGAGGAGACAGTCCAACATTCGCTGCCGTAAAGGAAGACAGATGTCACGTAGCAGCTCAGTACTCTTTTCTTTGTTAACAAGGAAATCCTCCTGTCTCGTAATACACTGCCTACATTTTGGAATGCGTCTTTGGCCATCCCAATACATCTTCTTATCGTTGCTGACACGCTCGATCCATGATATCCTCAGCATCCTCCTGTAGAACAATACTTCCGTTGCCTCGAGTCTCTTCTTCATCTTTGAGGAGACAGTCCATCATTCGCTGCCGTAAAGGAGGACAGATGTCACGTAGCAGCTCAGTACTCTTTTCTTTGGTACCAAAGAACTCGTTATACACTGCTTAAATTTTGAAATACGTCACCCGAAGAAGACCGGAGCGTACAACGGCCGAAACGTTGTGAATATGGCAATGAAGATGAGGATAACAATCTGAATAATGTAAATAATGCAAGTAATCATAATACCTCATCTCAGAGATATAGACAGATATTCCAATCACCTGAAGAAGGCCGGAGCGTACAACAGCCGAAACGTTGTGAATATGGCAGTGAAGATGAGGATAACAATCCGAATAATGTAAATAATGTAGGTAATCATAATACCTCATCCCAGAGATATAGACAGATATTTCAATCACTTGAAGAAGACCGGAGCGTACAACGGCCGAAACGTTGTCAATACGGCAATGAAGATGAGGATCCGAATAATGTAAAGAATGCATGTAATCATAATACCTCATCTCAGAGATATAGAGGCCGAAACGTTGTGAATATGGCAGTGAAGATGAGGATAACAGTCTGAATAATGTATATAATGAAAGTAATCGTAATACCACATCTCAGAGATATAGACAGATATGAAATTATATATTATTTAATAACATGGAGATAAAGTTTATAAAACCGGTGGCTATTTTCTTCTATTGGTTTATTGTTTTAAATGAGTGTGTAAAGTGAAAATTTGGATTAGGTGAAAATTTTCTCTTCAAATTACACGTGCTATCCATTTTGATTATTGCTGCTGTCGAAACTCTTCAAGTTATATGCTTTCAGTTATGTGGTAAATTTATTTGAGATTCCGTAGCGCCAGTCTATGAGATTTAATGAAGGATAATCTTTAATGTCTTACAGGCTTAATACGCTTTCATTTTGTTTTATTCGTTTTATATTTAGAAACTGGTAGTTAATAGCGGATTAAGAAAAAAAAAAAGAAACGAAAAAAATAAAACAAAAAAAATCACCTATAATTAATACCGGATTTTACGATGGGCAGTATTGGGTTAATTTAGATATTAACATTAACCTTATTGATTACACGACAACTTTATGACTGGTTGAGTCCTGAAAAAGATTTTGGTAAACATAGATAAACGTGGCGTAGAGACAGACTTTCAGAAAGACACTGTTATTATTTTAATTTCCTTCACGATTCGGCAATGTTTATTATTTTAAACGCCAATGATCAGAATTTTAATCAAACCTAAACATATGAAAGTGAATTTATACATTTTCTTTGTTCCTGATAACACAAATAATAAACACTGTTTATTTAATAGATGGCTTATTGGAATGAATGGAAAAAAATCGGTAAATTACCAATTGATCGAAACTTTATAAAATGGTAAATAATAAGGATTTCCTTATAGTTGCCCGTCCTGGGTATGACGATAAACTACATCCGTGTCCAGAGTAAAACGATAAACTACGTCCGACAGCAAGGCCTCTGATCAGGAGGCTTTAAGGAGCGTGGAACCACCTCTTAATTGCTGGTCTTCCCAAGTCCACCCCGACCCGGGGTGGTAGCACCAGTTAGTCCCAGCTATGGGCAAATAGTTAACCCCGAAACTGGGCTAAAAATCATTATAAAAGTGTAAAAATAGGTTTTGATATCAGAAATACTTTGTAAAAAAATTATTACCAGAAATAAATTTTTGAAGAAAAAAAACTATTACCAGCAATACGTTTTTGAAAATAATATTACCAGTTACACAATTTTGAGGAAAATATATTACCAGAAATAGATTTTTGACGAAACAAAAATATTACCAGGAAAAAAAAGTTATCGGCATTAAATGACCCATTGAGACGTTGATATGCCGTAAAACAAACACACCAAACCTTATAGTTGCTTCACATATTTTAATTATTTAGTAAATCTTTATAAATTCATGAATAAAAATTATTTCATATTTCACTTTTCATAAATTCTTAACTGAGAATTATTACATTGTGGTGCATTAATTTTAATTTTACTAGTTTTTTTAATGTTGTAAATATAAAATTTATTATTGTAAAAACATTTTTCATACTTTAAAAAAAGTTGTATAGGCAAAAATCAAGACACTTTTCGAAAACGGGCACAAGGCGACATCACGTCCCGAAGACCGGCACTAGGCGACATCACATCACGAAGACGGGCACTAGGCAACCTCACGCCCCGAAGACGGGCACTAGGTGACCTCACGTTACGAAGACGGGCACTAGGTGACCTCACGTGCCGAAGACGGGCACAAAACGACGTCATGTTCCGAAGACGTGCAGTAGGTGGCATCACGTCCCGAAGACCGACACTAAGCCACTTCACGTCCCGAAGACGGGCACTAGGCGACGTCACGTCCCGACGACGGGCACAAGGCAACTTCCCGTCCCGACGACGGGCACTAGGTGACGTCACGTCCCGAAGACGGGTTGTGTTAAAAGAAAAGAAACGAAAAATGTGTGTCAAAAGGACAGTTTTCGATTGACACCGCTATTACTGTATATTAACCTCCACTTTCGAGGCAATATTTATTGTTTTGAAAAACGACCATTAGAATTTTAATAAAATCGAAACAAATGAAGGTGAATTTATACATTTTCTTTTTTTCACGATAATAGTAAACACTATTTATTTATTAGATTGCTTGTTTACAGAAGAATTTCATGTTTACAACATTATAAAAATATGCAAACCAACTAATACAGTGCAATGTTTTGTCTACGAAAATGTTTTTACGGCATTTACACACTAGACTCTTAAGGGGACAGTTGGCATTTTCTTTTTAACATTCCTCAAATTATCTGTCGTCTGGAAGTCGACAATCTCGGGATTTCCGAATTGGTTTTCCTTTGTCATAAATAACACCCAAGTAATTTTAAAGTTAACATAGTTTGAAGTTAAAACAAAACACGCACGTGTTTAACAAATTATTTTTAGATGACGAGTTGCATTTTCGTCTCTTTTCGCTACGAAATGTAATGAACCCTTGTTAAAATTAATATTATAAGTGACAAGACAGGTGTAAGTTTCAGCCAATCAATTAAGTGTTACACGGGTACTAGGTAACGTCACGTCCCGAAGACGGACACTAGGTGACTTCACGTCCCGAAGACGGGCAGTAGGCGACATCACGTTCCGAAGACAGGCACTAAGCGACATCACATCACGAAGACGGGCACTAGGCGACCTCACGTACCGAAGACGGGGGCTAGGCGACCTCACGTTCCGAAGACAGACACTAGGCGACCTCACGTCTCGAAGACAGACACTAGGCGACCCCACGTCCCGAAGACGGACATTGGCCGACTTTATGTCCCGAAAACGGGCACTAGGCGACCTCACGTCTCGAAGACAGACACTAGGCGACCCCACGTCCCGAAGACGGACATTGGCCGACTTTATGTCCCGAAAACGGGCACTAGGCGACCTCACGTCCCGAAGATTGGCGCTAGGCAACATCACGTCCTGAAGACGGGCACTAGGCGACCTCACGTCCCGAAGACGGACACTAGGTGACTTAACGTCTCGAAGACGGGCACTAGGCGACCTCACGTCTCGAAGACGGGCACTAGGCGACCTCACGTCCCGAAGACGGGGGCTAGGCGACCTCACGTTCCGAAGATGGACACTAGGCGACATCACGTTCCGAAGACGGGCACTAGGCGACCCCACGTCCCGAAGATGGACATTGGCCGACTTTATGTCCTGAAAACGGGTACAGGGCGACCTCACGTCCCGAAGATTGGCGCTAGGCAACGTCACGTCCCGAAGATTGGCGCTAGGCAACGTCACGTCCTGAAGACGGGCACTAGGCGACCTCACGCCCCGAAGACGGGTTCCAGGCAACGTGACGTTCTGAAAACGGGCTGAATAAAAAAAGAAAAGAAGAGAAAAACATGTGTCAAAAGTACAGTTTTTCGATTGACACCACTAACTTCCACTTCGTAGGCAATATTTCTTGTTTTAAAAAGCGACTATTAGAATTGTAATCAAACCTAAACCTATGAAAGTGAATTTATAAACTTTATTTGTTCTTGATAATTAACAACAAAAATAATAAATATTATTTATATATTAGATTGCTTATTGGAATGGTTGGCAAAACATCACCTAATTGCCAGTAAATAATAAAGATTTCCTTGTAATTGGTTCACGTATTTTAATAATTGAATGAATGTTTATATATTTATAAATAAAAAAAATGTTTTCACTTTTATTTCTTTATAAATTGGTAAATGATAAATATTGCATGATATTAGTTCTAATTCTGGTTTAGATTGGTTTGGTTTATTTTGTTTTACGGCATATCAACCTCAATGGGTTATTTAATGCCGACAACATTTTTAGGATAGATTCGTATGAATAGAATATATATTCTTTGGTTTAGATTGGTTTGGTTTATTTTGTTTTACGGCATACCAACCTCAATGGGTTATTTAATGCCGACAACATTTTTAGGATAGATTCGTATGAATAGAATATATATTCTTTGGTTTAGATTGGTTTGGTTTATTTTGTTTTACGGCATATCAACCTCAATGGGTTATTTAATGCCGACAACATTTTTAGGATAGATTCGTATGAATAGAATATATATTCTTTGGTTTAGATTGGTTTGGTTTATTTTGTTTTACGGCATACCAACCTCAATGGGTTATTTAATGCCGACAACATTTTTAGGATAGATTCGTATGAATAGAATATGTATTCTTTGGTTTAGAATGGTTTGGTTTATTTTGTTTTACGGCATATCAACCTCAATGGGTTATTTAATGCCGACAACATTTTTAGGATAGATTCCTATGAATAGAATATGTATTCTTTGGTTTAGATTGGTTTGGTTTATTTTGTTTTACGGCATATCAACCTCAATGGGTTATTTAATGCCGACAAATTTTTTTTATTGCTGGTAATATTTTGTTTTGTCAATAATCTGTTTCTGGTAATATTTTTCCTTCAAAATTGTATTTATGGTAATAATTTTTTCAAAAAGTATTGCTGGTAATAGTTAACTATTTGCCCATAGCTGGAACCCTAACAGGTGCTACCACTGTGGGTCAGGGTGGACCTGGGAACACCAGTAATTAAGAGGTGGTTCCACGACACTTAAAACCTCCTGATCAGAAACCCTGCTGCTGGACGTAGTTTATCGTCTTACCCAGGACGCGGATGTAGTTTAAAGTCTTACCCAGGATGAAGTTCTAATTGTATTAGATTTTAGAATGTTGTAAATATAAAATTATTCTTGTAAATAAAAATCTAATAATGTTTAATATTTTTGCTGTAAATTATGAAGGACAAAAAGAAATATATAAATTCACTTTCGTATGTTTTTTTTTTAAATTACAATTCTAATCATTGCTGTTTAAATCAATACACATTTCTCAGGAGTGAAGGTAATTAGTATAATAGCGGTGTCATTTTGACACACCGTTTTTTTTTGCCGGCACAGAGATCGAATTTTTTTTTTTTTAGAAGACTTTAGGATTAGAAACTTGAAATCCAGTTCTAAACGGGAAACAACGTATATTGTATTACATTAATTCTCACAATATGAGTTTTTAGACTGTTAAAAATATAAAATTATTCTTCTAAATAGTGTTTAATATTCTTATTGTAAAATTCTCAAGAACAAAAAAGACATATAAATTCACTTTCATCATACGTTTTTGTATTAATTATTCCAATTCTAATCAATGCTTTTTGAAACAATAAACATTGACGAAGAGTGAAGGTTGTTTAAAAAAAAGCGGTGTAATGAGAAAAACATTCCTTTTGAAACTAAGACTTATTGCGGGAAAGTTTATGCATGTTTACTTAGATTTTCATTGAACTCGCACCCTAGGAACACATGTTACCTTCTTTGTATTATACGAGAATTCCCTAAGATAAGCACCTAGAAGGCGGTTGGTTGGTTGGGTTTTATGGCATATCAACCAGGTCATTTAATGCCAAATTTACTTTATATACACACACACACACACACATATATATATATATATATATATATATATATATATATATATATATATATATATATATATATATATATATATATATATATATATAGGACTTGTAAACGTCTATAAGCTAAATAAGCTAGAGCTTTTTTGCTTGCACACTGCAAAAAAATTCCAGGTGTTACTGTCTTATATTGCTGGTAATATGTTTTTTCAAAAATACAGGGTGTCCATAAAGTTCGTGTGCACTTTAAAAAATGTATAACTTTATTTGTATTTGCGATAGAAATAATTTGTAAAAAGGATTAGAAAGAAGTAAATCTATATTTTTTAAGGTTTTATTGAAATTTTATTTAAGTTTCCACATGTCTTCCATCATTACCAATACAAAGGGTAATACGATTTTGCAGTTCACGGAAAACATTTGCCAACTGATTTACAGTAATGCCTGAAATCACATTAGTTATTTTAGCTATACTTAAAACTAGGTACATTAAACTTTATATCATTTTTTACAGATTATTTCTATCGCAAATACAAATAAAGTTATAATTTTAAAATGTGCGCACGAACTTTATGGACACACTGTATATTGCTGGTAATAGTTTTTTCTTCAAAAATCTATTTCTGGTAATAATTTTTTACAAAGTATTACTGGTATTAAAACCTATTTTTACACTTTTATATTGCTTTTTACCTCAGTTCCGGGGTTAACTATTTAACCATAGCTGGGACCCTAACAGGTGCTACTACCACGGGTCAGGGTGGAGCTGGGAAGACCAGCAATTAAGAGGTAGTTCTACGCTCCTCAAAACCTCTTGATCAGAGGCCTTGCTGACGTAGTTTATCGTCTTACCAGGACGCGGATGTAGTTTATCGTCATACCCAGGATGCAAATATAGTTTATCGTCTTACCTAGGAAGCGGATGGAATTTATCGTCATACCCAGGGCGCGGATGTAGATTATCGTCTTACCCAGGACGCGGGTGTAGTTTATCGTCATACTCAGGACACCCTACAAGACGGGACTTTTTCCTTCTTCGACTTTGAGAAAACGTTCGTTGTATTATTTCTAATTTGAAAACGAAATGGTCGAACACGTTCGGGATTTACGAACTTAGGATGATTGACGAGATCAATTTAACAATAATTATCTATAAAGATAAGCTATAGCATTCTGACCTTGTATCTTGAGATTTTTGCTAATGCCCTTGATCCGTCTGCCTGTACTCGAGTTACTTTATAATTAATTGCGTTAACACTATTGATTTTTATTGGTAGATAGTAAACACTAGTAAGATCATACAGTGACACTTAAAAGTGCTGGACCCATTCATGATTTGTTAAGAAAATCATTTCTGTTTTTGCTATAAACCTGTAAGAAAAACTGGGCATATTAATATCTATTTACACTATTTACATTGTCCGGACTATTGTCCTCATCTTTATTGTCATATTCACGACGTTTCCGCCGTTGTACGCTCTGGCCTTCTTCAGGTGAGATACCTTGGAATATTGAACCGAACATTTAATTTCGTCCATGGTTTAGATCGTTCTAGTTCCACGTGCCACGCCTTTTCTGGATATTTCAGTTTCGATTAATTCAACTCTGAAAGTTTTTGTTCACCTCTGCTCTGACCAGGGATTGAACTCACAACTCTTTGGGCCAAGTCACCGGATTACTTCGACTAACGACTTTATTCATAACTTTAGATAAAGTTCAAAAAAGTTATCTTATCGATTGGAAGTTCAACAGATATATCCCTCGTCAGTATGAGATTAATCTATTGGATTTTTAAGTGACATATTTATATACCCTACAAAAAATGTTTATCTGTCTATAACCCTGAGATGAGTTATTATGAGTACTTGCATTATTACCATTATTCGGGCTGTTATCCCATCTTCATTACCATATTCACAACGTATGCTCCGGCCTTCTTCAAATGATTTCAAACTGAACCCTTTATTTTGTCCACCGGGGTAGATTGTTCTAGTTTAACGTTCCAGGCCTCTTCGGAAATAGTTGCTGAGACATTAGGTTTATAAGTACCCAAGACTCATACACAGATATCTTCAAGGACACATGGCCCAATGGATACAGATGTTGGTTAGATCCAGTGACTAGACCCAAAGAGTTGTGAATTCAATACCAGGCCACAGTAGTGGTGAACCAAAACTTGGAGAGTTGAGTTAACGGGAAATAATTGATATATCTGGAAGAGGCATGGCACGTGGAACTAGAAGAATCTACCCCCGGTGGAGGAAATAAAGAGTTCGGTTTGAAATTCCTATCATTTGAAGAAGGGCGGAATGTAAAACGGCCGAAATGTTGTGAATATGGCAATGAAGATGAGGATAACAGTCTGAGTAATATAAATAATGCAAGTAATCATAATACCTCATCTCAGAGATATAGTGGTCGAAACGTTGTGAATATGGCAATGAAGATGATGATAACAGTCCGAATAATGTAAATAATGCAAGTCATTATAATACCTCATCTCAGAGATATAGAGACCGAAACTTTGTGAATATGGCAATGAAGATGAGGATAACAGTCCGAATAATATAAATAATGCAAGTAATCATAATACATCATCTCAGAGATATTGAGACCGAAACGTTGCGAATATACCAATGAAGATGAGGATAACAGTCCGAATAATGTAAATAATGCAAGTAATCATAATGCCTCATCTCAGATATATAGAGGCCGAAACATTGTGAATATAGCAATGAAGATGAGGATAAAAATCCGAATAATGTAAGCAATTATGATACCTCATCTCAGAGATATAGCAAGTAAAAACTGTTTATTACAAATGATTCCAAAGACAACATTGATTCCAAATTTCAAAAGTGCCCATGATAAAAAAAGCCGCTACAACAATTAGAAACGGTCATAACATGAGAACATTAAACATAAATTGTTCTGTTTTAAATTTTCACCGTTATAAAAGGTATCCCCAGCTATGGATTAAATAGAAGGAAAAGACTGAACTTTTTAGCCGTGCTTGGCAACCAGTCTAGAAGAAGGATAACTGTATTCAATATCGTATATAGCCCTGGTGTGGCACTTAGATGATCTATAACTAAAATCCACACAGCGGAGTTGCATTTTAAAAAAAACGGTTGGCTCTATGGGTGTTCCCAAATAGACCTGAGCACCTGATTGTTCTTGGAAACAAGCAGTCATAATGAAGCCAAGGAAGTACGCTGTTATATATTGAGCCTTCAAGTAAAAAAGAAAAGAAAATCTTTTAATGGAGTTATGAATTTTAACGAGTAAATAAATTTGTTGGCTCCTTTTAAAATGATTGAAATACAAATAATAGTTTGATTAACTGTAATAAAAGCAATAATAATAAATAGAGAAACCTTCAAAGGGGCGCTTAAGTATACAGGCCACTTGAGCTAATAACAATAACTAGCGGCAGTCGTGGAAATTTTAAGGTTTTCCAATTTGATTTTTTCTGTTGTAATATTTAATAAATATTTAATAAAATACATGTAGAAATCCCCCCCTTTGCAGCGTTAAATATTTGACCTTAACTATAACCAAATATTGCAGTAACAATCATAAATATGAATGCAGCTCAGTATTTAAAGAAGTAAGAGGGTACAAATGAAAAGTTTTAAAATTGACAAATTTTTCCATTTTAGTGAAGTAGACGTTAAATACATGTGAGGGTTTTCCGTTCCACTATCTTTCCTTCTTTCTTTCTTTCTTTCTTTCTTTTTCTCACTGAAATCAAATAGCGTCTCTGATGTGCTTTTTTCTGTCTTTCGCCAGCATCTGAATGGAATAGGCCATTATTCATGAGGTACTGACAGGGTGCAATGTACGCACTGACTAAGGAAAGAAGAGATGATATTAATAATAATAATAATAGTACTACTACTACTACTACTACTACTACTACTAATACTAATAATAATAATAATAATAATAAGAAGAAGAAGAAGAAGAAGAAGATGAAGAAATTGATAATATAAAGGAAGCCAACAAATTGAAAATGAAATTTCAAGTGGGTGAAGAAGTGGAAATAAACCATAATAAACCATACATAATAAACCATAATACACCTACTAACAAACTAACTAATATCAGGCGTGCCATCATTAGGAAAAAAAGAATTCATGACACAGAGCTCGAAAACATCAAAAATAGATTTAACGTTAACCTCGACGGGTAAATGTTAACAACCCAGAGGAGACACATGCAGAGGGAAAATAGAAACTTGTTGTAATAATTCCTCTGAGGTACACAAGAAAATAGAGGAAGATAATGACGACTATGAGAGAGAACTAGAGATGACAAAAATCCGATAATGTAAAAGAAATGTCTTTCGAGGAAAGACCGACAATTCCAAAAGTAAGAAAGAACCGTCAAGCGTAGGAAACCATCAATCTTGCTAACCAAGCAATTAGAAAAATAAGGGAGTAAGTGGAAAGATCGATGAATCTCACAGAAATTAATCAGCTTATAAACGCGGCCTCAGCAAAGATCGCAAGAGGTGAAAAAAATGAAAACTCAATGTAAACGAAAAAGAATAATGCCAGTCTGGAAAGAAAATAGAAATCGAAATAAATAAATTACGAGAAGATTTTTCACTTCTAAGTGAAGTAGAGAAGGGCTCGAAAATGAAAGAAAGAAAAAGAGAAGAGTGAAAAGAAGCCTTGACATAAAGAATAAGAATGGCGTATCAAACAAAAGTTAAAGAGAAGCTGAAACGACAAATTCAAGCGAAGGCACAAAGAATCAGGCGTTATGAAAAAAGAAACAGATTCTTCAAGATCTTCAAAGAAGATGTCACGAAACTATATCGAGAACTGGGAAAAAATAAAATAGGGATAAATGACCCACGTAATATCCAGGAAGTCGAGGAGTCCTGGTGAAAGATATGCGAAAACTGCAAATAGCATAATGAAAATGGATCAAGCATTAACAAGGACAATACACACATATAGAGTGCCAAAAATGAACGGATATAAATATTGCTGAAACAGCCACTGCCATCTGCAAAACCAAAAACAGGAAAACACCAGGAATAGAAAAAAAGAGCCTATCGAGTAACATACCTACTTCCCAAAACAGAAGAGACTTAGAACCCGAAGAACTATAGACCCATTACCTGCCTACCAACAATGTACAGGGTGGCCCAACGGTTACTGACTCTTTTAAAACTTTAATAACTTTTATAATTCTAAAGTTATACTTACAAAATTTCAGCAGTAGGTAAAATGATACTTCCGAGATTTTCGGCAAAATACATTGTAAGGAGGAACGCGAAACTCACATTAGTTGCGATCTTCTCCTGGTTGAAACAGATGGATTTTCTTCCAGGCTTCGCTCCAATTCTCGTTGATTCTCAACAGTTCTTGTCGTGATCTCCCAAGATCTTGGGAGATCACAAACTGCACCCTGTTCCTGAAAACGGCTAACTATTCCGCGATCGTGTTTTTGCTCGGGGCTTCTCTGGTATTGAAATGTTGACTGTAAGAAAGCTACGTTTCCGAAATTGACCCATGGGACTCAAAGTACCACTGTACAATGATGGTTCGTTCCTCGGTGCTATATCTGCTCATGGTGACGTCAGAAGGGCAGTACTAAATGCCCTGAAAAAAAATAAAAGAAAAGTATTCAGAACTAAAATAGTTATGAATTTTTTCATGGGTCAGTCACTTTTGGGCCACCCTATATAAGATCCATACTTCTATCATAACAGAGAGGACATACGATTTCCTTGAGAAAAATAGTTTACTGCCAGGAGAACAGAGGGATGTAAACGAGGAAGTTACGAGTTCAAGGGCCAAATAATTATTCATGAAACAATATCAGAAGAGATAAAAACAAGGAAAAGAAACATCGATAACGTGGGTCGACTACAGAAGGTCAGTGTTCCATATGCATGGATAGAGAAGAGCCTAGAAATATACAGAATATGCCCCACAACGTTCAAATTCAAGATGAAGAAAAGAAAGGATGAAATAGACTGCGATAGATACATAGATAGATAGATAGATAGATGTTTATGTTAGTTAGTTTTCACGAATTTTTTCTTTCAAATAATTTTTATATTCTCAAGTACTTTCAATCTCATCTGAGACCATCTTCAGAGGTTCCATATCTATGGAAGTGTTACGCGTTAACATCGTAAATTCAATTGAATATATATATATATATATATATATATATATATATATATATATATGAAGAAATATAGTCTTAAAGTGTGCTATATTTATGGGATAAAGTGCTCAATATCGGAGATAGAGCGTGTGTAAATATATTTATATAAATAAATAAATTTATATTTATAAATTATAAATTTATAAATTATAAATAAATAAATTTATATATATATATATATATATATATATATATATATATATATATATATATATATATATATATATTTGAATTGGACAAAGTCCGACAATTTATTTAAAGACATTTATGATATGTTTAACGTTCTTTTTATAGATACAAGTATTTAAGCAAAATAATCAGGCCGGTAAATGTTATTTAATACTGGTTATTATAAAACAGAGCATTTGCTTAAATACTTGTATCTATAAAAAGAACGTTAAACATATCATAAATGTCTTTAAATATATATATATATATATATATATATATATATATATATCATTTCACTAAGACACAAGGGCTTACTAATTGTGGAAAAATAAGAAAAAAGAGAAACATTATTAAGGAACGGAAACAATGGAAGATTAAACAAGAAAACAGTAGATAACGATTGACATTGCATTTAAATTTTTGAAGCGCAATGCTGGCGAGAAAGAATGGGACCGGAAGAGAGTTCTGCAAGTGCGAGAAAATACACTGTTAGCATAGAACTTGCGGTTACATCTAGCCATTCCACGTGTAAAATGATGAGATGGAGTCTCAAAAGACCAGGAAAAGAAACTCACCGATAGCATGGATCGACTACAGAAAGGCGTTCGACAGTGTACCACATTCGTTGATAGAGAAGAGACTAAACATATGCAGAGTATGTCCCACAACGGTCAAATCCATAGCGGAGAACATGAAAAACTGAAAGACTACACTAAATCAATCCATACAAACGTGTCATTAACATCGAGACCAAGCAACATCAAAAGCGGGAAGGAGATTCAATGTCACCACTACTCTTCCGCCTTGTATTAGCGACACTCAGTTACCTACTGAAGAACAGTAGCTACAGATGCAAGTCACAGAATGGCAAACTGAATCACCTATTCTATATTGATGATCTTAAAACGTTTGCCAAGTATGACAACCAGCAGAAAAAAAAACCTCCTCACCATTGCGAAGACATTAGGATGGAATTCTAGAATCAAAGCCACCTTCAAAGGCGGTAAATTAACGAAAACTACGGATTTAGACCTTGATATCAACAACAAGATTAAAGAACTAGACCAAGAGGGAACGTACAAATACTTAGAAATTAATGAAGGAGACGGAATACATTCAATTATGAAGAAAAAGATCTGAAAAGAATGTTATAGGAGAGGGCGTTTGATACCAGAAAGCGAACATAATGGGGCCAATAAAATGAAGGCTATCAACACCTTAGCTATATCCGTAGTAACATACAGCTGAAACATTATTAAATGAAAGTTGAATATTAAAAGATTGGACGCCAAGACCAGAAAAATGCTTACCTAAATGAGAATGCACTTCCCTAAATTCGATGATAGGCTGTACGTACCAAGAGCTTTAGGGGGCCGAGGTTTAATCCAACTTGAACTTACTCTAAAATCTACAACAGTCGGATTGGAAGCATACCCCACAAAAACCAATGACCCTCTCCTACAAATAGTAAAATACCAAATGCCCTCCATCAACAAAGAAGCTGCACTCTTCAAGGAAATCCTTCCAATAAAAAACGAAAATACCCTCTACACCAAACGAGTAAAACAGAAAGCAAAACAACTTGGCCATATGAAATTAAAAAAAAAAAAAAAAGAAAACTGGGAGGACAAACCGAATGGCAAATACCTAAAAAGAACGAAAGAAGCAGATGTGGACCAACAGAAAATAATAATTCCAGCTCAGGATAAAAGCCTCGGAAACAGATCCTATCATTGTCACAAGGATGGAACTAACCCGAAATGCAGGAACGCGGAAAATATGATCAAATTGTCGATCATATCACCCCAGGATATTCAGAAAATGAACATACCCACAGACATAAGAAGGTAGCGACATATGTGTATTGGAAGATATGCAAGAAGCACAAAATCGAAACCACTGAGAGATGGTATGAGCACCAACCAGACACAGCTATTCAAAATAACGATGTAACTGTCCTCTGGGACATGCCAATTCAAACTCACAGGGAAATAAATAATAACAGACCTGTTATTATAATAAAAGACAAGAAATTTAGGAAGTGTATGCTTATTGGCATAGCAGTATCATCGGAGAGAAACACCTCCATGAAAACTATCGAGAAATTGTCCAAATACTAGGATGTGGGGATCGGGAATATCTAGATGTGGGGAATGAAAACTGAGACTGTATCAACAGTAATCGGACGTCTGAGCCTCGTGAGAAAAGGAATGGATAATTTTACTCACAGTGTCCCAGGTAACATCAATTTGCGCAGAAAATCGCCCTACTAGGAACATCCGATATACTAAGAAAAGTGCTATCAATTAAATAACAATTCTCCTATAGGGCCTAAGGACCATAGTTTGGACCCGGCTCTACAGGATACAAAGCAAGAAATATAACATACACAAATAATAATAATAATAATAATAATAATAATAATAATAATAATACAAAAATGTGGCACATGGGAACATCAACAATCCCCGTTGTAGTTGGAGCCCTCGGATTGGTCGGAAAAGATTCCAGTAGACTAATTGAGGGAATCTCCGGAAGCCCATGCCTTAAAGAAATACAAACATTTGTTCTCACGAGTACAGCCCACACCTTACGAAGGGCTTTGTCTATGTAATTTTTTTTCCAGTGGAAAATGTCATGATGCCATTTCTAAACTTAGGTCGCTGGGCGGGACCCGGAAAGAAATGAGTACATATCAGAAATCAAAGGAAATAAAATAAAGATGATGATAATAATAATAATAATAATAATAATAATAATAATAATAATAATAATAATAATAATAATAAGAAGAAGAAGAAGAAGAAGAAGAAGAAGAAGCCAATAGACCAGATATTATCATAAAAGAGGAGAAATTCAGGAAGTGTATGCTTATTGACATCTGAAAGAAACACCTTCATAAAACTATCGAGGACCTGGAGATCGATATTAAAAGGATGTGGAGAATGAAGACTGAGACTGTACCAATAATAATCAGACCTCTGGGCTTCATGAGAAAAGGAATGGACAATTTTACCAACAGTGTCCCAGGTAGCATCAGCATAGAAGTTACCAAGAAGATCACACTACTAGGAACATCCGATATACTAAGAAAATTGCTATCAATTAAATGACAATTCTCCTATAGGGCCTAAGGACCATAGTTTGGACCCGGCTCTACAGGATACAAAGCAGGAAACATAACATACACAAATAATAATAATAATAATAATAATAATAATAATAATAATAATAATAATAATGTTCTCAAAAGTACAACACACATGACGAAGGGCTTTATCCATGTAATTTGTCTGCTTTATTTTTATTTTTTTACAAAAATGTTCAGTGAAAAATGTCATGAAACGATTTTTGACCTTAGGTCTCTGGTTGGGACCAGAAAAGTAATGTGTATACAACAGAAATCAAAGGAAATAATAATAATAATAATAATAATAATAATAATAATAATAATAATAATAAATTCGAAGTTGTATGATAAGTGGCAGTTTCCAAAAAGTCAAGAAATTCTACAACCATAAGTTTGTTGTCATTGGTACGATTGGTATGTTGACTGACAGAATGGAGACACAAATAAAGAAAATTGGTATTGACTGTCGAGTGGAACTTTTGAAGAAAGAGATTCTCTTAGGATTCTCTTAAGAATAATCTGTGAAGGGGTGAAGTCTTCGAATCAGAGGAAAATTGCATGGTACCTAAGGTTGATGGTCGAGACTTGCTATCCAAGCATTAATTACCAACTATTAAGATCTTATCCGAGAAAATACTACTTCTACTAATACTACTTCCGCTGCTGCTACTACTACTACTACTACTACTGCTACTACTACTACTACTAATAATAATAATAATCATTGATCTATTGTGACCTTTTGATGTAAAGATCGAGCAAAAGGAAGCAGAGAAAGTAACCAACTATGACCAATTGAAGTTTGAACTCACAAGCCTTTGAAAGTTGAAGACAGAATCAAATCTGTTGTCATTGGTACGATTGGTATGGTGACTGATAGAATGAAAACACGGATAAAGAACATTGGTATTGGTTGTCGAGTGGAACTTTCGCTGAGAGAGAGTCTTTTCGGAATGGCAAGAATAATCTCTGAAGTGATGAAGTCTTAGAATCACAGGAAAATTGCATGGTACCTAAGGTTGATGGTCGAGATCTGCTATCCATGCGTTAATTACAACGATCTTATCTGAGAAAATATTACTAATACTACTACTAATTCTACTACTACTACTACTACTACTACTACTACTACTACTACTAATAATAATAATAATAATAATAATAATTTCATACATATGCGTGTTCACAGGAGATATCTGAAGTGGGAGGCACTCACTGAAGGTTGAGTGACAGCAAGTTTCTTTAGATTTCCAGCAACATCCTCAGTATCATCGAAAACTGACAAGAATGCCATAATTTGCCCAGTCTTCAAGCCTTTTCCTAATTCATTCCACGTGCGCCAAATATTGTGAGCTCGACTCAAATTTTCATATTTCATTCCAGATCATTCTCAACTCCCGAGGAAGGTTCTTGTATTTTTTCTAATTTCTCTGTTCGCGATCATTGCTGTCTTATTTCCTTCGTATTATTATTATCATTATCATTATTATTATTATTATTATTATTATTAGTAGTAGTAGTAGTAGTAGTAGTAGTATGTGTGAATAAAGTCACGCCGAGGTACAAATATACGAATTCCAATCATGTCACGCGGCAAAATGATATTAAGATTGGATGGGAGATTAGATATGAACGTTGTCATTCGGTCGAGTGAAATCTCAATGTCGGAGGGAATCACAAATAATAATAACAAATTACGGGACAGAAAATGAACGCCGAACAGAAAGACGTTCATTGCTGAAGTTGAAAGCCGAGCATACATTTGTCGAGATTGAAGTTCCCCACGGGCTCCAGATATGAACCGACTCTTTCTGCCACGTTTTATCTTTACAAGAGCCAGGTTAGATAAAATATTGTGCATTGTCGCTATATCTGGGCTGGAGCGGTTTCGGCTCATTCTATCGCTGCAGGAAGTACCTGACTCCTCCTGCCATGCCTTATCTTTACGGGAGTCAGATTAGACCAAAAATGGAGTATTGCTGCTCTATCTGGTCTGAAGCTGTTTTGGCTCATTCTATCGCTTCAGGAAGTACCTGACCCCCCCTACCATGGTTTATCTTTACTAGTGTCAGATTAGACCAAAAATGAAGTATTGTTGCTACATCTGAGATGGGGCTGTTTCGGTTTATTCTATCACTCCAGGAAGCACCTGACTCATTTTGCCCTGCTTTATATTTACAAGAGTCAGATTAGACCCAAAATGGAGTATTACTGCTATATCTGGGCTGGAACTGTTTTGGCTCATTCTATCGCTCCAGAAAGTACCTGACTCTTTCTGCCATCCTTTATCTTTACAAAAGTCAGATTAGACCCAAAATGGAGTATTACTGCTATATCTGGTCTGGAGCTGTTTCCGCTCATTCTATCGCTCCAGAAAGTACCTGACTCTTTCTTCCATGCTTTATCTTTACAAGAGTCAGATTAGACCCAAAATGGAGTATTACTGCTATATCTGGTCTGGAGCTGTTTTGGCTCATTCTATCGCTCCAGAAAGTACCTGACTCTTTCTGCCATGCTTTATCTTTACAAGTGTCAGATTAGACCCAAAATGGAGTATTACTGCTATATCTGGTCTGGAGCTGTTTTGGCTCATTCTATCGCTCCAGAAAGTACCTGACTCTTTCTGCCATGCTTTATCTTTACAAGTGTCAGATTAGACCCAAAATGGAGTATTACTGCTATATCTGGTCTGGAGCTGTTTTGGCCCATTCTATCGCTCCAGAAAGTACCTGACTCTTTCTGCCATGCTTTATCTTTACAAGAGTCAGATTAGACCCAAAATGGAGTATTACTGCTATATCTGGTCTGGAGCTGTTTTGGCTCATTCTATTGCTCCAGAAAGTACCTGACGCTTTCTGCCATGCTTTATCTTTACAAGAGTCAGATTAGACCCAAAATGGAGTATTACTGCTATATCTGGTCTGGAGCTGTTTTGGCTCATTCTATTGCTCCAGAAAGTACCTGACTCCTTCTGCCATGCTTTATCTTTACAAGAGTCAGATTAGAACCAAAATGGAGTATTGCTGCTATATCTGGTCTGGAGCTGTCTCTGCTCATTCTATCGCTCCAGAAAGTACCTGACTCTTTCTTCCATGCTTTATATTTACAAGAGTCAGATTAGACCCAAAATGGAGTATTACTGCTATATCTGGTCTGGAGCTGTTTTGGCTCATTCTATCGCTCCAGAAAGTACCTGACTCTTTCTGCCATGCTTTATCTTTACAAGAGTCAGATTAGACCCAAAATGGAGTATTACTGCTATATCTGGTCTGGAGCTGTTTTGGCTCATTCTATCGCTCCAGAAAGTACCTGACTCTTTCTTCCATGCTTTATCTTTACAAGAGTCAGATTAGACCCAAAATGGAGTATTACTGCTATATCTGGTCTGGAGCTGTTTTGGCTCATTCTATTGCTCCAGAAAGTACCTGACTCTTTCTGCCATGCTTTATCTTTACAAGAGTCAGATTAGACCCAAAATGGAGTATTGCTGCTATATCTGGTCTGGAGCTGTTTTGGCTCATTCTATCGCTCCAGAAAGTACCTGACTCTTTCTGCCATGCTTTATCTTTACAAGAGTCAGATTAGACCCAAAATGGAGTATTACTGCTATATCTGGTCTGGAGCTGTTTTGGCTCATTCTATCGCTCCAGAAAGTACCTGACTCTTTCTTCCATGCTTTATCTTTACAAGAGTCAGATTAGACCCAAAATGGAGTATTACTGCTATATCTGGTCTAGAGCTGTCTCTGCTCATTCTATCGCTCCAGAAAGTACCTGACTCTTTCTGCCATGCTTTATCTTTACAAGAGTCAGATTAGACCCAAAATGGAGTATTACTGCTATATCTGGTCTGGAGCTGTTTTGGCTCATTCTATCGCCCCAGAAAGTACCTGACTCTTTCTTCCATGCTTTATCTTTACAAGAGTCAGATTAGACCCAAAATGGAGTATTACTGCTATATCTGGTCTGGAGCAGTTTTGGCTCATTCTATCGCTCCAGAAAGTACCTGACTCTTTCTGCCATGCTTTATCTTTACAAGAGTCAGATTAGACCCAAAATGGAGTATTACTGCTATATCTGGTCTGGAGCTGTTTTGGCTCATTCTATCGCTCCAGAAAGTACCTGACTCTTTCTGCCATGCTTTATCTTTACAAGAGTCAGATTAGACCCAAAATGGAGTATTACTGCTATATCTGGCCTGGAGCTGTTTTGGCTCATTCTATTGCTCCAGAAAGTACCTGACACCTTCTGCCATGCTTTATCTTTACAAGAGTCAGATTAGAACCAAAATGGAGTATTGCTGCTATATCTGGTCTGGAGCTGTCTCTGCTCATTCTATCGCTCCAGAAAGTACCTGACTCTTTCTTCCATGCTTTATATTTACAAGAGTCAGATTAGACCCAAAATGGAGTATTACTGTTATATCTGGTCTGGAGCTGTTTTGGCTCATTCTATCGCTCCAGAAAGTACCTGACTCTTTCTGCCATGCTTTATCTTTACAAGAGTCAGATTAGACCCAAAATGGAGTATTACTGCTATATCTGGTCTGGAGCTGTTTTGGCTCATTCTATCGCTCCAGAAAGTACCTGACTCTTTCTTCCATGCTTTATCTTTACAAGAGTCAGATTAGACCCAAAATGGAGTATTACTGCTATATCTGGTCTGGAGCTGTTTTGGCTCATTCTATCGCTCCAGAAAGTACCTGACTCTTTCTGCCATGCTTTATCTTTACAAGAGTCAGATTAGACCAAAAATGGAGTATTACTGCTATATCTGGTCTGGAGCTGTTTTGGCTCATTCTATCGCTCCAGAAAGTACCTGACTCTTTCTTCCATGCTTTATCTTTACAAGAGTCAGATTAGACCCAAAATGGAGTATTACTGCTATATCTGGTCTGGAGCTGTTTTGGCTCATTCTATCGCTCCAGAAAGTACCTGACTCTTTCTGCCATGCTTTATCTTTACAAGAGTCAGATTAGACCCAAAATGGAGTATTACTGCTATATCTGGTCTGGAGCTGTTTTGGCTCATTCTATCGCTCCAGAAAGTACCTGACTCTTTCTGCCATGCTTTATCTTTACAAGAGTCAGATTAGACCCAAAATGGAGTATTACTGCTATATCTGGTCTGGAGCTGTTTTGGCTCATTCTATCGCTCCAGAAAGTACCTGTCTCTTTCTGTCATGCTTTATCTTTACAAGAGTCAGATTAGACCCAAAATGGAGTATTACTGCTATATCTGGTCTGGAGCTGTTTTGGCTCATTCTATTGCTCCAGAAAGTACCTGACTCTTTCTGCCATGCTTTATCTTTACAAGAGTCAGATTAGACCCAAAATGGAGTATTACTGCTATATCTGGTCTGGAGCTATTTTGGCTCATTCTATCGCTCCAGAAAGTACCTGACTCTTTCTTCCATGCTTTATCTTTACAAGAGTCAGATTAGACCCAAAATGGAGTATTACTGCTATATCTGGTCTGGAGCTGTCTCTGCTCATTCTATGGCTCCAGAAAGTACCTGACTCTTTCTGCCATGCTTTATCTTTACAAGAGTCAGATTAGACCCAAAATGGAGTATTACTGCTATATCTGGTCTGGAGCTGTTTTGGCTCATTCTATCGCCCCAGAAAGTACCTGACTCTTTCTTCCATGCTTTATCTTTACAAGAGTCAGATTAGACCCAAAATGGAGTATTACTGCTATATCTGGTCTGGAGCTGTCTCTGCTCATTCTATCGCTCCAGAAAGTACCTGACTCTACCTTCCATGCTTTATCTTTACAAGAGTCAGATTAGACCCAAAATGGAGTATTACTGCTATATCTGGTCTGGAGCTGTTTTGGCTCATTCTATTGCTCCAGAAAGTACCTGACTCTTTCTGCCATGCTTTATCTTTACAAGAGTCAGATTAGACCCAAAATGGAGTATTGCTGCTATATCTGGTCTGGAGCTGTTTTGGCTCATTCTATCGCTCCAGAAAGTACCTGACTCTTTCTGCCATGCTTTATCTTTACAAGAGTCAGATTAGACCCAAAATGGAGTATTACTGCTATATCTGGTCTGGAGCTGTTTTGGCTCATTCTATCGCTCCAGAAAGTACCTGACTCTTTCTTCCATGCTTTATCTTTACAAGAGTCAGATTAGACCCAAAATGGAGTATTACTGCTATATCTGGTCTAGAGCTGTCTCTGCTCATTCTATCGCTCCAGAAAGTACCTGACTCTTTCTGCCATGCTTTATCTTTACAAGAGTCAGATTAGACCCAAAATGGAGTATTACTGCTATATCTGGTCTGGAGCTGTTTTGGCTCATTCTATCGCTCCAGAAAGTACCTGACTCTTTCTTCCATGCTTTATCTTTACAAGAGTCAGATTAGACCCAAAATGGAGTATTACTGCTATATCTGGTCTGGAGCTGTTTTGGCTCATTCTATCGCTCCAGAAAGTACCTGACTCTTTCTGCCATGCTTTATCTTTACAAGAGTCAGATTAGACCCAAAATGGAGTATTACTGCTATATCTGGTCTGGAGCTGTCTCTGCTCATTCTATCGCTCCAGAAAGTACCTGACTCTTTCTTCCATGCTTTATCTTTACAAGAGTCAGATTAGACCCAAAATGGAGTATTACTGCTATATCTGGTCTGGAGCTGTTTTGGCTCATTCTATCGCTCCAGAAAGTACCTGACTCTTTCTGCCATGCTTTATCTTTACAAGAGTCAGATTAGACCCAAAATGGAGTATTACTGCTATATCTGGTCTGGAGCTGTTTTGGCTCATTCTATCGCTCCAGAAAGTACCTGACTCTTTCTTCCATGCTTTATCTTTACAAGAGTCAGATTAGACCCAAAATGGAGTATTACTGCTATATCTGGTCTGGAGCTGTTTTGGCTCATTCTATCGCTCCAGAAAGTACCTGACTCTTTCTGCCATGCTTTATCTTTACAAGAGTCAGATTAGACCAAAAATGGAGTATTACTGCTATATCTGGTCTGGAGCTGTTTTGGCTCATTCTATCGCTCCAGAAAGTACCTGACTCTTTCTTCCATGCTTTATCTTTACAAGAGTCAGATTAGACCCAAAATGGAGTATTACTGCTATATCTGGTCTGGAGCTGTTTTGGCTCATTCTATCGCTCCAGAAAGTACCTGACTCTTTCTGCCATGCTTTATCTTTACAAGAGTCAGATTAGACCCAAAATGGAGTATTACTGCTATATCTGGTCTGGAGCTGTTTTGGCTCATTCTATCGCTCCAGAAAGTACCTGACTCTTTCTGCCATGCTTTATCTTTACAAGAGTCAGATTAGACCCAAAATGGAGTATTACTGCTATATCTGGTCTGGAGCTGTTTTGGCTCATTCTATCGCTCCAGAAAGTACCTGTCTCTTTCTGTCATGCTTTATCTTTACAAGAGTCAGATTAGACCCAAAATGGAGTATTACTGCTATATCTGGTCTGGAGCTGTTTTGGCTCATTCTATTGCTCCAGAAAGTACCTGACTCTTTCTGCCATGCTTTATCTTTAGAAGAGCCAGATTAGACCCAAAATGGAGTATTACTGCTATATCTGGTCTGGAGCTATTTTGGCTCATTCTATCGCTCCAGAAAGTACCTGACTCTTTCTTCCATGCTTTATCTTTACAAGAGTCAGATTAGACCCAAAATGGAGTATTACTGCTATATCTGGTCTGGAGCTGTCTCTGCTCATTCTATGGCTCCAGAAAGTACCTGACTCTTTCTGCCATGCTTTATCTTTACAAGAGTCAGATTAGACCCAAAATGGAGTATTACTGCTATATCTGGTCTGGAGCTGTTTTGGCTCATTCTATCGCCCCAGAAAGTACCTGACTCTTTCTTCCATGCTTTATCTTTACAAGAGTCAGATTAGACCCAAAATGGAGTATTACTGCTATATCTGGTCTGGAGCTGTCTCTGCTCATTCTATCGCTCCAGAAAGTACCTGACTCTACCTTCCATGCTTTATCTTTACAAGAGTCAGATTAGACCCAAAATGGAGTATTACTGCTATATCTGGTCTGGAGCTGTTTTGGCTCATTCTATTGCTCCAGAAAGTACCTGACTCTTTCTGCCATGCTTTATCTTTACAAGAGTCAGATTAGACCCAAAATGGAGTATTGCTGCTATATCTGGTCTGGAGCTGTTTTGGCTCATTCTATCGCTCCAGAAAGTACCTGACTCTTTCTGCCATGCTTTATCTTTACAAGAGTCAGATTAGACCCAAAATGGAGTATTACTGCTATATCTGGTCTGGAGCTGTTTTGGCTCATTCTATCGCTCCAGAAAGTACCTGACTCTTTCTTCCATGCTTTATCTTTACAAGAGTCAGATTAGACCCAAAATGGAGTATTACTGCTATATCTGGTCTAGAGCTGTCTCTGCTCATTCTATCGCTCCAGAAAGTACCTGACTCTTTCTGCCATGCTTTATCTTTACAAGAGTCAGATTAGACCCAAAATGGAGTATTACTGCTATATCTGGTCTGGAGCTGTTTTGGCTCATTCTATCGCTCCAGAAAGTACCTGACTCTTTCTTCCATGCTTTATCTTTACAAGAGTCAGATTAGACCCAAAATGGAGTATTACTGCTATATCTGGTCTGGAGCTGTTTCCGCTCATTCTATCGCTCCAGAAAGTACCTGACTCTTTCTGCCATGCTTTATCTTTACAAGAGTCAGATTAGACCCAAAATGGAGTATTACTGCTATATCTGGTCTGGAGCTGTCTCTGCTCATTCTATCGCTCCAGAAAGTACCTGACTCTTTCTTCCATGCTTTATCTTTACAAGAGTCAGATTAGACCCAAAATGGAGTATTACTGCTATATCTGGTCTGGAGCTGTTTTGGCTCATTCTATCGCTCCAGAAAGTACCTGACTCTTTCTGCCATGCTTTATCTTTACAAGAGTCAGATTAGACCCAAAATGGAGTATTACTGCTATATCTGGTCTGGAGCTGTTTTGGCTCATTATATCGCTCCAGAAAGTACCTGACTCTTTCTGCCATGCTTTATCTTTACAAGAGTCAGATTAGACCCAAAATGGAGTATTACTGCTATATCTGGTCTGGAGCTGTTTTGGCTCATTCTATCGCTCCAGAAAGTACCTGTCTCTTTCTGTCATGCTTTATCTTTACAAGAGTAAGATTAGACCCAAAATGGAGTATTACTGCTATATCTGGTCTGGAGCTGTTTTGGCTCATTCTATTGCTCCAGAAAGTACCTGACTCTTTCTGCCATGCTTTATCTTTACAAGAGTCAGATTAGACCCAAAATGGAGTATTACTGCTATATCTGGTCTGGAGCTATTTTGGCTCATTCTATCGCTCCAGAAAGTACCTGACTCTTTCTTCCATGCTTTATCTTTACAAGAGTCAGATTAGACCCAAAATGGAGTATTACTGCTATATCTGGTCTGGAGCTGTCTCTGCTCATTCTATGGCTCCAGAAAGTACCTGACTCTTTCTGCCATGCTTTATCTTTACAAGAGTCAGATTAGACCCAAAATGGAGTATTACTGCTATATCTGGTCTGGAGCTGTTTTGGCTCATTCTATCGCCCCAGAAAGTACCTGACTCTTTCTTCCATGCTTTATCTTTACAAGAGTCAGATTAGACCCAAAATGGAGTATTACTGCTATATCTGGTCTGGAGCTGTCTCTGCTCATTCTATCGCTCCAGAAAGTACCTGACTCTATCTTCCATGCTTTATCTTTACAAGAGTCAGATTAGACCCAAAATGGAGTATTACTGCTATATCTGGTCTGGAGCTGTTTTGGCTCATTCTATCGCCCCAGAAAGTACCTGACTCTTTCTGCCATGCTTTATCTTTACAAGAGTCAGATTAGACCAAAAATGGAGTATTACTGCTATATCTGGTCTGGAGCTGTTTTGGCTCATTCTATCGCTCCAGAAAGTACCTGACTCTTTCTGCCATGCTTTATCTTTACAAGAGTCAGATTAGACCCAAAATGGAGTATTACTGCTATATCTGGTCTGGAGCTGTTTTGGCTCATTCTATCGCTCCAGAAAGTACCTGACTCTTTCCGCCATGCTTTATCTTTACAAGAGTCAGATTAGACCCAAAATGGAGTATTACTGCTATATCTGGTCTGGAGCTGTTTTGGCTAATTCTATCGCTCCAGAAAGTACCTGACTCTTTCTGCCATGCTTTATCTTTACAAGAGTCAGATTAGACCCAAAATGGAGTATTACTGCTATATCTGGTCTGGAGCTGTTTTGGCTCATTCTATTGCTCCAGAAAGTACCTGACTCTTTCTGCCATGCTTTATCTTTACAAGAGTCAGATTAGACCCAAAATGGAGTATTGCTGCTATATCTGGTCTGGAGCTGTTTTGGCTCATTCTATCGCTCCAGAAAGTACCTGACTCTTTCTGCCATGCTTTATCTTTACAAGAGTCAGATTAGACCCAAAATGGAGTATTACTGCTATATCTGGTCTGGAGCTGTTTTGGCTCATGCTATCGCTCCAGAAAGTACCTGACTCTTTCTTCCATGCTTTATCTTTACAAGAGTCAGATTAGACCCAAAATGGAGTATTACTGCTATATCTTGTCTAGAGCTGTCTCTGCTCATTCTATCGCTCCAGAAAGTACCTGACTCTTTCTGCCATGCTTTATCTTTACAAGAGTCAGATTAGACCCAAAATGGAGTATTACTGCTATATCTGGTCTGGAGCTGTTTTGGCTCATTCTATCGCCCCAGAAAGTACCTGACTCTCTCTTCCATGCTTTATCTTTACAAGAGTCAGATTAGACCCAAAATGGAGTATTACTGCTATATCTGGTCTGGAGCTGTCTCTGCTCATTCTATCGCTCCAGAAAGTACCTGACTCTTTCTTCCATGCTTTATCTTTACAAGAGTCAGATTAGACCCAAAATAGAGTATTACTGCTATATCTGGTCTGGAGCTGTTTTGGCTCATTCTATCGCTCCAGAAAGTACCTGACACCTTCTGCCATGCTTTATCTTTACAAGAGTCAGATTAGACCCAAAATGGAGTATTACTGCTATATCTGGTCTGGAGCTGTCTCTGCTCATTCTATCGCTCCAGAAAGTACCTGACTCTTTCTGCCATGCTTTATCTTTACAAGAGTCAGATTAGACCCAAAATGGAGTATTACTGCTATATCTGGTCTGGAGCTGTTTTGGCTCATTCTATTGCTCCAGAAAGTACCTGACACCTTCTGCCATGCTTTATCTTTACAAGAGTCAGATTAGAACCAAAATGGAGTATTGCTGCTATATCTGGTCTGGAGCTGTCTCTGCTCATTCTATCGCTCCAGAAAGTACCTGACTCTTTCTTCCATGCTTTATATTTACAAGAGTCAGATTAGACCCAAAATGGAGTATTACTGCTATATCTGGTCTGGAGCTGTTTTGGCTCATTCTATCGCTCCAGAAAGTACCTGACTCTTTCTTCCATGCTTTATCTTTACAAGAGTCAGATTAGACCCAAAATGGAGTATTACTGCTATATCTGGTCTGGAGCTGTTTTGGCTCATTCTATCGCTCCAGAAAGTACCTGACTCTTTCTGCCATGCTTTATCTTTACAAGAGTCAGATTAGACCCAAAATGGAGTATTACTGCTATATCTGGTCTGGAGCTGTCTCTGCTCATTCTATCGCTCCAGAAAGTACCTGACTCTTTCTTCCATGCTTTATCTTTACAAGAGTCAGATTAGACCCAAAATGGAGTATTACTGCTATATCTGGTCTGGAGCTGTTTTGGCTCATTCTATCGCTCCAGAAAGTACCTGACTCTTTCTGCCATGCTTTATCTTTACAAGAGTCAGATTAGACCCAAAATGGAGTATTACTGCTATATCTGGTCTGGAGCTGTTTTGGCTCATTCTATCGCTCCAGAAAGTACCTGACTCTTTCTGCCATGCTTTATCTTTACAAGAGTTAGATTAGACCCAAAATGGAGTATTACTGCTATATCTGGTCTGGAGCTGTTTTGGCTCATTCTATCGCTCCAGAAAGTACCTGACTCTTTCTGCCATGCTTTATCTTTACAAGAGTCAGATTAGACCCAAAATGGAGTATTACTGCTATATCTGGTCTGGAGCTGTTTTGGCTCATTCTATTGCTCCAGAAAGTACCTGACTCTTTCTGCCATGCTTTATCTTTACAAGAGTCAGATTAGACCCAAAATGGAGTATTGCTGCTATATCTGGTCTGGAGCTGTTTTGGCTCATTCTATCGCTCCAGAAAGTACCTGACTCTTTCTGCCATGCTTTATCTTTACAAGAGTCAGATTAGACCCAAAATGGAGTATTACTGCTATATCTGGTCTGGAGCTGTTTTGGCTCATTCTATCGCTCCAGAAAGTACCTGACTCTTTCTGCCATGCTTTATCTTTACAAGAGTCAGATTAGACCCAAAATGGAGTATTACTGCTATATCTGGTCTGGAGCTGTTTTGGCTCATTCTATCGCTCCAGAAAGTACCTGACTCTTTCTGCCATGCTTTATCTTTACAAGAGTCAGATTAGACCCAAAATGGAGTATTACTGCTATATCTGGTCTGGAGCTGTTTTGGCTCATTCTATTGCTCCAGAAAGTACCTGACACCTTCTGCCATGCTTTATCTTTACAAGAGTCAGATTAGAACCAAAATGGAGTATTGCTGCTATATCTGGTCTGGAGCTGTCTCTGCTCATTCTATCGCTCCAGAAAGTACCTGACTCTTTCTGCCATGCTTTATCTTTACAAGAGTCAGATTAGACCCAAAATGGAGTATTACTGCTATATCTGGTCTGGAGCTGTTTTGGCTCATTCTATTGCTCCAGAAAGTACCTGACACCTTCTGCCATGCTTTATCTTTACAAGAGTCAGATTAGAACCAAAATGGAGTATTGCTGCTATATCTGGTCTGGAGCTGTCTCTGCTCATTCTATCGCTCCAGAAAGTACCTGACTCTTTCTTCCAGGCTTTATATTTACAAGACTCAGATTAGACCCAAAATGGAGTATTACTGCTATATCTGGTCTGGAGCTGTTTTGGCTCATTCTATCGCTCCAGAAAGTACCTGACTCTTTCTACCATGCTTTATCTTTACAAGAGTCAGATTAGACCCAAAATGGAGTATTACTGCTATATCTGGTCTGGAGCTGTTTTGGCTCATTCTATCGCTCCAGAAAGTACCTGACTCTTTCTTCCATGCTTTATCTTTACAAGAGTCAGATTAGACCCAAAATGGAGTATTACTGCTATATCTGGTCTGGAGCTGTTTTGGCTCATTCTATTGCTCCAGAAAGTACCTGACACCTTCTGCCATGCTTTATCTTTACAAGAGTCAGATTAGAACCAAAATGGAGTATTGCTGCTATATCTGGTCTGGAGCTGTCTCTGCTCATTCTATCGCTCCAGAAAGTACCTGACTCTTTCTTCCATGCTTTATATTTACAAGACTCAGATTAGACCCAAAATGGAGTATTACTGCTATATCTGGTCTGGAGCTGTTTTGGCTCATTCTATCGCTCCAGAAAGTACCTGACTCTTTCTACCATGCTTTATCTTTACAAGAGTCAGATTAGACCCAAAATGGAGTATTACTGCTATATCTGGTCTGGAGCTGTTTTGGCTCATTCTATCGCTCCAGAAAGTACCTGACTCTTTCTTCCATGCTTTATCTTTACAAGAGTCAGATTAGACCCAAAATGGAGTATTACTGCTATATCTGGTCTGGAGCTGTTTTGGCTCATTCTATCGCTCCAGAAAGTACCTGACTCTTTCTGCCATACTTTATCTTTACAAGAGTCAGATTAGACCCAAAATGGAGTATTACTGCTATATCTGGTCTGGAGCTGTTTTGGCTCATTCTATCGCTCCAGAAAGTACCTGACTCTTTCTGCCATGCTTTATCTTTACAAGAGTCAGATTAGACCCAAAATGGAGTAATACTGCTATATCTGGTCTGGAGCTGTTTTGGCTCATTCTATTGCTCCAGAAAGTACCTGACACCTTCTGCCATGCTTTATCTTTACAAGAGTCAGATTAGAACCAAAATGGAGTATTGCTGCTATATCTGGTCTGGAGCTGTCTCTGCTCATTCTATCGCTCCAGAAAGTACCTGACTCTTTCTGCCATGCTTTATCTTTACAAGAGTCAGATTAGACCCAAAATGGAGTATTACTGCTATATCTGGTCTGGAGCTGTTTTGGCTCATTCTATTGCTCCAGAAAGTACCTGACACCTTCTGCCATGCTTTATCTTTACAAGAGTCAGATTAGAACCAAAATGGAGTATTGCTGCTATATCTGGTCTGGAGCTGTCTCTGCTCATTCTATCGCTCCAGAAAGTACCTGACTCTTTCTTCCATGCTTTATATTTACAAGAGTCAGATTAGACCCAAAATGGAGTATTACTGCTATATCTGGTCTGGAGCTGTTTTGGCTCATTCTATCGCTCCAGAAAGTACCTGACTCTTTCTACCATGCTTTATCTTTACAAGAGTCAGATTAGACCCAAAATGGAGTATTACTGCTATATCTGGTCTGGAGCTGTTTTGGCTCATTCTATCGCTCCAGAAAGTACCTGACTCTTTCTTCCATGCTTTATCTTTACAAGAGTCAGATTAGACCCAAAATGGAGTATTACTGCTATATCTGGTCTGGAGCTGTTTTGGCTCATTCTATCGCTCCAGAAAGTACCTGACTCTTTCTGCCATGCTTTATCTTTACAAGAGTCAGATTAGACCCAAAATGGAGTATTACTGCTATATCTGGTCTGGAGCTGTCTCTGCTCATTCTATCGCTCCAGAAAGTACCTGACTCTTTCTTCCATGCTTTATCTTTACAAGAGTCAGATTAGACCCAAAATGGAGTATTACTGCTATATCTGGTCTGGAGCTGTTTTGGCTCATTCTATCGCTCCAGAAAGTACCTGACTCTTTCTGCCATGCTTTATCTTTACAAGAGTCAGATTAGACCCAAAATGGAGTATTACTGCTATATCTGGTCTGGAGCTGTTTTGGCTCATTCTATCGCTCCAGAAAGTACCTGACTCTTTCTGCCATGCTTTATCTTTACAAGAGTCAGATTAGACCCAAAATGGAGTATTACTGCTATATCTGGTCTGGAGCTGTTTTGGCTCATTCTATCGCTCCAGAAAGTACCTGACTCTTTCTGCCATGCTTTATCTTTACAAGAGTCAGATTAGACCCAAAATGGAGTATTACTGCTATATCTGGTCTGGAGCTGTTTTGGCTCATTCTATCGCTCCAGAAAGTACCTGACTCTTTCTGCCATGCTTTATCTTTACAAGTGTCAGATTAGACCCAAAATGGAGTATTACTGCTATATCTGGTCTGGAGCTGTTTTGGCTCATTCTATCGCTCCAGAAAGTACCTGACTCTTTCTGCCATGCTTTATCTTTACAAGAGTCAGATTAGACCCAAAATGGAGTATTACTGCTATATCTGGTCTGGAGCTGTTTTGGCTCATTCTATTGCTCCAGAAAGTATCTGACTCTTTCTGCCATGCTTTATCTTTACAAGAGTCAGATTAGACCCAAAATGGAGTATTACTGCTATATCTGGTCTGGAGCTGTTTTGGCTCATTCTATTGCTCCAGAAAGTACCTGACTCCTTCTGCCATGCTTTATCTTTACAAGAGTCAGATTAGAACCAAAATGGAGTATTGCTGCTATATCTGGTCTGGAGCTGTCTCTGCTCATTCTATCGCTCCAGAAAGTACCTGACTCTTTCTTCCATGCTTTATATTTACAAGAGTCAGATTAGACCCAAAATCGAGTATTACTGCTATATCTGGTCTGGAGCTGTTTTGGCTCATTCTATCGCTCCAGAAAGTACCTGACTCTTTCTGCCATGCTTTATCTTTACAAGAGTCAGATTAGACCCAAAATGGAGTATTACTGCTATATCTGGTCTGGAGCTGTTTTGGCTCATTCTATTGCTCCAGAAAGTACCTGACACCTTCTGCCATGCTTTATATTTACAAGAGTCAGATTAGAACAAAAATGGAGTATTGCTGCTATATCTGGTCTGGAGCTGTCTCTGCTCATTCTATCGCTCCAGAAAGTACCTGACTCTTTCTGCCATGCTTTATCTTTACAAGAGTCAGATTAGACCCAAAATGGAGTATTACTGCTATATCTGGTCTGGAGCTGTTTTGGCTCATTCTATTGCTCCAGAAAGTACCTGACACCTTCTGCCATGCTTTATCTTTACAAGAGTCAGATTAGAACCAAAATGGAGTATTGCTGCTATATCTGGTCTGGAGCTGTCTCTGCTCATTCTATCGCTCCAGAAAGTACCTGACTCTTTCTTCCATGCTTTATATTTACAAGAGTCAGATTAGACCCAAAATGGAGTATAACTGCTATATCTGGTCTGGAGCTGTTTTGGCTCATTCTATCGCTCCAGAAAGTACCTGACTCTTTCTACCATGCTTTATCTTTACAAGAGTCAGATTAGACCCAAAATGGAGTATTACTGCTATATCTGGTCTGGAGCTGTTTTGGCTCATTCTATCGCTCCAGAAAGTACCTGACTCTTTCTTCCATGCTTTATCTTTACAAGAGTCAGATTAGACCCAAAATGGAGTATTACTGCTATATCTGGTCTGGAGCTGTTTTGGCTCATTCTATCGCTCCAGAAAGTACCTGACTCTTTCTGCCATGCTTTATCTTTACAAGAGTCAGATTAGACCCAAAATGGAGTATTACTGCTATATCTGGTCTGGAGCTGTCTCTGCTCATTCTATCGCTCCAGAAAGTACCTGACTCTTTCTTCCATGCTTTATCTTTACAAGAGTCAGATTAGACCCAAAATGGAGTATTACTGCTATATCTGGTCTGGAGCTGTTTTGGCTCATTCTATCGCTCCAGAAAGTACCTGACTCTTTCTGCCATGCTTTATCTTTACAAGAGTCAGATTAGACCCAAAATGGAGTATTACTGCTATATCTGGTCTGGAGCTGTTTTGGCTCATTCTATCGCTCCAGAAAGTACCTGACTCTTTCTGCCATGCTTTATCTTTACAAGAGTTAGATTAGACCCAAAATGGAGTATTACTGCTATATCTGGTCTGGAGCTGTTTTGGCTCATTCTATCGCTCCAGAAAGTACCTGACTCTTTCTGCCATGCTTTATCTTTACAAGAGTCAGATTAGACCCAAAATGGAGTATTACTGCTATATCTGGTCTGGAGCTGTTTTGGCTCATTCTATTGCTCCAGAAAGTACCTGACTCTTTCTGCCATGCTTTATCTTTACAAGAGTCAGATTAGACCCAAAATGGAGTATTGCTGCTATATCTGGTCTGGAGCTGTTTTGGCTCATTCTATCGCTCCAGAAAGTACCTGACTCTTTCTGCCATGCTTTATCTTTACAAGAGTCAGATTAGACCCAAAATGGAGTATTACTGCTATATCTGGTCTGGAGCTGTTTCGGCTCATTCTATCGCTCCAGAAAGTACCTGACTCTTTCTGCCATGCTTTATCTTTACAAGAGTCAGATTAGACCCAAAATGGAGTATTACTGCTATATCTGGTCTGGAGCTGTTTTGGCTCATTCTATCGCTCCAGAAAGTACCTGACTCTTTCTGCCATGCTTTATCTTTACAAGAGTCAGATTAGACCCAAAATGGAGTATTACTGCTATATCTGGTCTGGAGCTGTTTTGGCTCATTCTATCGCTCCAGAAAGTACCTGACTCTTTCTGCCATGCTTTATCTTTACAAGAGTCAGATTAGACCCAAAATGGAGTATTACTGCTATATCTGGTCTGGAGCTGTTTTGGCTCATTCTATTGCTCCAGAAAGTACCTGACACCTTCTGCCATGCTTTATCTTTACAAGAGTCAGATTAGAACCAAAATGGAGTATTGCTGCTATATCTGGTCTGGAGCTGTCTCTGCTCATTCTATCGCTTCAGAAAGTACCTGACTCTTTCTGCCATGCTTTATCTTTACAAGAGTCAGATTAGACCCAAAATGGAGTATTACTGCTATATCTGGTCTGGAGCTGTTTTGGCTCATTCTATTGCTCCAGAAAGTACCTGACACCTTCTGCCATGCTTTATCTTTACAAGAGTCAGATTAGAACCAACATGGAGTATTGCTGCTATATCTGGTCTGGAGCTGTCTCTGCTCATTCTATCGCTCCAGAAAGTACCTGACTCTTTCTTCCATGCTTTATATTTACAAGACTCAGATTAGACCCAAAATGGAGTATTACTGCTATATCTGGTCTGGAGCTGTTTTGGCTCATTCTATCGCTCCAGAAAGTACCTGACTCTTTCTAACATGCTTTATCTTTACAAGAGTCAGATTAGACCCAAAATGGAGTATTACTGCTATATCTGGTCTGGAGCTGTTTTGGCTCATTCTATCGCTCCAGAAAGTACCTGACTCTTTCTGCCATGCTTTATCTTTACTAGAGTCAGATTAGACCCAAAATGGAGTATTACTGCTATATCTGGTCTGGAGCTGTCTCTGCTCATTCTATCGCTCCAGAAAGTACCTGACTCTTTCTTCCATGCTTTATCTTTACAAGAGTCAGATTAGACCCAAAATGGAGTATTACTGCTATATCTGGTCTGGAGCTGTTTTGGCTCATTCTATCGCTCCAGAAAGTACCTGACTCTTTCTGCCATGCTTTATCTTTACAAGAGTCAGATTAGACCCAAAATGGAGTATTACTGCTATATCTGGTCTGGAGCTGTTTTGGCTCATTCTATCGCTCCAGAAAGTACCTGACTCTTTCTGCCATGCTTTATCTTTACAAGAGTTAGATTAGACCCAAAATGGAGTATTACTGCTATATCTGGTCTGGAGCTGTTTTGGCTCATTCTATCGCTCCAGAAAGTACCTGACTCTTTCTGCCATGCTTTATCTTTACAAGAGTCAGATTAGACCCAAAATGGAGTATTACTGCTATATCTGGTCTGGAGCTGTTTTGGCTCATTCTATTGCTCCAGAAAGTACCTGACTCTTTCTGCCATGCTTTATCTTTACAAGAGTCAGATTAGACCCAAAATGGAGTATTGCTGCTATATCTGGTCTGGAGCTGTTTTGGCTCATTCTATCGCTCCAGAAAGTACCTGACTCTTTCTGCCATGCTTTATCTTTACAAGAGTCAGATTAGACCCAAAATGGAGTATTACTGCTATATCTGGTCTGGAGCTGTTTCGGCTCATTCTATCGCTCCAGAAAGTACCTGACTCTTTCTGCCATGCTTTATCTTTACAAGAGTCAGATTAGACCCAAAATGGAGTATTACTGCTATATCTGGTCTGGAGCTGTTTTGGCTCATTCTATCGCTCCAGAAAGTACCTGACTCTTTCTGCCATGCTTTATCTTTACAAGAGTCAGATTAGACCCAAAATGGAGTATTACTGCTATATCTGGTCTGGAGCTGTTTTGGCTCATTCTATCGCTCCAGAAAGTACCTGACTCTTTCTGCCATGCTTTATCTTTACAAGAGTCAGATTAGACCCAAAATGGAGTATTACTGCTATATCTGGTCTGGAGCTGTTTTGGCTCATTCTATTGCTCCAGAAAGTACCTGACACCTTCTGCCATGCTTTATCTTTACAAGAGTCAGATTAGAACCAAAATGGAGTATTGCTGCTATATCTGGTCTGGAGCTGTCTCTGCTCATTCTATCGCTCCAGAAAGTACCTGACTCTTTCTGCCATGCTTTATCTTTACAAGAGTCAGATTAGACCCAAAATGGAGTATTACTGCTATATCTGGTCTGGAGCTGTTTTGGCTCATTCTATTGCTCCAGAAAGTACCTGACACCTTCTGCCATGCTTTATCTTTACAAGAGTCAGATTAGAACCAACATGGAGTATTGCTGCTATATCTGGTCTGGAGCTGTCTCTGCTCATTCTATCGCTCCAGAAAGTACCTGACTCTTTCTTCCATGCTTTATATTTACAAGACTCAGATTAGACCCAAAATGGAGTATTACTGCTATATCTGGTCTGGAGTTGTTTGGCTCATTCTATCGCTCCAGAAAGTACCTGACTCTTTCTACCATGCTTTATCTTTACAAGAGTCAGATTAGACCCAAAATGGAGTATTACTGCTATATCTGGTCTGGAGCTGTTTTGGCTCATTCTATCGCTCCAGAAAGTACCTGACTCTTTCTTCCATGCTTTATCTTTACAAGAGTCAGATTAGACCCAAAATGGAGTATTACTGCTATATCTGGTCTGGAGCTGTTTTGGCTCATTCTATCGCTCCAGAAAGTACCTGACTCTTTCTGCCATGCTTTATCTTTACAAGAGTCAGATTAGACCCAAAATGGAGTATTACTGCTATATCTGGTCTGGAGCTGTCTCTGCTCATTCTATCGCTCCAGAAAGTACCTGACTCTTTCTTCCATGCTTTATCTTTACAAGAGTCAGATTAGACCCAAAATGGAGTATTACTGCTATATCTGGTCTGGAGCTGTTTTGGCTCATTCTATCGCTCCAGAAAGTACCTGACTCTTTCTGCCATGCTTTATCTTTACAAGAGTCAGATTAGACCCAAAATGGAGTATTACTGCTATATCTGGTCTGGAGCTGTTTTGGCTCATTCTATCGCTCCAGAAAGTACCTGACTCTTTCTGCCATGCTTTATCTTTACAAGAGTCAGATTAGACCCAAAATGGAGTATTACTGCTATATCTGGTCTGGAGCTGTTTTGGCTCATTCTATCGCTCCAGAAAGTACCTGTCTCTTTCTGTCATGCTTTATCTTTACAAGAGTCAGATTAGACCCAAAATGGAGTATTACTGCTATATCTGGTCTGGAGCTGTTTTGGCTCATTCTATTGCTCCAGAAAGTACCTGACTCTTTCTGCCATGCTTTATCTTTACAAGAGTCAGATTAGACCCAAAATGGAGTATTACTGCTATATCTGGTCTGGAGCTGTTTTGGCTCATTCTATCGCTCCAGAAAGTACCTGACTCTTTCTGCCATGCTTTATCTTTACAAGAGTCAGATTAGACCCAAAATGGAGTATTACTGCTATATCTGGTCTGGAGCTGTTTTGGCTCATTCTATCGCTCCAGAAAGTACCTGAATCTTTCTTCCATGCTTTATCTTTACAAGAGTCAGATTAGACCCAAAATGGAGTATTACTGCTATATCTGGTCTGGAGCTGTCTCTGCTCATTCTATGGCTCCAGAAAGTACCTGACTCTTTCTGCCATGCTTTATCTTTACAAGAGTCAGATTAGACCCAACATGGAGTATTACTGCTATATCTGGTCTGGAGCTGTTTTGGCTCATTCTATCGCCCCAGAAAGTACCTGACTCTTTCTTCCATGCTTTATCTTTACAAGAGTCAGATTAGACCCAAAATGGAGTATTACTGCTATATCTGGTCTGGAGCTGTCTCTGCTCATTCTATCGCTCCAGAAAGTACCTGACTCTTTCTTCCATGCTTTATCTTTACAAGAGTCAGATTAGACCCAAAATGGAGTATTACTGCTATATCTGGTCTGGAGCTGTTTTGGCTCATTCTATCGCTCCAGAAAGTACCTGACTCTTTCTGCCATGCTTTATCTTTACAAGAGTCAGATTAGACCAAAAATGGAGTATTACTGCTATATCTGGTCTGGAGCTGTTTTGGCTCATTCTATCGCTCCAGAAAGTACCTGACTCTTTCTGCCATGCTTTATCTTTACAAGAGTCAGATTAGACCCAAAATGGAGTATTACTGCTATATCTGGTCTGGAGCTGTTTTGGCTCATTCTATCGCTCCAGAAAGTACCTGACTCTTTCTGCCATGCTTTATCTTTACAATAGTCAGATTAGACCCAAAATGGAGTATTACTGCTATATCTGGTCTGGAGCTGTTTTGGCTCATTCTATTGCTCCAGAAAGTACCTGACTCTTTCTACCATGCTTTATCTTTACAAGAGTCAGATTAGACCCAAAATGGAGTATTGCTGCTATATCTGGTCTGGAGCTGTTTTGGCTCATTCTATCGCTCCAGAAAGTACCTGACTCTTTCTGCCATGCTTTATCTTTACAAGAGTCAGATTAGACCCAAAATGGAGTATTACTGCTATATCTGGTCTGGAGCTGTTTTGGCTCATTCTATCGCTCCAGAAAGTACCTGACTCTTTCTTCCATGCTTTATCTTTACAAGAGTCAGATTAGACCCAAAATGGAGTATTACTGCTATATCTGGTCTAGAGCTGTCTCTGCTCATTCTATCACTCCAGAAAGTACCTGACTCTTTCTGCCATGCTTTATCTTTACAAGAGTCAGATTAGACCCAAAATGGAGTATTACTGCTATATCTGGTCTGGAGCTGTTTTGGCTCATTATATCGCCCCAGAAAGTACCTGTCTCTTTCTTCCATGCTTTATCTTTACAAGAGTCAGATTAGACCCAAAATGGAGTATTACTGCTATATCTGGTCTGGAGCTGTCTCTGCTCATTCTATCACTCCAGAAAGTACCTGACTCTTTCTGCCATGCTTTATCTTTACAAGAGTCAGATTAGACCCAAAATGGAGTATTACTGCTATATCTGGTCTGGAGCTGTTTTGGCTCATTCTATCGCCCCAGAAAGTACCTGACTCTTTCTTCCATGCTTTATCTTTACAAGAGTCAGATTAGACCCAAAATGGAGTATTACTGCTATATCTGGTCTGGAGCTGTCTCTGCTCATTCTATCGCTCCAGAAAGTACCTGACTCTTTCTTCCATGCTTTATCTTTACAAGAGTTAGATTAGACCCAAAATGGAGTATTACTGCTATATCTGGTCTGGAGCTGTTTTGGCTCATTCTATCGCTCCAGAAACTACCTGACTCTTTCCGCCATGCTTTATCTTTACAAGAGTCAGATTAGACCCAAAATGGAGTATTACTGCTATATCTGGTCTGGAGCTGTCTCTGCTCATTCTATCACTCCAGAAAGTACCTGACTCTTTTTGCCATGCTTTATCTTTTCAAGAGTCAGATTAGACCCAAAATGGAGTATTACTGCTATATCTGGTCTGGAGCTGTTTTGGCTCATTCTATTGCTCCAGAAAGTACCTGACACCTTCTGCCATGCTTTATCTTTACAAGAGTAAGATTAGAACCAAAATGGAGTATTGCTGCTATATCTGGTCTGGAGCTGTCTCTGCTCATTCTATCGCTCCAGAAAGTACCTGACTCTTTCTGCCATGCTTTATCTTTACAAGAGTCAGATTAGACCCAAAATGGAGTATTACTGCTATATCTGGTCTGGAGCTGTTTTGGCTCATTCTATTGCTCCAGAAAATACCTGACACCTTCTGCCATGCTTTATCTTTACAAGAGTCAGATTAGAACCAAAATGGAGTATTGCTGCTATATCTGGTCTGGAGCTGTCTCTGCTCATTCTATCGCTCCAGAAAGTACCAGACTCTTTCTTCCATGCTTTATATTTACAAGAGTCAGATTAGACCCAAAATGGAGTATTACTGCTATATCTGGTCTGGAGCTGTTTTGGCTCATTCTATCGCTCCAGAAAGTACCTGACTCTTTCTACCATGCTTTATCTTTACAAGAGTCAGATTAGACCCAAAATGGAGTATTACTGCTATATCTGGTCTGGAGCTGTTTTGGCTCATTCTATCGCTCCAGAAAGTACCTGACTCTTTCTTCCATGCTTTATCTTTACAAGAGTCAGATTAGACCCAAAATGGAGTATTACTGCTATATCTGGTCTGGAGCTGTCTCTGCTCATTCTATCGCTCCAGAAAGTACCTGACTCTTTCTTCCATGCTTTATCTTTACAAGAGTCAGATTAGACCCAAAATGGAGTATTACTGCTATATCTGGTCTGGAGCTGTTTTGGCTCATTCTATCGCTCCAGAAAGTACCTGACTCTTTCTGCCATGCTTTATCTTTACAAGAGTCAGATTAGACCCAAAATGGAGTATTACTGCTATATCTGGTCTGGAGCTGTTTTGGCTCATTCTATCGCTCCAGAAAGTACCTGACTCTTTCTGCCATGCTTTATCTTTACAAGAGTCAGATTAGACCCAAAATGGAGTATTACTGCTATATCTGGTCTGGAGCTGTTTTGGCTCATTCTATCGCTCCAGAAAGTACCTGTCTCTTTCTGTCATGCTTTATCTTTACAAGAGTCAGATTAGACCCAAAATGGAGTATTACTGCTATATCTGGTCTGGAGCTGTTTTGGCTCATTCTATTGCTCCAGAAAGTACCTGACTCTTTCTGCCATGCTTTATCTTTACAAGAGTCAGATTAGACCCAAAATGGAGTATTACTGCTATATCTGGTCTGGAGCTGTTTTGGCTCATTCTATCGCTCCAGAAAGTACCTGACTCTTTCTGCCATGCTTTATCTTTACAAGAGTCAGATTAGACCCAAAATGGAGTATTACTGCTATATCTGGTCTGGAGCTCTTTTGGCTCATTCTATCGCTCCAGAAAGTACCTGAATCTTTCCTCCATGCTTTATCTTTACAAGAGTCAGATTAGACCCAAAATGGAGTATTACTGCTATATCTGGTCTGGAGCTGTCTCTGCTCATTCTATGGCTCCAGAAAGTACCTGACTCTTTCTGCCATGCTTTATCTTTACAAGAGTCAGATTAGACCCAAAATGGAGTATTACTGCTATATCTGGTCTGGAGCGGTTTTGGCTCATTCTATCGCCCCAGAAAGTACCTGACTCTTTCTTCCATGCTTTATCTTTACAAGAGTCAGATTAGACCCAAAATGGAGTATTACTGCTATATCTGGTCTGGAGCTGTTTTGGCTCATTCTATTGCTCCAGAAAGTACCTGACACCTTCTGCCATGCTTTATCTTTACAAGAGTCAGATTAGAACCAAAATGGAGTATTGCTGCTATATCTGGTCTGGAGCTGTCTCTGCTCATTCTATCGCTCCAGAAAGTACCAGACTCTTTCTTCCATGCTTTATATTTACAAGAGTCAGATTAGACCCAAAATGGAGTATTACTGCTATATCTGGTCTGGAGCTGTTTTGGCTCATTCTATCGCTCCAGAAAGTACCTGACTCTTTCTGCCATGCTTTATCTTTACAAGAGTCAGATTAGACCCAAAATGGAGTATTACTGCTATATCTGGTCTGGAGCTGTTTTGGCTCATTCTATCGCTCCAGAAAGTACCTGACTCTTTCTTCCATGCTTTATCTTTACAAGAGTCAGATTAGACCCAAAATGGAGTATTACTGCTATATCTGGTCTGGAGCTGTCTCTGCTCATTCTATCGCTCCAGAAAGTACCTGACTCTTTCTTCCATGCTTTATCTTTACAAGAGTCAGATTAGACCCAAAATGGAGTATTACTGCTATATCTGGTCTGGAGCTGTTTTGGCTCATTCTATCGCTCCAGAAAGTACCTGACTCTTTCTGCCATGCTTTATCTTTACAAGAGTCAGATTAGACCAAAAATGGAGTATTACTGCTATATCTGGTCTGGAGCTGTTTTGGCTCATTCTATCGCTCCAGAAAGTACCTGACTCTTTCTGCCATGCTTTATCTTTACAAGAGTCAGATTAGACCCAAAATGGAGTATTACTGCTATATCTGGTCTCGAGCTGTTTTGGCTCATTCTATCGCTCCAGAAAGTACCTGACTCTTTCTGCCATGCTTTATCTTTTCAAGAGTCAGATTAGACCCAAAATGGAGTATTACTGCTATATCTGGTCTGGAGCTGTTTTGGCTCATTCTATCGCTCCAGAAAGTATCTGACTCTTTCTGCCATGCTTTATCTTTACAAGAGTCAGATTAGACCCAAAATGGAGTATTACTGCTATATCTGGTCTGGAGCTGTTTTGGCTCATTCTATTGCTCCAGAAAGTACCTGACACTTTCTGCCATGCTTTATCTTTACAAGAGTCAGATTAGACCCAAAATGGAGTATTGCTGCTATATCTGGTCTGGAGCTGTTTTGGCTCATTCTATCGCTCCAGAAAGTACCTGACTCTTTCTGCCATGCTTTATCTTTACAAGAGTCAGATTAGACCCAAAATGGAGTATTACTGCTATATCTGGTCTGGAGCTGTTTTGGCTCATTCTATCGCTCCAGAAAGTACCTGACTCTTTCTTCCATGCTTTATCTTTACAAGAGTCAGATTAGACCCAAAATGGAGTATTACTGCTATATCTGGTCTAGAGCTGTCTCTGCTCATTCTATCACTCCAGAAAGTACCTGACTCTTTCTGCCATGCTTTATCTTTACAAGAGTCAGATTAGACCCAAAATGGAGTATTACTGCTATATCTGGTCTGGAGCTGTTTTGGCTCATTCTATCGCTCCAGAAAGTATCTGACTCTTTCTGCCATGCTTTATCTTTACAAGAGTCAGATTAGACCCAAAATGGAGTATTACTGCTATATCTGGTCTGGAGCTGTTTTGGCTCATTCTATTGCTCCAGAAAGTACCTGACTCTTTCTGCCATGCTTTATCTTTACAAGAGTCGGATTAGACCCAAAATGGAGTATTGCTGCTATATCTGGTCTGGAGCTGTTTTGGCTCATTCTATCGCTCCAGAAAGTACCTGACTCTTTCTTCCATGCTTTATCTTTACAAGAGTCAGATTAGACCCAAAATGGAGTATTACTGCTATATCTGGTCTGGAGCTGTTTTGGCTCATTCTATCACTCCAGAAAGTACCTGACTCTTTCTGCAATGCTTTATCTTTACAATAGTCAGATTAGACCAAAAATGGAGTATTACTGCTATATCTGGTCTCGAGCTGTTTTGGCTCATTCTATCGCTCCAGAAAGTACCTGACTCTTTCTGCCATGCTTTATCTTTACAAGAGTCAGATTAGACCCAAAATGGAGTATTACTGCTATATCTGGTCTGGAGCTGTCTCTGCTCATTCTATCGCTCCAGAAAGTACCTGACTCTTTCTGCCATGCTTTATCTTTACAAGAGTCAGATTAGACCCAAAATGGAGTATTACTGCTATATCTAGTCTGGAGCTGTTTTGGCTCATTCTATCGCTCCAGAAAGTACCTGACTCTTTCTGCCATGCTTTATCTTTACAAGAGTCAGATTAGACCCAAAATGGAGTATTACTGCTATATCTGGTCTGGAGCTGTTTTGGCTCATTCTATCGCTCCAGAAAGTACCTGAATCTTTCTGCAATGCTTTATCTTTACAAGAGTCAGATTAGACCCAAAATGGAGTATTACTGCTATATCTGGTCTCGAGCTGTTTTGGCTCATTCTATCGCTCCAGAAAGTACCTGACTCTTTCTGCCATGCTTTATCTTTACAAGAGTCAGATTAGACCCAAAATGGAGTATTACTGCTATATCTGGTCTGGAGCTGTTTTGGCTCATTCTATCGCTCCAGAAAGTACCTGACTCTTTCTGCCATGCTTTATCTTTAAAAGAGTCAGATCAGACCCAAAATGGAGTATTACTGCTATATCTGGTCTGGAGCTGTCTCTGCTCATTCTATCGCTCCAGAAAGTACCTGACTCTTTCTGCCATGCTTTATCTTTACAAGAGTCAGATTAGACCCAAAATGGAGTATTACTGCTATATCTGGTCTGGAGCTGTTTTGGCTCATTCTATCGCTCCAGAAAGTACCTGACTCTTTCTGCCATGCTTTATCTTTACAAGAGTCAGATTAGACCCAAAATGGAGTATTACTGCTATATCTGGTCTGGAGCTGTTTTGGCTCATTCTATCGCTCCAGAAACTACCTGACTCTTTCTTCCATGCTTTATCTTTACAAGAGTCAGATTAGACCCAAAATGGAGTATTACTGCTATATCTGGTCTGGAGCTGTTTTGGCTCATTCTATCGCTCCAGAAAGTACCTGACTCTTTCTGCCATGCTTTATCTTTACAAGAGTCAGATTAGACCCAAAATGGAGTATTACTGCTATATCTGGTCTGGAGCAGTTTTGGCTCATTCTATCGCTCCAGAAAGTACCTGACTCTTTCTGCCATGCTTTATCTTTACAAGAGTCAGATTAGACCCAAAATGGAGTATTACTGCTATATCTGGTCTGGAGCTGTTTTGGCTCATTCTATTGCTCCAGAAAGTACCTGACTCTTTCTGCCATGCTTTATCTTTACAAGAGTCAGATTAGACCCAAAATGGAGTATTACTGCTATATCTGGTCTGGAGCTGTTTTGGCTGATTCTATCGCCCCAGAAAGTACCTGACTCTTTCTTCCATGCTTTATCTTTACAAGAGTCAGATTAGACCCAAAATGGAGTATTACTGCTATATCTGGTCTAGAGCTGTCTCTGCTCATTCTATCACTCCAGAAAGTACCTGACTCTTTCTGCCATGCTTTATCTTTACAAGAGTCAGATTAGACCCAAAATGGAGTATTACTGCTATATCTGGTCTGGAGCTGTTTTGGCTCATTCTATCGCTCCAGAAAGTATCTGACTCTTTCTGCCATGCTTTATCTTTACAAGAGTCAGATTAGACCCAAAATGGAGTATTACTGCTATATCTGGTCTGGAGCTGTTTTGGCTCATTCTATTGCTCCAGAAAGTACCTGACTCTTTCTGCCATGCTTTATCTTTACAAGAGTCGGATTAGACCCAAAATGGAGTATTGCTGCTATATCTGGTCTGGAGCTGTTTTGGCTCATTCTATCGCTCCAGAAAGTACCTGACTCTTTCTTCCATGCTTTATCTTTACAAGAGTCAGATTAGACCCAAAATGGAGTATTACTGCTATATCTGGTCTGGAGCTGTTTTGGCTCATTCTATCACTCCAGAAAGTACCTGACTCTTTCTGCAATGCTTTATCTTTACAATAGTCAGATTAGACCAAAAATGGAGTATTACTGCTATATCTGGTCTCGAGCTGTTTTGGCTCATTCTATCGCTCCAGAAAGTACCTGACTCTTTCTGCCATGCTTTATCTTTACAAGAGTCAGATTAGACCCAAAATGGAGTATTACTGCTATATCTGGTCTGGAGCTGTCTCTGCTCATTCTATCGCTCCAGAAAGTACCTGACTCTTTCTGCCATGCTTTATCTTTACAAGAGTCAGATTAGACCCAAAATGGAGTATTACTGCTATATCTAGTCTGGAGCTGTTTTGGCTCATTCTATCGCTCCAGAAAGTACCTGACTCTTTCTGCCATGCTTTATCTTTACAAGAGTCAGATTAGACCCAAAATGGAGTATTACTGCTATATCTGGTCTGGAGCTGTTTTGGCTCATTCTATCGCTCCAGAAAGTACCTGAATCTTTCTGCAATGCTTTATCTTTACAAGAGTCAGATTAGACCCAAAATGGAGTATTACTGCTATATCTGGTCTCGAGCTGTTTTGGCTCATTCTATCGCTCCAGAAAGTACCTGACTCTTTCTGCCATGCTTTATCTTTACAAGAGTCAGATTAGACCCAAAATGGAGTATTACTGCTATATCTGGTCTGGAGCTGTTTTGGCTCATTCTATCGCTCCAGAAAGTACCTGACTCTTTCTGCCATGCTTTATCTTTACAAGAGTCAGATTAGACCCAAAATGGAGTATTACTGCTATATCTGGTCTGGAGCTGTCTCTGCTCATTCTATCGCTCCAGAAAGTACCTGACTCTTTCTGCCATGCTTTATCTTTACAAGAGTCAGATTAGACCCAAAATGGAGTATTACTGCTATATCTGGTCTGGAGCTGTTTTGGCTCATTCTATCGCTCCAGAAAGTACCTGACTCTTTCTGCCATGCTTTATCTTTACAAGAGTCAGATTAGACCCAAAATGGAGTATTACTGCTATATCTGGTCTGGAGCTGTTTTGGCTCATTCTATCGCTCCAGAAACTACCTGACTCTTTCTTCCATGCTTTATCTTTACAAGAGTCAGATTAGACCCAAAATGGAGTATTACTGCTATATCTGGTCTCGAGCTGTTTTGGCTCATTCTATCGCTCCAGAAAGTACCTGACTCTTTCTGCCATGCTTTATCTTTACAAGAGTCAGATTAGACCCAAAATGGAGTATTACTGCTATATCTGGTCTGGAGCAGTTTTGGCTCATTCTATCGCTCCAGAAAGTACCTGACTCTTTCTGCCATGCTTTATCTTTACAAGAGTCAGATTAGACCCAAAATGGAGTATTACTGCTATATCTGGTCTGGAGCTGTTTTGGCTCATTCTATTGCTCCAGAAAGTACCTGACTCTTTCTGCCATGCTTTATCTTTACAAGAGTCAGATTAGACCCAAAATGGAGTATTACTGCTATATCTGGTCTGGAGCTGTTTTGGCTGATTCTATCGCCCCAGAAAGTACCTGACTCTTTCTTCCATGCTTTATCTTTACAAGAGTCAGATTAGACCCAAAATGGAGTATTACTGCTATATCTGGTCTGGAGCTGTTTTGGCTCATTCTATCGCTCCACAAAGTACCTGACTCTTTCTGCCATGCTTTATCTTTACAAGTGTCAGATTGGACCAAAAATGGAGTATTACTGCTATATCTGGTCTGGAGCTGTTTTGGCTCATTCTATCGCTCCAGAAAGTACCTGACTCTTTCTGCCATGCTTTATCTTTACAAGAGTCAGATTAGACCCAAAATGGAGTATTACTGCTATATCTGGTCTGGAGCTGTCTCTGCTCATTCTATCGCTCCAGAAAGTACCTGACTCTTTCTGCCATGCTTTATATTTACAAGAGTCAGATTAGACCCAAAATGGAGTATTACTGCTATATCTGGTCTGGAGCTGTTTTGGCTCATTCTATCGCTCCAGAAAGTACCTGACTCTTTCTGCCATGCTTTATCTTTACAAGAGTCAGATTAGACCCAAAATGGAGTATTACTGCTATATCTGGTCTGGAGCTGTTTTAGCTCATTCTATTGCTCCAGAAAGTACCTGACTCTTTCTGCCATGCTTTATCTTTACAAGAGTCAGATTAGACCCAAAATGGAGTATTACTGCTAAATCTAGTCTGGAGCTGTCTTTGCTCAGTCTATCGCTCCAGAAAGTACCTGACTCTTTCTTCCATGCTTTATCTTTACAAGAGTCAGATTAGACCCAAAATGGAGTATTACTGCTATATCTGGTCTGGAGCTGTTTTGGCTCATTCTATCGCTCCAGAAAGTACCTGACTCTTTCTTCCATGCTTTATCTTTACAAGAGTCAGATTAGACCCAAAATGGAGTATTACTGCTATATCTGGTCTGGAGCTGTTTTGGCTCATTCTATCGCTCCAGAAAGTACCTGACTCTTTCTGCAATGCTTTATCTTTACAATAGTCAGATTAGACCAAAAATGGAGTATTACTGCTATATCTGGTCTGGAGCTGTTTTGGCTCATTCTATCGCTCCAGAAAGTACCTGACTCTTTCTGCCATGCTTTATCTTTACAAGAGTCAGATTAGACCCAAAATGGAGTATTACTGCTATATCTGGTCTGGAGCTGTCTCTGCTCATTCTATCGCTCCAGAAAGTACCTGACTCTTTCTGCCATGCTTTATCTTTACAAGAGTCAGATTAGACCCAAAATGGAGTATTACTGCTATATCTAGTCTGGAGCTGTTTTGGCTCATTCTATCGCTCCAGAAAGTACCTGACTCTTTCTGCCATGCTTTATCTTTACAAGAGTCAGATTAGACCCAAAATGGAGTATTACTGCTATATCTGGTCTGGAGGTGTTTTGGCTCATTCTATCGCTCCAGAAAGTACCTGACTCTTTCTTCCATGCTTTATCTTTACAAGAGTCAGATTAGACCCAAAATGGAGTATTACTGCTATATCTGGTCTGGAGCTGTTTTGGCTCATTCTATCGCTCCAGAAAGTACCTGACTCTTTCTGCAATGCTTTATCTTTACAAGAGTCAGATTATACCCAAAATGGAGTATTACTGCTATATCTGGTCTCGAGCTGTTTTGGCTCATTCTATCGCTCCAGAAAGTACCTGACTCTTTCTGCCATGCTTTATCTTTACAAGAGTCAGATTAGACCCAAAATGGAGTATTACTGCTATATCTGGTCTGGAGCTGTTTTGGCTCATTCTATCGCTCCAGAAAGTACCTGACTCTTTCTTCCATGCTTTATCTTTACAAGAGTCAGATTATACCCAAAATGGAGTATTACTGCTATATCTGGTCTCGAGCTGTTTTGGCTCATTCTATCGCTCCAGAAAGTACCTGACTCTTTCTGCCATGCTTTATCTTTACAAGAGTCAGATTAGCCCCAAAATGGAGTATTACTGCTATATCTGGTCTGGAGCGTTCTCTGCTCATTCTATCGCTCCAGAAAGTACCTGACTCTTTCTGCCATGCTTTATCTTTACAAGAGTCAGATTAGACCCAAAATGGAGTATTACTGCTATATCTGGTCTGGAGCTGTTTTGGCTCATTCTATCGCTCCAGAAAGTACCTGACTCTTTCTGCCATGCTTTATCTTTACAAGAGTCAGATTAGACCCAAAATGGAGTATTACTGCTATATCTGGTCTGGAGCTGTTTTGGCTCATTCTATCGCTCCAGAAACTACCTGACTCTTTCTTCCATGCTTTATCTTTACAAGAGTCAGATTAGACCCAAAATGGAGTATTACTGCTATATCTGGTCTCGAGCTGTTTTGGCTCATTCTATCGCTCCAGAAAGTACCTGACTCTTTCTGCCATGCTTTATCTTTACAAGAGTCAGATTAGACCCAAAATGGAGTATTACTGCTATATCTGGTCTGGAGCTGTTTTGGCTCATTCTATTGCTCCAGAAAGTACCTGACTCTTTCTGCCATGCTTTATCTTTACAAGAGTCAGATTAGACCCAAAATGGAGTATTACTGCTATATCTGGTCTGGAGCTGTTTTGGCTGATTCTATCGCCCCAGAAAGTACCTGACTCTTTCTTCCATGCTTTATCTTTACAAGAGTCAGATTAGACCCAAAATGGAGTATTATTGCTATATCTGGTCTGGAGCTGTTTTGGCTCATTCTATCGCTCCAGAAAGTACCTGACTCTTTCTGCCATGCTTTATCTTTACAAGAGTCAGATTAGACCCAAAATGGAGTATTACTGCTATATCTGGTCTGGAGCTGTCTCTGCTCATTCTATCGCTCCAGAAAGTACCTGACTCTTTCTGCCATGCTTTATATTTACAAGAGTCAGATTAGACCCAAAATGGAGTATTACTGCTATATCTGGTCTGGAGCTGTTTTGGCTCATTGTATTGCTCCAGAAAGTACCTGACTCTTTCTGCCATGCTTTATCTTTACAAGAGTCAGATTAGACCCAAAATGGAGTATTACTGCTATATCTGGTCTGGAGCTGTCTCTGCTCAGTCTATCGCTCCAGAAAGTACCTGACTCTTTCTTCCATGCTTTATCTTTACAAGAGTCAGATTAGACCCAAAATGGAGTATTACTGCTATATCTGGTCTGGAGCTGTTTTGGCTCATTCTATCGCTCCAGAAAGTACCTGACTCTTTCTTCCATGCTTTATCTTTACAAGAGTCAGATTAGACCCAAAATGGAGTATTACTGCTATATCTGGTCTGGAGCTGTCTCTGCTCATTCTATCGCTCCAGAAAGTACCTGACTCTTTCTGCCATGCTTTATCTTTACAAGAGTCAGATTAGACCCAAAATGGAGTATTACTGCTATATCTGGTCTGGAGCTGTTTTGGCTCATTCTATCGCTCCAGAAAGTACCTGACTCTTTCTGCCATGCTTTATCTTTACAAGAGTCAGATTAGACCCAAAATGGAGTATTACTGCTATATCTGGTCTGGAGCTGTTTTGGCTCATTCTATCGCTCCAGAAAGTACCTGACTCTTTCTTCCATGCTTTATCTTTACAAGAGTCAGATTAGACCCAAAATGGAGTATTACTGCTATATCTGGTCTGGAGCTGTTTTGGCTCATTCTATCGCTCCAGAAAGTACCTGACTCTTTCTGCAATGCTTTATCTTTACAAGAGTCAGATTAGACCCAAAATGGAGTATTACTGCTATATCTGGTCTCGAGCTGTTTTGGCTCATTCTATCGCTCCAGAAAGTACCTGACTCTTTCTGCCATGCTTTATCTTTACAAGAGTCAGATTAGACCCAAAATGGAGTATTACTGCTATATCTGGTCTGGAGCTGTCTCTGCTCATTCTATCGCTCCAGAAAGTACCTGACTCTTTCTTCCATGCTTTATCTTTACAAGAGTCAGATTAGACCCAAAATGGAGTATTACTGCTATATCTGGTCTCGAGCTGTTTTGGCTCATTATATCGCTACAGAAAGTACCTGACTCTTTCTGCCATGCTTTATCTTTACAAGAGTCAGATTAGACCCAAAATGGAGTATTACTGCTATATCTGGTCTGGAGCTGTCTCTGCTCATTCTATCGCTCCAGAAAGTACCTGACTCTTTCTGCCATGCTTTATCTTTACAAGAGTCAGATTAGACCCAAAATGGAGTATTACTGCTATATCTGGTCTGGAGCTGTTTTGGCTCATTCTATCGCTCCAGAAAGTACCTGACTCTTTCTGCCATGCTTTATCTTTACAAGAGTCAGATTAGACCCAAAATGGAGTATTACTGCTATATCTGGTCTGGAGCTGTTTTGGCTCATTCTATCGCTCCAGAAAGTACCTGACTCTTTCTTCCATGCTTTATCTTTACAAGAGTCAGATTAGACCCAAAATGGAGTATTACTGCTATATCTGGTCTCGAGCTGTTTTGGCTCATTCTATCGCTCCAGAAAGTACCTGACTCTTTCTGCCATGCTTTATCTTTACAAGAGTCAGATTAGACCCAAAATGGAGTATTACTGCTATATCTGGTCTGGAGCTGTCTCTGCTCATTCCATCGCTCCAGAAAGTACCTGACTCTTTCTGCCATGCTTTATCTTTACAAGAGTCAGATTAGACCCAAAATGGAGTATTACTGCTATATCTGGTCTGGAGCAGTTTTGGCTCATTCTATCGCTCCAGAAAGTACCTGACTCTTTCTGCCATGCTTTATCTTTACAAGAGTCAGATTAGACCCAAAATGGAGTATTACTGCTATATCTGGTCTGGAGCTGTTTTGGCTCATTCTATTGCTCCAGAAAGTACCTGACTCTTTCTGCCATGCTTTATCTTTACAAGAGTCAGATTAGACCCAAAATGGAGTATTACTGCTATATCTGGTCTGGAGCTGTTTTGGCTGATTCTATCGCCCCAGAAAGTACCTGACTCTTTCTTCCATGCTTTATCTTTACAAGAGTCAGATTAGACCCAAAATGGAGTATTACTGCTATATCTGGTCTGGAGCTGTTTTGGCTCATTCTATCGCTCCAGAAAGTACCTGACTCTTTCTGCCATGCTTTATCTTTACAAGTGTCAGATTGGACCAAAAATGGAGTATTACTGCTATATCTAGTCTGGAGCTGTTTTGGCTCATTCTATCGCTCCAGAAAGTACCTGACTCTTTCTGCCATGCTTTATCTTTACAAGAGTCAGATTAGACCCAAAATGGAGTATTACTGCTATATCTGGTCTGGAGCTGTTTTGGCTCATTCTATCGCTCCAGAAAGTACCTGACTCTTTCTGCCATGCTTTATCTTTACAAGAGTCAGATTAGACCCAAAATGGAGTATTACTGCCATATCTGGTCTGGAGCTGTTTTGGCTCATTCTATTGCTCCAGAGAGTACCTGACTCTTTCTGCCATGCTTTATCTTTACAAGAGTCAGATTAGACCCAAAATGGAGTATTACTGCTATATCTGGTCTGGAGCAGTCTCTGCTCATTCTATCGCTCCAGAAAGTACATGAATCTTTCTGCCATGCTTTATCTTTACAAGAGTCAGATTAGACCCAAAATGGAGTATTACTGCTATATCTAGTCTGGAGCTGTTTTGGCTCATTCTATCGCTCAAGAAAGTACCTGACTCTTTCTGCCATGCTTTATCTTTACAAGAGTCAGATTAGACCCAAAATGGAGTATTACTGCTATATCTGGTCTGGAGCTGTTTTGGCTCATTCTATCGCTCCAGAAAGTACCTGACTCTTTCTTCCATGCTTTATCTTTACAAGAGTCAGATTAGACCCAAAATGGAGTATTACTGCTATATCTGGTCTGGAGCTGTTTTGGCTCATTCTATCGCTCCAGAAAGTACCTGACTCTTTCTTCCATGCTTTATCTTTACAAGAGTCAGATTAGACCCAAAATGGAGAATTACTGCTATATCTGGTCTCGAGTTGTTTTGGCTCATTCTATCGCTCCAGAAAGTACCTGACTCTTTCTGCCATGCTTTATCTTTACAAGAGTCAGATTAGACCCAAAATGGAGTATTACTGCTATATCTGGTCTGGAGCTGTCTCTGCTCATTCTATCGCTCCAGAAAGTACCTGACTCTTTCTGCCATGCTTTATCTTTACAAGAGTCAGATTAGACCCAAAATGGAGTATTACTGCTATATCTGGTCTGGAGCTGTTTTGGCTCATTCTATCGCTCCAGAAAGTACCTGACTCTTTCTGCCATGCTTTATCTTTAGAAGAGTCAGATTAGACGCAAAATGGAGTATTACTGCTATATCTGGTCTGGAGCTGTTTTGGCTCATTCTATCGCTCCAGAAAGTACCTGACTCTTTCTTCCATGCTTTATCTTTACAAGAGTCAGATTAGACCCAAAATGGAGTATTACTGCTATATCTGGTCTCGAGCTGTTTTGGCTCATTCTATCGCTCCAGAAAGTACCTGACTCTTTCTGCCATGCTTTATCTTTACAAGAGTCAGATTAGACCCAAAATGGAGTATTACTGCTATATCTGGTCTGGAGCTGTCTCTGCTCATTCTATCGCTCCAGAAAGTACATGACTCTTTCTGCCATGCTTTATCTTTACAAGAGTCAGATTAGACCCAAAATGGAGTATTACTGCTATATCTGGTCTGGAGCAGTTTTGGCTCATTCTATCGCTCCAGAAAGTACCTGATTCTTTCTGCCATGCTTTATCTTTACAAGAGTCAGATTAGACCCAAAATGGAGTATTACTGCTATATCTGGTCTGGAGTTGTTTTGGCTCATTCTATCGCCCCAGAAAGTACCTGACTCTTTCTTCCATGCTTTATCTTTACAAGAGTCAGATTAGACCCAAAATGGAGTATTACTGCTATATCTGGTCTGGAGCTGTCTCTGCTCATTCTATCGCTCCAGAAAGTACCTGACTCTTTCTTCCATGCTTTATCTTTACAAGAGTCAGATTAGACCCAAAATGGAGTATTACTGCTATATCTGGTCTGGAGCTGTTTTGGCTCATTCTATCGCTCCAGAAAGTACCTGACTCTTTCTGCCATGCTTTATCTTTACAAGTGTCAGATTAGACCAAAAATGGAGTATTACTGCTATATCTGGTCTGGAGCTGTTTTGGCTCATTCTATCGCTCCAGAAAGTACCTGACTCTTTCTGCCATGCTTTATCTTTACAAGAGTCAGATTAGACCCAAAATGGAGTATTACTGCTATATCTGGTCTGGAGCTGTTTTGGCTCATTCTATCGCTCCAGAAAGTACCTGACTCATTCTGCCATGCTTTATCTTTACAAGAGTCAGATTAGACCCAAAATGGAGTATTGCTGCTATATCTGGTCTGGAGCTGTTTTGGCTCATTCTATCGCTCCAGAAAGTACCTGACTCTTTCTGCCATGCTTTATCTTTACAAGAGTCAGATTAGACCCAAAATGGAGTATTACTGCTATATCTGGTCTGGAGCTGTTTTGGCTCATTCTATCACTCCAGAAAGTACCTGACTCTTTCTGCCATGCTTTATCTTTACAAGAGTCAGATTAGACCCAAAATGGAGTATTACTGCTATATCTGGTCTGGAGCTGTTTTGGCTCATTCTATCGCTCCAGAAAGTACCTGACTCTTTCTGCCATGCTTTATCTTTACAAGAGTCAGATTAGACCCAAAATGGAGTATTACTGCTATATCTGGTCTGGAGCTGTTTTGGCTCATTCTATCGCTCCAGAAAGTACCTGACTCTTTCTGCCATGCTTTATCTTTACAAGAGTCAGATTAGACCCAAAATGGAGTATTACTGCTATATCTGGTCTGGAGCTGTTTTGGCTCATTCTATCACTCCAGAAAGTACCTGACTCTTTCTGCCATGATTTATCTTTACAAGAGTCAGATTAGACCAAAAATGGAGTATTACTGCTATATCTGGTCTGGAGCTGTTTTGGCTCATTCTATCGCTCCAGAAAGTACCTGACTCTTTCTGCCATGCTTTATCTTTACAAGAGTCAGATTAGACCCAAAATGGAGTATTACTGCTATATCTGGTCTGGAGCTGTTTTGGCTCATTCTATCGCTCCAGAAAGTACCTGACTCTTTCTGCCATGCTTTATCTTTACAAGAGTCAGATTAGACCAAAAATGGAGTATTACTGCTATATCTGGTCTGGAGCTGTTTTGGCTCATTCTATCGCTCCAGAAAGTATCTGACTCTTTCTGCCATGCTTAATCTTTACAAGAGTCAGATTAGACCAAAAATGGAGTATTACTGCTATATCTGGTCTGTAGCTGTTTTGGCTCATTCTATCACTCCAGAAAGTACCTGACTCTTTCTGCCATCCTTTATCTTTACAAGAGTCAGATTAGACCAAAAATGGAGTATTACTGCTATATCTGGTCTGGAGCTGTTTTGGCTCATTCTATCGCTCCAGAAAGTACCTGACTCTTTCTGCCATGCTTTATCTTTACAAGTGTCAGATTGGACCAAAAATGGAGTATTACTGCTATATCTGGTCTGGAGCTGTTTTGGCTCATTCTATCGCTCCAGAAAGTACCTGACTCTTTCTGCCATGCTTTATCTTTACAAGAGTCAGATTAGACCCAAAATGGAGTATTACTGCTATATCTGGTCTGGAGCTGTCTCTGCTCATTCTATCGCTCCAGAAAGTACCTGACTCTTTCTGCCATGCTTTATATTTACAAGAGTCAGATTAGACCCAAAATGGAGTATTACTGCTATATCTGGTCTGGAGCTGTTTTGGCTCATTCTATCGCTCCAGAAAGTACCTGACTCTTTCTGCCATGCTTTATCTTTACAAGAGTCAGATTAGACCCAAAATGGAGTATTACTGCTATATCTGGTCTGGAGCTGTTTTAGCTCATTCTATTGCTCCAGAAAGTACCTGACTCTTTCTGCCATGCTTTATCTTTACAAGAGTCAGATTAGACCCAAAATGGAGTATTACTGCTATATCTAGTCTGGAGCTGTCTTTGCTCAGTCTATCGCTCCAGAAAGTACCTGACTCTTTCTTCCATGCTTTATCTTTACAAGAGTCAGATTAGACCCAAAATGGAGTATTACTGCTATATCTGGTCTGGAGCTGTTTTGGCTCATTCTATCGCTCCAGAAAGTACCTGACTCTTTCTTCCATGCTTTATCTTTACAAGAGTCAGATTAGACCCAAAATGGAGTATTACTGCTATATCTGGTCTGGAGCTGTTTTGGCTCATTCTATCGCTCCAGAAAGTACCTGACTCTTTCTGCAATGCTTTATCTTTACAATAGTCAGATTAGACCAAAAATGGAGTATTACTGCTATATCTGGTCTGGAGCTGTTTTGGCTCATTCTATCGCTCCAGAAAGTACCTGACTCTTTCTGCCATGCTTTATCTTTACAAGAGTCAGATTAGACCCAAAATGGAGTATTACTGCTATATCTGGTCTGGAGCTGTCTCTGCTCATTCTATCGCTCCAGAAAGTACCTGACTCTTTCTGCCATGCTTTATCTTTACAAGAGTCAGATTAGACCCAAAATGGAGTATTACTGCTATATCTAGTCGGGAGCTGTTTTGGCTCATTCTATCGCTCCAGAAAGTACCTGACTCTTTCTGCCATGCTTTATCTTTACAAGAGTCAGATTAGACCCAAAATGGAGTATTACTGCTATATCTGGTCTGGAGGTGTTTTGGCTCATTCTATCGCTCCAGAAAGTACCTGACTCTTTCTTCCATGCTTTATCTTTACAAGAGTCAGATTAGACCCAAAATGGAGTATTACTGCTATATCTGGTCTGGAGCTGTTTTGGCTCATTCTATCGCTCCAGAAAGTACCTGACTCTTTCTGCAATGCTTTATCTTTACAAGAGTCAGATTAGACCCAAAATGGAGTATTACTGCTATATCTGGTCTCGAGCTGTTTTGGCTCATTCTATCGCTCCAGAAAGTACCTGACTCTTTCTGCCATGCTTTATCTTTACAAGAGTCAGATTAGACCCAAAATGGAGTATTACTGCTATATCTGGTCTGGAGCTGTTTTGGCTCATTCTATCGCTCCAGAAAGTACCTGACTCTTTCTTCCATGCTTTATCTTTCCAAGAGTCAGATTATACCCAAAATGGAGTATTACTGCTATATCTGGTCTCGAGCTGTTTTGGCTCATTCTATCGCTCCAGAAAGTACCTGACTCTTTCTGCCATGCTTTATCTTTACAAGAGTCAGATTAGCCCCAAAATGGAGTATTACTGCTATATCTGGTCTGGAGCTGTTTTGGCTCATTCTATCGCTCCAGAAAGTACCTGACTCTTTCTTCCATGCTTTATCTTTACAAGAGTCAGATTATACCCAAAATGGAGTATTACTGCTATATCTGGTCTGGAGCTGTTTTGGCTCATTCTATCGCTCCAGAAAGTACCTGACTCTTTCTGCCATGCTTTATCTTTACAAGAGTCAGATTAGACCCAAAATGGAGTATTACTGCTATATCTGGTCTGGAGCTGTTTTGGCTCATTCTATCGCTCCAGAAACTACCTGACTCTTTCTTCCATGCTTTATCTTTACAAGAGTCAGATTAGACCCAAAATGGAGTATTACTGCTATATCTGGTCTCGAGCTGTTTTGGCTGATTCTATCGCTCCAGAAAGTACCTGACTCTTTCTGCCATGCTTTATCTTTACAAGAGTCAGATTAGACCCAAAATGGAGTATTACTGCTATATCTGGTCTGGAGCTGTTTTGGCTCATTCTATTGCTCCAGAAAGTACCTGACTCTTTCTGCCATGCTTTATCTTTACAAGAGTCAGATTAGACCCAAAATGGAGTATTACTGCTATATCTGGTCTGGAGCTGTTTTGGCTGATTCTATCGCCCCAGAAAGTACCTGACTCTTTCTTCCATGCTTTATCTTTACAAGAGTCAGATTAGACCCAAAATGGAGTATTATTGCTATATCTGGTCTGGAGCTGTTTTGGCTCATTCTATCGCTCCAGAAAGTACCTGACTCTTTCTGCCATGCTTTATCTTTACAAGAGTCAGATTAGACCCAAAATGGAGTATTACTGCTATATCTGGTCTGGAGCTGTCTCTGCTCATTCTATCGCTCCAGAAAGTACCTGACTCTTTCTGCCATGCTTTATATTTACAAGAGTCAGATTAGACCCAAAATGGAGTATTACTGCTATATCTGGTCTGGAGCTGTTTTGGCTCATTCTATCGCTCCAGAAAGTACCTGACTCTTTCTGCCATGCTTTATCTTTACAAGAGTCAGATTAGACCCAAAATGGAGTATTACTGCTATATCTGGTCTGGAGCTGTTTTGGCTCATTGTATTGCTCCAGAAAGTACCTGACTCTTTCTGCCATGCTTTATCTTTACAAGAGTCAGATTAGACCCAAAATGGAGTATTACTGCTATATCTGGTCTGGAGCTGTCTCTGCTCAGTCTATCGCTCCAGAAAGTACCTGACTCTTTCTTCCATGCTTTATCTTTACAAGAGTCAGATTAGACCCAAAATGGAGTATTACTGCTATATCTGGTCTGGAGCTGTTTTGGCTCATTCTATCGCTCCAGAAAGTACCTGACTCTTTCTTCCATGCTTTATCTTTACAAGAGTCAGATTAGACCAAAAATGGAGTATTACTGCTATATCTGGTCTCGAGCTGTTTTGGCTCATTCTATCGCTCCAGAAAGTACCTGACTCTTTCTGCCATGCTTTATCTTTACAAGAGTCAGATTAGACCCAAAATGGAGTATTACTGCTATATCTGGTCTGGAGCTGTCTCTGCTCATTCTATCGCTCCAGAAAGTACCTGACTCTTTCTGCCATGCTTTATCTTTACAAGAGTCAGATTAGACCCAAAATGGAGTATTACTGATATATCTAGTCTGGAGCTGTTTTGGCTCATTCTATCGCTCCAGAAAGTACCTGACTCTTTCTGCCATGCTTTATCTTTACAAGAGTCAGATTAGACCCAAAATGGAGTATTACTGCTATATCTGGTCTGGAGCTGTTTTGGCTCATTCTATCGCTCCAGAAAGTACCTGACTCTTTCTTCCATGCTTTATCTTTACAAGAGTCAGATTAGACCCAAAATGGAGTATTACTGCTATATCTGGTCTGGAGCTGTTTTGGCTCATTCTATCGCTCCAGAAAGTACCTGACTCTTTCTGCAATGCTTTATCTTTACAAGAGTCAGATTAGACCCAAAATGGAGTATTACTGCTATATCTGGTCTCGAGCTGTTTTGGCTCATTCTATCGCTCCAGAAAGTACCTGACTCTTTCTGCCATGCTTTATCTTTACAAGAGTCAGATTAGACCCAAAATGGAGTATTACTGCTATATCTGGTCTGGAGCTGTCTCTGCTCATTCTATCGCTCCAGAAAGTACCTGATTCTTTCTTCCATGCTTTATCTTTACAAGAGTCAGATTAGACCCAAAATGGAGTATTACTGCTATATCTGGTCTGGAGCTGTTTTGGCTCATTCTATCGCTCCAGAAAGTACCTGACTCTTTCTTCCATGCTTTATCTTTACAAGAGTCAGATTAGACCAAAAATGGAGTATTACTGCTATATCTGGTCTCGAGCTGTTTTGGCTCATTCTATCGCTCCAGAAAGTACCTGACTCTTTCTGCCATGCTTTATCTTTACAAGAGTCAGATTAGACCCAAAATGGAGTATTACTGCTATATCTGGTCTGGAGCTGTCTCTGCTCATTCTATCGCTCCAGAAAGTACCTGACTCTTTCTGCCATGCTTTATCTTTACAAGAGTCAGATTAGACCCAAAATGGAGTATTACTGCTATATCTAGTCTGGAGCTGTTTTGGCTCATTCTATCGCTCCAGAAAGTACCTGACTCTTTCTGCCATGCTTTATCTTTACAAGAGTCAGATTAGACCCAAAATGGAGTATTACTGCTATATCTGGTCTGGAGCTGTTTTGGCTCATTCTATCGCTCCAGAAAGTACCTGACTCTTTCTTCCATGCTTTATCTTTACAAGAGTCAGATTAGACCCAAAATGGAGTATTACTGCTATATCTGGTCTGGAGCTGTTTTGGCTCATTCTATCGCTCCAGAAAGTACCTGACTCTTTCTGCAATGCTTTATCTTTACAAGAGTCAGATTAGACCCAAAATGGAGTATTACTGCTATATCTGGTCTCGAGCTGTTTTGGCTCATTCTATCGCTCCAGAAAGTACCTGACTCTTTCTGCCATGCTTTATCTTTACAAGAGTCAGATTAGACCCAAAATGGAGTATTACTGCTATATCTGGTCTGGAGCTGTCTCTGCTCATTCTATCGCTCCAGAAAGTACCTGACTCTTTCTTCCATGCTTTATCTTTACAAGAGTCAGATTAGACCCAAAATGGAGTATTACTGCTATATCTGGTCTCGAGCTGTTTTGGCTCATTCTATCGCTACAGAAAGTACCTGACTCTTTCTGCCATGCTTTATCTTTACAAGAGTCAGATTAGACCCAAAATGGAGTATTACTGCTATATCTGGTCTGGAGCTGTCTCTGCTCATTCTATCGCTCCAGAAAGTACCTGACTCTTTCTGCCATGCTTTATCTTTACAAGAGTCAGATTAGACCCAAAGTGGAGTATTACTGCTATATCTGGTCTGGAGCTGTTTTGGCTCATTCTATCGCTCCAGAAAGTACCTGACTCTTTCTGCCATGCTTTATCTTTACAAGAGTCAGATTAGACCCAAAATGGAGTATTACTGCTATATCTGGTCTGGAGCTGTTTTGGCTCATTCTATCGCTCCAGAAAGTACCTGACTCTTTCTTCCATGCTTTATCTTTACAAGAGTCAGATTAGACCCAAAATGGAGTATTACTGCTATATCTGGTCTCGAGCTGTTTTGGCTCATTCTATCGCTCCAGAAAGTACCTGACTCTTTCTGCCATGCTTTATCTTTACAAGAGTCAGATTAGACCCAAAATGGAGTATTACTGCTATATCTGGTCTGGAGCTGTCTCTGCTCATTCCATCGCTCCAGAAAGTACCTGACTCTTTCTGCCATGCTTTATCTTTACAAGAGTCAGATTAGACCCAAAATGGAGTATTACTGCTATATCTGGTCTGGAGCAGTTTTGGCTCATTCTATCGCTCCAGAAAGTACCTGACTCTTTCTGCCATGCTTTATCTTTACAAGAGTCAGATTAGACCCAAAATGGAGTATTACTGCTATATCTGGTCTGGAGCTGTTTTGGCTCATTCTATTGCTCCAGAAAGTACCTGACTCTTTCTGCCATGCTTTATCTTTACAAGAGTCAGATTAGACCCAAAATGGAGTATTACTGCTATATCTGGTCTGGAGCTGTTTTGGCTGATTCTATCGCCCCAGAAAGTACCTGACTCTTTCTTCCATGCTTTATCTTTACAAGAGTCAGATTAGACCCAAAATGGAGTATTACTGCTATATCTGGTCTGGAGCTGTTTTGGCTCATTCTATCGCTCCAGAAAGTACCTGACTCTTTCTGCCATGCTTTATCTTTACAAGAGTCAGATTAGACCCAAAATGGAGTATTACTGCTATATCTGGTCTGGAGCTGTTTTGGCTCATTCTATCGCCCCAGAAAGTACCTGACTCTTTCTTCCATGCTTTATCTTTACAAGAGTCAGATTAGACCCAAAATGGAGTATTACTGCTATATCTGGTCTGGAGCTGTTTTGGCTCATTCTATCGCTCCAGAAAGTACCTGACTCTTTCTGCCATGCTTTATCTTTACAAGAGTCAGATTAGACCCAAAATGGAGTATTACTGCTATATCTGGTCTGGAGCTGTTTTGGCTCATTCTATCGCTCCAGAAAGTACCTGACTCTTTCTGCCATGCTTTATCTTTACAAGTGTCAGATTGGACCAAAAATGGAGTATTACTGCTATATCTAGTCTGGAGCTGTTTTGGCTCATTCTATCGCTCCAGAAAGTACCTGACTCTTTCTGCCATGCTTTATCTTTACAAGAGTCAGATTAGACCCAAAATGGAGTATTACTGCTATATCTGGTCTGGAGCTGTTTTGGCTCATTCTATCGCTCCAGAAAGTACCTGACTCTTTCTGCCATGCTTTATCTTTACAAGAGTCAGATTAGACCCAAAATGGAGTATTACTGCTATATCTGGTCTGGAGCTGATTTGGCTCATTCTATTGCTCCAGAGAGTACCTGACTCTTTCTGCCATGCTTTATCTTTACAAGAGTCAGATTAGACCCAAAATGGAGTATTACTGCTATATCTGGTCTGGAGCAGTCTCTGCTCATTCTATCGCTCCAGAAAGTACATGAATCTTTCTGCCATGCTTTATCTTTACAAGAGTCAGATTAGACCCAAAATGGAGTATTACTGCTATATCTAGTCTGGAGCTGTTTTGGCTCATTCTATCGCACAAGAAAGTACCTGACTCTTTCTGCCATGCTTTATCTTTACAAGAGTCAGATTAGACCCAAAATGGAGTATTACTGCTATATCTGGTCTGGAGCTGTCTCTGCTCATTCTATCGCTCCAGAAAGTACCTGACTCTTTCTGCCATGCTTTATCTTTACAAGAGTCAGATTAGACCCAAAATGGAGTATTACTGCTATATCTAGTCTGGAGCTGTTTTGGCTCATTCTATCGCTCCAGAAAGTACCTGACTCTTTCTGCCATGCTTTATCTTTACAAGAGTCAGATTAGACCCAAAATGGAGTATTACTGCTATATCTGGTCTGGAGCTGTTTTGGCTCATTCTATCGCTCCAGAAAGTACCTGACTCTTTCTTCCATGCTTTATCTTTACAAGAGTCAGATTAGACCCAAAATGGAGTATTACTGCTATATCTGGTCTGGAGCTGTTTTGGCTCATTCTATCGCTCCAGAAAGTACCTGACTCTTTCTGCAATGCTTTATCTTTACAAGAGTCAGATTAGACCCAAAATGGAGTATTACTGCTATATCTGGTCTCGAGCTGTTTTGGCTCATTCTATCGCTCCAGAAAGTACCTGACTCTTTCTGCCATGCTTTATCTTTACAAGAGTCAGATTAGACCCAAAATGGAGTATTACTGCTATATCTGGTCTGGAGCTGTCTCTGCTCATTCTATCGCTCCAGAAAGTACCTGACTCTTTCTTCCATGCTTTATCTTTACAAGAGTCAGATTAGACCCAAAATGGAGTATTACTGCTATATCTGGTCTGGAGCTGTTTTGGCTCATTCTATCGCTCCAGAAAGTACCTGACTCTTTCTTCCATGCTTTATCTTTACAAGAGTCAGATTAGACCAAAAATGGAGTATTACTGCTATATCTGGTCTCGAGCTGTTTTGGCTCATTCTATCGCTCCAGAAAGTACCTGACTCTTTCTGCCATGCTTTATCTTTACAAGAGTCAGATTAGACCCAAAATGGAGTATTACTGCTATATCTGGTCTGGAGCTGTCTCTGCTCATTCTATCGCTCCAGAAAGTACCTGACTCTTTCTGCCATGCTTTATCTTTACAAGAGTCAGATTAGACCCAAAATGGAGTATTACTGCTATATCTAGTCTGGAGCTGTTTTGGCTCATTCTATCGCTCCAGAAAGTACCTGACTCTTTCTGCCATGCTTTATCTTTACAAGAGTCAGATTAGACCCAAAATGGAGTATTACTGCTATATCTGGTCTGGAGCTGTTTTGGCTCATTCTATCGCCCCAGAAAGTACCTGACTCTTTCTTCCATGCTTTATCTTTACAAGAGTCAGATTAGACCCAAAATGGAGTATTACTGCTATATCTGGTCTGGAGCTGTTTTGGCTCATTCTATCGCTCCAGAAAGTACCTGACTCTTTCTGCCATGCTTTATCTTTACAAGAGTCAGATTAGACCCAAAATGGAGTATTACTGCTATATCTGGTCTGGAGCTGTTTTGGCTCATTCTATCGCTCCAGAAAGTACCTGACTCTTTCTGCCATGCTTTATCTTTACAAGTGTCAGATTGGACCAAAAATGGAGTATTACTGCTATATCTAGTCTGGAGCTGTTTTGGCTCATTCTATCGCTCCAGAAAGTACCTGACTCTTTCTGCCATGCTTTATCTTTACAAGAGTCAGATTAGACCCAAAATGGAGTATTACTGCTATATCTGGTCTGGAGCTGTTTTGGCTCATTCTATCGCTCCAGAAAGTACCTGACTCTTTCTGCCATGCTTTATCTTTACAAGAGTCAGATTAGACCCAAAATGGAGTATTACTGCTATATCTGGTCTGGAGCTGATTTGGCTCATTCTATTGCTCCAGAGAGTACCTGACTCTTTCTGCCATGCTTTATCTTTACAAGAGTCAGATTAGACCCAAAATGGAGTATTACTGCTATATCTGGTCTGGAGCAGTCTCTGCTCATTCTATCGCTCCAGAAAGTACATGAATCTTTCTGCCATGCTTTATCTTTACAAGAGTCAGATTAGACCCAAAATGGAGTATTACTGCTATATCTAGTCTGGAGCTGTTTTGGCTCATTCTATCGCACAAGAAAGTACCTGACTCTTTCTGCCATGCTTTATCTTTACAAGAGTCAGATTAGACCCAAAATGGAGTATTACTGCTATATCTGGTCTGGAGCTGTCTCTGCTCATTCTATCGCTCCAGAAAGTACCTGACTCTTTCTGCCATGCTTTATCTTTACAAGAGTCAGATTAGACCCAAAATGGAGTATTACTGCTATATCTAGTCTGGAGCTGTTTTGGCTCATTCTATCGCTCCAGAAAGTACCTGACTCTTTCTGCCATGCTTTATCTTTACAAGAGTCAGATTAGACCCAAAATGGAGTATTACTGCTATATCTGGTCTGGAGCTGTTTTGGCTCATTCTATCGCTCCAGAAAGTACCTGACTCTTTCTTCCATGCTTTATCTTTACAAGAGTCAGATTAGACCCAAAATGGAGTATTACTGCTATATCTGGTCTGGAGCTGTTTTGGCTCATTCTATCGCTCCAGAAAGTACCTGACTCTTTCTGCAATGCTTTATCTTTACAAGAGTCAGATTAGACCCAAAATGGAGTATTACTGCTATATCTGGTCTCGAGCTGTTTTGGCTCATTCTATCGCTCCAGAAAGTACCTGACTCTTTCTGCCATGCTTTATCTTTACAAGAGTCAGATTAGACCCAAAATGGAGTATTACTGCTATATCTGGTCTGGAGCTGTCTCTGCTCATTCTATCGCTCCAGAAAGTACCTGACTCTTTCTTCCATGCTTTATCTTTACAAGAGTCAGATTAGACCCAAAATGGAGTATTACTGCTATATCTGGTCTGGAGCTGTTTTGGCTCATTCTATCGCTCCAGAAAGTACCTGACTCTTTCTTCCATGCTTTATCTTTACAAGAGTCAGATTAGACCAAAAATGGAGTATTACTGCTATATCTGGTCTCGAGCTGTTTTGGCTCATTCTATCGCTCCAGAAAGTACCTGACTCTTTCTGCCATGCTTTATCTTTACAAGAGTCAGATTAGACCCAAAATGGAGTATTACTGCTATATCTGGTCTGGAGCTGTCTCTGCTCATTCTATCGCTCCAGAAAGTACCTGACTCTTTCTGCCATGCTTTATCTTTACAAGAGTCAGATTAGACCCAAAATGGAGTATTACTGCTATATCTAGTCTGGAGCTGTTTTGGCTCATTCTATCGCTCCAGAAAGTACCTGACTCTTTCTGCCATGCTTTATCTTTACAAGAGTCAGATTAGACCCAAAATGGAGTATTACTGCTATATCTGGTCTGGAGCTGTTTTGGCTCATTCTATCGCTCCAGAAAGTACCTGACTCTTTCTGCCATGCTTTATCTTTACAAGAGTCAGATTAGACCCAAAATGGAGTATTACTGCTATATCTGGTCTGGAGCTGTTTTGGCTCATTCTATCGCTCCAGAAAGTACCTGACTCTTTCTTCCATGCTTTATCTTTACAAGAGTCAGAATAGACCCAAAATGGAGTATTACTGCTATATCTGGTCTCGAGCTGTTTTGGCTCATTCTATCGCTCCAGAAAGTACCTGACTCTTTCTGCCATGCTTTATCTTTACAAGAGTCAGATTAGACCCAAAATGGAGTATTACTGCTATATCTGGTCTGGAGCTGTCTCTGCTCATTCCATCGCTCCAGAAAGTACCTGACTCTTTCTGCCATGCTTTATCTTTACAAGAGTCAGATTAGACCCAAAATGGAGTATTACTGCTATATCTGGTCTGGAGCAGTTTTGGCTCATTCTATCGCTCCAGAAAGTACCTGACTCTTTCTGCCATGCTTTATCTTTACAAGAGTCAGATTAGACCCAAAATGGAGTATTACTGCTATATCTGGTCTGGAGCTGTTTTGGCTCATTCTATTGCTCCAGAAAGTACCTGACTCTTTCTGCCATGCTTTATCTTTACAAGAGTCAGATTAGACCCAAAATGGAGTATTACTGCTATATCTGGTCTGGAGCTGTTTTGGCTGATTCTATCGCCCCAGAAAGTACCTGACTCTTTCTTCCATGCTTTATCTTTACAAGAGTCAGATTAGACCCAAAATGGAGTATTACTGCTATATCTGGTCTGGAGCTGTTTTGGCTCATTCTATCGCTCCAGAAAGTACCTGACTCTTTCTGCCATGCTTTATCTTTACAAGTGTCAGATTGGACCAAAAATGGAGTATTACTGCTATATCTAGTCTGGAGCTGTTTTGTCTCATTCTATCGCTCCAGAAAGTACCTGACTCTTTCTGCCATGCTTTATCTTTACAAGAGTCAGATTAGACCCAAAATGGAGTATTACTGCTATATCTGGTCTGGAGCTGTTTTGGCTCATTCTATCGCTCCAGAAAGTACCTGACTCTTTCTGCCATGCTTTATCTTTACAAGAGTCAGATTAGACCCAAAATGGAGTATTACTGCTATATCTGGTCTGGAGCTGATTTGGCTCATTCTATTGCTCCAGAGAGTACCTGACTCTTTCTGCCATGCTTTATCTTTACAAGAGTCAGATTAGACCCAAAATGGAGTATTACTGCTATATCTGGTCTGGAGCAGTCTCTGCTCATTCTATCGCTCCAGAAAGTACATGAATCTTTCTGCCATGCTTTATCTTTACAAGAGTCAGATTAGACCCAAAATGGAGTATTACTGCTATATCTAGTCTGGAGCTGTTTTGGCTCATTCTATCGCACAAGAAAGTACCTGACTCTTTCTGCCATGCTTTATCTTTACAAGAGTCAGATTAGACCCAAAATGGAGTATTACTGCTATATCTGGTCTGGAGCTGTCTCTGCTCATTCTATCGCTCCAGAAAGTACCTGACTCTTTCTGCCATGCTTTATCTTTACAAGAGTCAGATTAGACCCAAAATGGAGTATTACTGCTATATCTAGTCTGGAGCTGTTTTGGCTCATTCTATCGCTCCAGAAAGTACCTGACTCTTTCTGCCATGCTTTATCTTTACAAGAGTCAGATTAGACCCAAAATGGAGTATTACTGCTATATCTGGTCTGGAGCTGTTTTGGCTCATTCTATCGCTCCAGAAAGTACCTGACTCTTTCTTCCATGCTTTATCTTTACAAGAGTCAGATTAGACCCAAAATGGAGTATTACTGCTATATCTGGTCTGGAGCTGTTTTGGCTCATTCTATCGCTCCAGAAAGTACCTGACTCTTTCTGCAATGCTTTATCTTTACAAGAGTCAGATTAGACCCAAAATGGAGTATTACTGCTATATCTGGTCTCGAGCTGTTTTGGCTCATTCTATCGCTCCAGAAAGTACCTGACTCTTTCTGCCATGCTTTATCTTTACAAGAGTCAGATTAGACCCAAAATGGAGTATTACTGCTATATCTGGTCTGGAGCTGTCTCTGCTCATTCTATCGCTCCAGAAAGTACCTGACTCTTTCTTCCATGCTTTATCTTTACAAGAGTCAGATTAGACCCAAAATGGAGTATTACTGCTATATCTGGTCTGGAGCTGTTTTGGCTCATTCTATCGCTCCAGAAAGTACCTGACTCTTTCTTCCATGCTTTATCTTTACAAGAGTCAGATTAGACCAAAAATGGAGTATTACTGCTATATCTGGTCTGGAGCTGTTTTGGCTCATTCTATCGCTCCAGAAAGTACCTGACTCTTTCTGCCATGCTTTATCTTTACAAGAGTCAGATTAGACCCAAAATGGAGTATTACTGCTATATCTGGTCTGGAGCTGTCTCTGCTCATTCTATCGCTCCAGAAAGTACCTGACTCTTTCTGCCATGCTTTATCTTTACAAGAGTCAGATTAGACCCAAAATGGAGTATTACTGCTATATCTAGTCTGGAGCTGTTTTGGCTCATTCTATCGCTCCAGAAAGTACCTGACTCTTTCTGCCATGCTTTATCTTTACAAGAGTCAGATTAGACCCAAAATGGAGTATTACTGCTATATCTGGTCTGGAGCTGTTTTGGCTCATTCTATCGCTCCAGAAAGTACCTGACTCTTTCTTCCATGCTTTATCTTTACAAGAGTCAGATTAGACCCAAAATGGAGTATTACTGCTATATCTGGTCTGGAGCTGTTTTGGCTCATTCTATCGCTCCAGAAAGTACCTGACTCTTTCTGCAATGCTTTATCTTTACAAGAGTCAGATTAGACCCAAAATGGAGTATTACTGCTATATCTGGTCTCGAGCTGTTTTGGCTCATTCTATCGCTCCAGAAAGTACCTGACTCTTTCTGCCATGCTTTATCTTTACAAGAGTCAGATTAGACCCAAAATGGAGTATTACTGCTATATCTGGTCTGGAGCTGTTTTGGCTCATTCTATCGCTCCAGAAAGTACCTGACTCTTTCTGCCATGCTTTATCTTTACAAGAGTCAGATTAGACCCAAAATGGAGTATTACTGCTATATCTGGTCTGGAGCTGTTTTGGCTCATTCTATCGCTCCAGAAAGTACCTGACTCTTTCTGCCATGCTTTATCTTTACAAGAGTCATATTAGACCCAAAATGGAGTATTACTGCTATATCTGGTCTGGAGCTGTCTCTGCTCATTCCATCGCTCCAGAAAGTACCTGACTCTTTCTGCCATGCTTTATCTTTACAAGAGTCAGATTAGACCCAAAATGGAGTATTACTGCTATATCTGGTCTGGAGCAGTTTTGGCTCATTCTATCGCTCCAGAAAGTACCTGACTCTTTCTGCCATGCTTTATCTTTACAAGAGTCAGATTAGACCCAAAATGGAGTATTACTGCTATATCTGGTCTGGAGCTGTTTTGGCTCATTCTATTGCTCCAGAAAGTACCTGACTCTTTCTGCCATGCTTTATCTTTACAAGAGTCAGATTAGACCCAAAATGGAGTATTACTGCTATATCTGGTCTGGAGCTGTTTTGGCTGATTCTATCGCCCCAGAAAGTACCTGACTCTTTCTTCCATGCTTTATCTTTACAAGAGTCAGATTAGACCCAAAATGGAGTATTACTGCTATATCTGGTCTGGAGCTGTTTTGGCTCATTCTATCGCTCCAGAAAGTACCTGACTCTTTCTGCCATGCTTTATCTTTACAAGTGTCAGATTGGACCAAAAATGGAGTATTACTGCTATATCTAGTCTGGAGCTGTTTTGGCTCATTCTATCGCTCCAGAAAGTACCTGACTCTTTCTGCCATGCTTTATCTTTACAAGAGTCAGATTAGACCCAAAATGGAGTATTACTGCTATATCTGGTCTGGAGCTGTTTTGGCTCATTCTATCGCTCCAGAAAGTACCTGACTCTTTCTGCCATGCTTTATCTTTACAAGAGTCAGATTAGACCCAAAATGGAGTATTACTGCTATATCTGGTCTGGAGCTGATTTGGCTCATTCTATTGCTCCAGAGAGTACCTGACTCTTTCTGCCATGCTTTATCTTTACAAGAGTCAGATTAGACCCAAAATGGAGTATTACTGCTATATCTGGTCTGGAGCAGTCTCTGCTCATTCTATCGCTCCAGAAAGTACATGAATCTTTCTGCCATGCTTTATCTTTACAAGAGTCAGATTAGACCCAAAATGGAGTATTACTGCTATATCTAGTCTGGAGCTGTTTTGGCTCATTCTATCGCACAAGAAAGTACCTGACTCTTTCTGCCATGCTTTATCTTTACAAGAGTCAGATTAGACCCAAAATGGAGTATTACTGCTATATCTGGTCTGGAGCTGTTTTGGCTCATTCTATCGCTCCAGAAAGTACCTGACTCTTTCTTCCATGCTTTATCTTTACAAGAGTCAGATTAGACCCAAAATGGAGTATTACTGCTATATCTGGTCTGGAGCTGTTTTGGCTCATTCTATCGCTCCAGAAAGTACCTGACTCTTTCTTCCATGCTTTATCTTTACAAGAGTCAGATTAGACCCAAAATGGAGTATTACTGCTATATCTGGTCTCGAGCTGTTTTGGCTCATTCTATCGCTCCAGAAAGTACCTGACTCTTTCTGCCATGCTTTATCTTTACAAGAGTCAGATTAGACCCAAAATGGAGTATTACTGCTATATCTGGTCTGGAGCTGTTTTGGCTCATTCTATCGCTCCAGAAAGTACCTGACTCTTTCTGCCATGCTTTATCTTTAGAAGAGTCAGATTAGACGCAAAATGGAGTATTACTGCTATATCTGGTCTGGAGCTGTTTTGGCTCATTCTATCGCTCCAGAAAGTACCTGACTCTTTCTTCCATGCTTTATCTTTACAAGAGTCAGATTAGACCCAAAATGGAGTATTACTGCTATATCTGGTCTCGAGCTGTTTTGGCTCATTCTATCGCTCCAGAAAGTACCTGACTCTTTCTGCCATGCTTTATCTTTACAAGAGTCAGATTAGACCCAAAATGGAGTATTACTGCTATATCTGGTCTGGAGCTGTCTCTGCTCATTCTATCGCTCCAGAAAGTACATGACTCTTTCTGCCATGCTTTATCTTTACAAGAGTCAGATTAGACCCAAAATGGAGTATTACTGCTATGTCTGGTCTGGAGCAGTTTTGGCTCATTCTATCGCTCCAGAAAGTACCTGACTCTTTCTGCCATGCTTTATCTTTACAAGAGTCAGATTAGACCCAAAATGGAGTATTACTGCTATATCTGGTCTGGAGTTGTTTTGGCTCATTCTATCGCCCCAGAAAGTACCTGACTCTTTCTTCCATGCTTTATCTTTACAAGAGTCAGATTAGACCCAAAATGGAGTATTACTGCTACATCTGGTCTGGAGCTGTCTCTGCTCATTCTATCGCTCCAGAAAGTACCTGACTCTTTCTTCCATGCTTTATCTTTACAAGAGTCAGATTAGACCCAAAATGGAGTATTACTGCTATATCTGGTCTGGAGCTGTTTTGGCTCATTCTATCGCTCCAGAAAGTACCTGACTCTTTCTGCCATGCTTTATCTTTACAAGTGTCAGATTAGACCAAAAATGGAGTATTACTGCTATATCTGGTCTGGAGCTGTTTTGGCTCATTCTATCGCTCCAGAAAGTACCTGACTCTTTCTGCCATGCTTTATCTTTACAAGAGTCAGATTAGACCCAAAATGGAGTATTACTGCTATATCTGGTCTGGAGCTGTTTTGGCTCATTCTATCGCTCCAGAAAGTACCTGACTCATTCTGCCATGCTTTATCTTTACAAGAGTCAGATTAGACCCAAAATGGAGTATTGCTGCTATATCTGGTCTGGAGCTGTTTTGGCTCATTCTATCGCTCCAGAAAGTACCTGACTCTTTCTGCCATGCTTTATCTTTACAAGAGTCAGATTAGACCCAAAATGGAGTATTACTGCTATATCTGGTCTGGAGCTGTTTTGGCTCATTCTATCACTCCAGAAAGTACCTGACTCTTTCTGCCATGCTTTATCTTTACAAGAGTCAGATTAGACCAAAAATGGAGTATTACTGCTATATCTGGTCTGGAGCTGTTTTGGCTCATTCTATCGCTCCAGAAAGTACCTGACTCTTTCTGCCATGCTTTATCTTTACAAGAGTCAGATTAGACCCAAAATGGAGTATTACTGCTATATCTGGTCTGGAGCTGTTTTGGCTCATTCTATCGCTCCAGAAAGTACCTGACTCTTTCTGCCATGCTTTATCTTTACAAGAGTCAGATTAGACCCAAAATGGAGTATTACTGCTATATCTGGTCTGGAGCTGTTTTGGCTCATTCTATCACTCCAGAAAGTACCTGACTCTTTCTGCCATGATTTATCTTTACAAGAGTCAGATTAGACCAAAAATGGAGTATTACTGCTATATCTGGTCTGGAGCTGTTTTGGCTCATTCTATCGCTCCAGAAAGTATCTGACTCTTTCTGCCATGCTTAATCTTTACAAGAGTCAGATTAGACCAAAAATGGAGTATTACTGCTATATCTGGTCTGTAGCTGTTTTGGCTCATTCTATCACTCCAGAAAGTACCTGACTCTTCCTGCAATCCTTTATCTTTACAAGAGTCAGATTAGACCAAAAATGGAGTATTACTGCTATATCTGGTCTGGAGCAGTTTTGGCTCATTCTATCGCTCCAGAAAGTACCTGACTCTTTCTGCCATGCTTTATCTTTACAAGAGTCAGATTAGACCCAAAATGGAGTATTACTGCTATATCTGGTCTGGAGCTGTTTTGGCTCATTCTATCGCTCCAGAAAGTACCTGACTCTTTCTGCCATGCTTTATCTTTACAAGAGTCAGATTAGACCCAAAATGGAGTATTACTGCTATATCTGGTCTGGAGCTGTCTCTGCTCATTCTATTGCTCCAGAAAGTACCTGAATCTTTCTGCCATGCTTTATATTTACAAGAGTCAGATTAGACCCAAAATGGAGTATTACTGCTATATCTGGTCTGGAGCTCTTTTGGCTCATTCTATCGCTCCAGAAAGTACCTGACTCTTTCTGCCATGCTTTATCTTTACAAGAGTCAGATTAGACCCAAAATGGAGTATTACTGCTATATCTGGTCTGGAGCTGTTTTGGCTCATTCTATTGCTCCAGAAAGTACCTGACTCTTTCTGCCATGCTTTATCTTTACAAGAGTCAGATTAGACCCAAAATGGAGTATTACTGCTATATCTGGTCTGGAGCTGTCTCTGCTCAGTCTATCGCTCCAGAAAGTACCTGACTCTTTCTTCCATGCTTTATCTTTACAAGAGTCAGATTAGACCCAAAATGGAGTATTACTGCTATATCTGGTCTCGAGCTGTTTTGGCTCATTCTATCGCTCCAGAAAGTACCTGACTCTTTCTTCCATGCTTTATCTTTACAAGAGTCAGATTAGACCCAAAATGGAGTATTACTGCTATATCTGGTCTCGAGCTGTTTTGGCTCATTCTATCGCTCCAGAAAGTACCTGACTCTTTCTGCCATGCTTTATCTTTACAAGAGTCAGATTAGACCCAAAATGGAGTATTACTGCTATATCTGGTCTGGAGCTGTCTCTGCTCATTCTATCGCTCCAGAAAGTACCTGACTCTTTCTGCCATGCTTTATCTTTACAAGAGTCAGATTAGACCCAATATGGAGTATTACTGCTATATCTAGTCTGGAGCTGTTTTGGCTCATTCTATCGCTCCAGAAAGTACCTGACTCTTTCTGCCATGCTTTATCTTTACAAGAGTCAGATTAGACCCAAAATGGTGTATTACTGCTATATCTGGTCTGGAGCTGTTTTGGCTCATTCTATCGCTCCAGAAAGTACCTGACTCTTTCTTCCATGCTTTATCTTTACAAGAGTCAGATTAGACCCAAAATGGAGTATTACTGCTATATCTGGTCTGGAGCTGTTTTGGCTCATTCTATCGCTCCAGAAAGTACCTGACTCTTTCTGCCATGCTTTATCTTTACAAGAGTCAGATTAGACCCAAAATGGAGTATTGCTGCTATATCTGATCTGGAGCTGTTTTGGCTCATTCTATCGCTCCAGAAAGTACCTGACTCTTTCTGCCATGCTTTATCTTTACAAGAGTCAGATTAGACCCAAAATGGAGTATTACTGCTATATCTGGTCTGGAGCTGTTTTGGCTCATTCTATCGCTCCAGAAAGTACCTGACTCTTTCTGCCATGCTTTATCTTTACAAGAGTCAGATTAGACCAAAAATGGAGTATTACTGCTATATCTGGTCTGGAGCTGTCTTGGCTCATTCTATCGCTCCAGAAAGTACCTGACTCTTTCTGCCATGCTTTATCTTTACAAGAGTCAGATTAGACCCAAAATGGAGTATTACTGCTATATCTGGTCTGGAGCTGTTTTGGCTCATTCTATCGCTCCAGAAAGTACCTGACTCTTTCTACCATCCTTTATCTTTACAAGAGTCAGATTAGACCAAAAATGGAGTATTACTGCTATATCTGGTCTGGAGCTGTTTTGGCTCATTCTATCGCTCCAGAAAGTACCTGACTCTTTCTGCCATGCTTTATCTTTACAAGAGTCAGATTAGACCCAAAATGGAGTATTACTGCTATATCTGGTCTGGAGCTGTTTTGGCTCATTCTATCGCTCCAGAAAGTACCTGACTCTTTCTGCCATGCTTTATCTTTACAAGAGTCAGATTAGACCCAAAATGGAGTATTACTGCTATATCTGGTCTGGAGCTGTCTCTGCTCATTCTATCGCTCCAGAAAGTACCTGACTCTTTCTGCCATGCTTTATCTTTACAAGAGTCAGATTAGACCCAAAATGGAGTATTACTGCTATATCTAGTCTGGAGCTGTTTTGGCTCATTCTATCGCTCCAGAAAGTACCTGACTCTTTCTGCCATGCTTTATCTTTACAAGAGTCAGATTAGACCCAAAATGGTGTATTACTGCTATATCTGGTCTGGAGCTGTTTTGGCTCATTCTATCGCTCCAGAAAGTACCTGACTCTTTCTTCCATGCTTTATCTTTACAAGAGTCAGATTAGACCCAAAATGGAGTATTACTGCTATATCTGGTCTGGAGCTGTTTTGGCTCATTCTATCGCTCCAGAAAGTACCTGACTCTTTCTGCCATGCTTTATCTTTAAAAGAGTCAGATTAGACCCAAAATGGAGTATTACTGCTATAACTGGTCTCGAGCTGTTTTGGCTCATTCTATCGCTCCAGAAAGTACCTGACTCTTTCTGCCATGCTTTATCTTTACAAGAGTCAGATTAGACCCAAAATGGAGTATTACTGCTATATCTGGTCTGGAGCTGTCTCTGCTCATTCTATCGCTCCAGAAAGTACCTGACTCTTTCTGCCATGCTTTATCTTTACAAGAGTCAGATTAGACCCAAAATGGAGTATTACTGCTATATCTGGTCTGGAGCAGTTTTGGCTCATTCTATCGCTCCAGAAAGTACCTGACTCTTTCTGCCATGCTTTATCTTTACAAGAGTCAGATTAGACTCAAAATGGAGTATTACTGCTATATCTGGTCTGGAGCTGTTTTGGCTCATTCTATTGCTCCAGAACGTACCTGACTCTTTCTGCCATGCTTTATCTTTACAAGAGTCAGATTAGACCCAAAATGGAGTATTACTGCTATATCTGGTCTGGAGCTGTTTTGGCTCATTCTATCGCCCCAGAAAGTACCTGACTCTTTCTTCCATGCTTTATCTTTACAAGAGTCAGATTAGACCCAAAAATGGAGTATTACTGCTATATCTGGTCTGGAGCTGTCTCTGCTCATTCTATCGCTCCAGAAAGTACCTGACTCTTTCTTCCATGCTTTATCTTTACAAGAGTCAGATTAGACCCAAAATGGAGTATTACTGCTATATCTGGTCTGGAGCTGTTTTGGCTCATTCTATCGCTCCAGAAAGTACCTGACTCTTTCTGCCATGCTTTATCTTTACAAGTGTCAGATTAGACCAAAAATGGAGTATTACTGCTATATCTGGTCTGGAGCTGTTTTGGCTCATTCTATCGCTCCAGAAAGTACCTGACTCTTTCTGCCATGCTTTATCTTTACAAGAGTCAGATTAGACCCAAAATCGAGTATTACTGCTATATCTGGTCTGGAGCTCTTTTGGCTCATTCTATCACTCCAGAAAGTACCTGACTCTTTCTGCCATGATTTATCTTTACAAGAGTCAGATTAGACCCAAAATGGAGTATTACTGCTATATCTGGTCTGGAGCTGTTTTGGCTCATTCTATCGCTCCAGAAAGTACCTGACTCTTTCTGCCATGCTTTATCTTTACAAGAGTCAGATTAGACCCAAAATGGAGTATTACTGCTATATCTGGTCTGGAGCTGTTTTGGCTCATTCTATCGCTCCAGAAAGTACCTGACTCTTTCTGCCATGCTTTATCTTTACAAGAGTCAGATTAGACCAAAAATGGAGTATTACTGCTATATCTGGTCTGGAGCTGTTTTGGCTCATTCTATCGCTCCAGAAAGTACCTGACTCTTTCTGCCATGCTTAATCTTTACAAGAGTCAGATTAGACCAAAAATGGAGTATTACTGCTATATCTGGTCTGTAGCTGTTTTGGCTCATTCTATCACTCCAGAAAGTACCTGACTCTTTCTGCCATCCTTTATCTTTACAAGAGTCAGATTAAACCAAAAATGGAGTATTACTGCTATATCTGGTCTGGAGCGGTTTTGGCTCATTCTATCGCTCCAGAAAGTACCTGACTCTTTCTGCCATGCTTTATCTTTACAAGAGTCAGATTAGACCCAAAATGGAGTATTACTGCTATATCTGGTCTGGAGCTGTTTTGGCTCATTCTATCGCTCCAGAAAGTACCTGACTCTTTCTGCCATGCTTTATCTTTACAAGAGTCAGATTAGACCCAAAATGGAGTATTACTGCTATATCTGGTCTGGAGCTGTTTTGGCTCATTCTATCGCTCCAGAAAGTACCTGACTCTTTCTGCCATGCTTTATCTTTACAAGAGTCAGATTAGACCCAAAATGGAGTATTGCTGCTATATCTGATCTGGAGCTGTTTTGGCTCATTCTATCGCTCCAGAAAGTACCTGACTCTTTCTGCCATGCTTTATCTTTACAAGAGTCAGATTAGACCCAAAATGGAGTATTACTGCTATATCTGGTCTGGAGCTGTTTTGGCTCATTCTATCGCTCCAGAAAGTACCTGACTCTTTCTGCCATGCTTTATCTTTACAAGAGTCAGATTAGACCAAAAATGGAGTATTACTGCTATATCTGGTCTGGAGCTGTTTTGGCTCATTCTATCGCTCCAGAAAGTACCTGACTCTTTCTGCCATGCTTTATCTTTACAAGAGTCAGATTAGACCCAAAATGGAGTATTACTGCTATATCTGGTCTGGAGCAGTTTTGGCTCATTCTATCGCTCCAGAAAGTACCTGACTCTTTCTACCATCCTTTATCTTTACAAGAGTCAGATTAGACCAAAAATGGAGTATTACTGCTATATCTGGTCTGGAGCTGTTTTGGCTCATTCTATCGCTCCAGAAAGTACCTGACTCTTTCTGCCATGCTTTATCTTTACAAGAGTCAGATTAGACCCAAAATGGAGTATTACTGCTATATCTGGTCTGGAGCTGTTTTGGCTCATTCTATCGCTCCAGAAAGTACCTGACTCTTTCTTCCATGCTTTATCTTTACAAGAGTCAGATTAGACCCAAAATGGAGTATTGCTGCTATATCTGGTCTGGAGCTGTTTTGGCTCATTCTATTGCTCTAGAAAGTACCTGACTCTTTCTTCCATGCTTTATCTTTACAAGAGTCAGATTAGACCCAAAATGGAGTATTACTGCTATATCTGGTCTGGAGCTGTTTTGGCTCATTCTATCGCTCCAGAAAGTACCTGACTCTTTCTGCCATGCTTTATCTTTACAAGAGTCAGATTAGACCCAAAATGGAGTATTACTGCTATATCTGGTCTGGAGCTGTTTTGGCTCATTCTATCGCTCCAGAAAGTACCTGACTCTTTCTTCCATGCTTTATCTTTACAAGAGACAGATTAGACCAAAAATGGAGTATTACTGCTATATCTGGTCTGGAGCTGTTTTGGCTCATTCTATCGCTCCAGAAAGTACCTGACTCTTTCTGCCATGCTTTATCTTTACAAGAGTCAGATTAGACCCAAAATGGAGTATTACTGCTATATCTGGTCTGGAGCTGTTTTGGCTCATTCTATCGCTCCAGAAAGTACCTGACTCTTTCTGCCATGCTTTATCTTTACAAGAGTCAGATTAGGCCAAAAATGGAGTATTACTGCTATATCTGGTCTGGAGCTGTTTTGGCTCATTCTATCGCTCCAGAAAGTACCTGACTCTTTCTGCCATGCTTTATCTTTACAAGAGTCAGATTAGACCCAAAATGGAGTATTACTGCTATATCTGGTCTGGAGCTGTTTTGGCTCATTCTATCGCTCCAGAAAGTACCTGACTCTTTCTGCCATGCTTTATCTTTACAAGAGTCAGATTAGACCAAAAATGGAGTATTACTGCTATATCTGGTCTGGAGCTCTTTTGGCTCATTCTATCGCTCCAGAAAGTACCTGACTCTTTCTGCCATGCTTTATCTTTACAAGAGTCAGATTAGACCCAAAATGGAGTATTACTGCTATATCTGGTCTGGAGCTGTTTTGGCTCATTCTATCGCTCCAGAAAGTACCTGACTCTTTCTACCATCCTTTATCTTTACAAGAGTCAGATTAGACCAAAAATGGAGTATTACTGCTATATCTGGTCTGGAGCTGTTTTGGCTCATTCTATCGCTCCAGAAAGTACCTGACTCTTTCTGCCATGCTTTATCTTTACAAGAGTCAGATTAGACCCAAAATGGAGTATTACTGCTATATCTGGTCTGGAGCTGTTTTGGCTCATTCTATCGCTCCAGAAAGTACCTGACTCTTTCTGCCATGCTTTATCTTTACAAGAGTCAGATTAGACCCAAAATGGAGTATTACTGCTATATCTGGTCTGGAGCTGTTTTGGCTCATTCTATCGCTCCAGAAAGTACCTGACTCTTTCTGCCATGCTTTATCTTTACAAGAGTCAGATTAGACCCAAAATGGAGTATTACTGCTATATCTGGTCTGGAGCTGTTTTGGCTCATTCTATCGCTCCAGAAAGTACCTGACTCTTTCTGCCATGCTTTATCTTTACAAGAGTCAGATTAGACCCAAAATGGAGTATTACTGCTATATCTGGTCTGGAGCTGTTTTGGCTCATTCTATCGCTCCAGAAAGTACCTGACTCTTTCTGCCATGCTTTATCTTTACAAGAGTCAGATTAGACCCAAAATGGAGTATTACTGCTATATCTGGTCTGGAGCTGTTTTGGCTCATTCTATCGCTCCAGAAAGTACCTGACTCTTTCTGCCATGCTTTATCTTTACAAGAGTCAGATTAGACCAAAAATGGAGTATTACTGCTATATCTGGTCTGGAGCTGTTTTGGCTCATTCTATCGCTCCAGAAAGTACCTGACTCTTTCTGCCATGCTTTATCTTTACAAGAGTCAGATTAGACCAAAAATGGAGTATTACTGCTATATCTGGTCTGGAGCTGTTTTGGCTCATTCTATCGCTCCAGAAAGTACCTGACTCTTTCTGCCATGCTTTATCTTTACAAGAGTCAGATTAGACCCAAAATGGAGTATTACTGCTATATCTGGTCTGGAGCTGTTTTGGCTCATTCTATCGACCCAGAAAGTACCTGACTCTTTCTGCCATGCTTTATCTTTACAAGAGTCAGATTAGACCCAAAATGGAGTATTACTGCTATATGTGGTCTGGAGCTGTTTTTGCTCATTCTATCGCTCCAGAAAGTACCTGACTCTTTCTGCCATGCTTTATCTTTACAAGAGTCAGATTAGACCCAAAATGGAGTATTACTGCTATATCTGGTCTGGAGCTGTTTTGGCTCATTCTATCGCTCCAGAAAGTACCTGACTCTTTCTGCCATGCTTTATCTTTACAAGAGTCAGATTAGACCAAAAATGGAGTATTACTGCTATATCTGGTCTGGAGCTGTTTTGGCTCATTCTATCGCTCCAGAAAGTACCTGACTCTTTCTGCCATGCTTTATCTTTACAAGAGTCAGATTAGACCAAAAATGGAGCAATGATGCCATATTTGGTTTGGATTTACCCAGTTACACTTTCCAGCCTTGACAGAGTTCAAAGCCGTTTCTTTTGGCGTTGATTTATTTTCACTCTACGACCACTTTCCTACTGACGCAACGTCCCTACCCTATCGCTGCTTCCGTGACAATTATTCAGACGAGCTAAATTATTTAGTTCCACCAGATATGAACTTTGCAGCCAAGTCCCGCCTTTCTGCCTCCACAGTTTAGAAACCTCTTCATAAAAAAAAAAGCTTCATTCCTTGAATCGCTACTTGTTGGTATTGCGTGAAGCTTTACTTTATTCCTCCTGATCCATAATACTGCTTGCACATGCGCTTCATAGAGAAATAGAAAAAGGTAAAAATTTGGCGCGTATATCAAGAAACAGGGTTCGGTATTTTTTTCTTTTTAAATTTCACCCCCAAAAAGGCGATGATACCACTGAGACGCAAGGGGTTACTGGGAGTGAAAGAGAATGAAAAAAACTTCAGGAGGAAACCGAAAAGCCAACCCTAAACAGGAAACAAGGGATAAACCTACTCCTGTTCAAAAGACCGGAGAGTAGTGTGACCTGGACGAAACTATCAACTCCCAAAAGCTCACATGTGAAAACCTATTCATATTAAGGTAGAAGCTTTCTGTGTAGAGTTGTGTTAGCGCACGAAAGGATCAGCATTAGGAGTCTAAAGTAGACTTTAGAAAAAAAACCGGAAACTCAAAAACCTAAACAGTGAACAAGAGATAAATCTCCTGTTCAAAAGTCGGGGAAGAAGTGTGAAGCGGGCGATAAGCAAAGCTATCTACTCCCATTGAGGAAAGAAAAATAAATAAATCGTAAATAATATTTCACAGTTCAGGCAGAGACGTTTGAAGTATAAAGCAGAAGCAGACTTTAAAAGGAAACGGAAACCAAATCCTAAACATGAAACTAATAGCGCACCACTCCGAACGCCTCTTTCTTGAATCGCGATTTGTTGACTCTTGCGTGGAAGCTTCCCCGAACATTAAAATCTTAACCTCTTCAAGTGTAGACACAGTCATTCTATATCTGTTATACCTTCGTGATCTTCTCTTCCTACTTCTGTCGCAGAAAAATACATAGTTAGAGATAACAAATTAAAGTCAAATTCTTACAATTATTAGAAAATATATATATCTCTAATAACTACACATCAATTTTCGTCTAGCTAAATTTTAAAACTGACACAAATGTATCAGTGTGATGGCCATTATTGGCGCGATTATTTGCGACTCTCGTTTGCTACAGATATCTACAACTACGCCAGTGCTTTTCTCTTGTATAGGCTATGAGCCGGACAGAGCAGAGATCGATAAAGAGAGAGACTTCACACAAACACGGTAACCATAGAGACTAACCGAGAACACGGCTGACTACCCGTCCGACCATTAGGCTGTGAAAACGACAAAGACAAAGACAACAAACACAAAGAGAACGGATTCCACTATCAACGCGACAAGCCCAAACCGATAGCCAACAAGGAGTCAGCCAGATTAAGCATACTCTTTTTTCACGTTCTCATTTCAGACCTCGTACACTGTACATTGGAACGCTACACTGTAACAGTGACCTTTTCATATCTTGTAAATGAAAATAAATTTTTTGGTGACTTCTCCAAATGTTGTGGTGTCCTCTCTCTCTAAAAAGTCTATGTTGGACTCTTCCGCCTATTATAAGATTAATAGGAGAGAAGGCCTTGGGGTGAGGTGGGGACAGTCGACCAGATTGTTCAACTATCGAACTTTCTGCCTTGAGCAGAGAGGAACCCGGACGATGCTTTGCCGAAGGGCAAAGTTTTGTCCGGGGCGACCCTGAACCCGTTTATGCGGGTTCTAAGGGAATATTTTTGGCCGAGCATCCCGGGCTCGGAGAACACACGGTAAATTCGGCCTTGTGCCACATACATCCCTCGTGAGGGTGGGGGGCTGTTAAATATTAACAGTCGAACAGATCTGTTCACACTGTGATGTCGAACTCTCTGTCTTTGGCAGAGAGTAACCCGGACGAACCTGTGCCGAAGGCTAAATTTTAGTCCGAGGAGGTAGACATACCCGGACCCGTTTATGCGGGTCCGGGTGGGAATATTTTTGGAGAACGCATGGTAAACTCGGCCTTGTGCCACATACATCCCTCGTAGGTTGGGGACTGTTAAATATTAGCGTGAACCGGGCGATAGGCGAAACTATCTAATCCCATTGAGGAAAGAAACATAAATAAATAGTTAGTAATATTTCAGAGTTCAGGCAGAGACGTTAGAAGTATAAAGCGGAGGAAAAGGAAAAACAATTCAAAACATGAAACACGGGATAAACTCCTGTTGAAAAGACGGGGAAGAAGTGTGAACCGGGCGATAGTCGAAACTACCTACTTCTAGTGTAAAATAAGTAATACACAAAAAATATGTAAAAGATTAAATTTAAAAACATAACTATATATAAAAAAATTAAAAAAGCAAATTAAATTAATTAAATCAATTAATTAATTTAAATAAAATCAAATTAATTAAAATAATAAAAACTATGAAAAATTAAAAAAGAAATAAAAATTAATGAATAAAATTTTGGAGATTAGTGGATACAAAAATTTTGTGATTCATTACTGTACATAATTAGGTTAGAATAAAATTTGTATTTTATATGAATACTACGTTATGAAAATTGAGATTTAGTTGAGTGGGGGCCCTGTGTCATAGATTGGATGGCGTGCAGATAACCTTGCGTTGGACCTGCAATCACACACCACATATATCTATATATTTTTTTTAAGGTTTTCACCCCAAGCAAAGCTGGAAGCCACTAGCACGCCAGGGTTTACAGAAGATTTGGAGCGAGAGCAGATAGGAGTGATAGAGGAAAGGATGTGGAGAAGGATAGTGGATAGATCAAGGCAAGAGGTTACAGAAGATTTGGAGCGAGAGCAGATAGGAGTGATAGAGGAAAGGATGTGGAGGAGGATAGTGGATAGATCAAGGCAAGGGGTTACAGAAGATTTGGAGCGAGAGCAGATAGGAGTGATAGAGGAAAGGATGTGGAGGAGGATAGTGGATAGATCAAGGCAACTAAAGATGTCGATTGACATTACATTTGAATAGTTGGAGATTTTAGTTGTCATGGAAACATGAATAAGGGAGTTCCACAGGCGAGAGGAATATAAAACAATATATGTGCGTGTATATATTGATATAATAGGAAAGAAATGTTAGATTGATGATCCTAATTTCTTTAGTATTTTTGTTTTTATTTTTAAAAGCAGTGCTCGATACACAAGTATAGCCTAAATTATAATTATTTAAAAAAAAAATGAAACCGTCATCCAGCAGTTAAGGTTTAATATTGAAATTACACTTGAATACGGATGACCAGTTTTGAAGTAAATAGTAATTTCTGTGTCACGATAGAATCATATTTTTAAAGAATAATTATATAAAACAATATATAACTTGTTATATATATATATATATATACATACATACATATATATATATATATATATATATATATATATATATATATATATATATATATATATATATATATATGGATAAAATAACTGAAAAAAAAATTGCGTGATTTTTTGCGTAAGTATTTATTTATATGTTTTTATATATATTTAATATTTCAGACCACCTCGGTCCCTAAGTTATTTTATCCATATATTATATACATATCAAGAAAGTATACGTGGCTTCTCATTATGCTATATATATATATATATATATATATATATATATATATATATATATATATATATATATATATATATATGTATGTATATATTGACCACTAATATTATCAATATCTATCTATTTATCTATCTATCTATATATATATATATATATATTTATGAAGAAATATAGTCTTAAAGTGTGCTATATTTATGGGATAAAGTGCTCAATATCAGAGGTAGAGCGTGTGTAAATATAAAAGTGAACATAGAAGTCAACACTTAGAGGCGACAGTCTGTTTCATGCTAGATGCAATCATAGGGCCCGATGGTTGCATCTAGCATGAAACAGACTGTCACCTCTAAGTGTTGACTTCTATGATCACTTTTATATTTAGATATATATATTTATATATTTATATTAATCAAGTGAAATTCGAACTTGATTCGCCAATTTCTCATTCTGACCTGCACTTCTAGTAAAAGAAAGAAAGTGCGACTGAAAGGCCACACGTATATTGTTGATGAGCCGTATACTTATTTCGTCGCAAACCTTGGAACGTCGTAATTGTTCCCTGTTTGAGTATATCTGATCTTTCTGGTGAGTCCGCCTGGTGTCTTGTTACATTGCTAATTAATCAAGCAGTGTTCAGATTAGGAGGGATTATTTGCTGGCTGGATTAGCGAACCGACATAAACAGAGATGAGTGGGCTAACATGAAATTAATAGAAACTTAAAGAGAATCCAATAATTCTAAATGACTATTTTCCCGTCTATATTTCTGAGATGAGGTATTATGTACATTATTTACATTATTCGGACTATTGTCCTCATCTTTCTCGCCATATTTATTACAACGTTTCGGCCTTTCAGTATCTGTCTATATTTCTGAGATGAGCTATTATGTACACTATTTACATTATTCGGACTATTGTCCTCATCTTTGTCGCCATATTTATTACAACAATTCGGCCTTTGAGTATCTGTCTATATTTCTGAGATGAGGTATTATGTACACTATTTACATTATTCGGACTATTGTCCTCATCTTTGTCGCCATATTTATTACAACGTTTCGGCTCTTCAGTATCTGTCTATATTTCTGAGATGAGGTATTATGTACACTATTTACATTATTCGGACTATTGTCCTCATCTTTCTCGCCATATTTATTACAACGTTTCGGCCCTTCAGTATCTGTCTATATTTCTGAGATGATGTATTATGCACACTATTTACATTATTCGAACTATTGTCCTCATCTTTGTCGCCATATTTATTACAACGTTTCGGCCCTTCAGTATCTGTCTATATTTCTGAGATGAGGTATTATGTACACTATTTACATTATTCGGACTATTTTCCTCATTTTTGTCCCATGTTTATCACAGCGTTTCGGCCGCTGTACGCTCCGGCATTCTTCAGGTTGTTGGTATGTCGAACCCTTTATTTCGCTCACTGGGGTAGACTGTTCTAGTTCCACGTGCCATGTCTAATGGATGTCAGTTATCTCCTATTATTTCCCCTCTGAAAGTTCTACACTGCCTTAACCTGCCATGCCACTAACATTGTAGCAAATCATCCAAATTCCCACCGTACTCCATCGGCGAGAAGTAAGTACCACTCGAACAGCTTCTTCCCGCGAACCACTGCCCTGTGGAACAGATGTTGTTCTCCAGATCACTACAATCTTAACCTGTTCAAATCTAGGCTTAACCGTTATGTTCCCTTCCTATCCATATAAACTAACTCTTAACGTAAAACTCTAACTCGAGTGGCCTCCGGGCCTTGTACAGGATGAACCTTACAGTAAAAATAAAAAAATAAAAATAAAAACTTATATTAAGTATCTTTTCTTGCGCTTCTTGTGGAACTCTCTTCCGGCCGAATGTGATCTTCAAAGATTTAAATCCAATGTCAAACGTTCTTTTTGCCTTAATTTCTTTTGTTTTAATGTTAATGTTGGTATTAATATTATATTTTATAAGATATTAAGAGGTGGGGCTGTTTTTCTATTGCCATCAAGTAGGATAGACACATTATTTTTGACGATATGGACACACTTGTATTGATATCCTACAGTGCATCAAGCGGTGCATCCGTTCTCTGCTGTTAAGTAATGTACTAAACCCCACATCTGCACATCAATCAAACAACATAATAATTATCAATGTGTATTTATTAATGTTTCCTGTCCCGACTGTATCGGAAAGGAAGGTAAATCAACTTAAGTTAGTAAATTTATGAGTTATTACGTGTTTAATAATCTATATAAATAAAATATTTATCTCTATTTAGGCAAAATTAATTTCGAAGCAAAATGAAAATCTTTCTTATTAATCAGTTCCTATATTCCTACGTTTCCTTGCATTGCAGTCTTAATTGTCAAGCCTTTCATGTGAGGCAATCAGATACATTTATCCAGTAAGTGATCCTCTCACTTCATCTTGGTCTTGAAATAGGCCTTGTCGTCGCGGTTTTGTCGTTTTGTTGCTAATTATTTTCTTTTTTTTTTAATGTTAATGTTCGTATAAATATTATATTTTATAAGATATTTAGAGGGGGGCTGGTTTTCTATTGCGATTAAGTAGGATAGACACATTATTTTTGATAATATAGACAAAGCCAGTTATGGCGTTGTCTTTCAATTCTCTTGGTTCTCGTGTATTACTTTTTGTTATTACAGGGCTTCCTATATGTTGCATTTTTCATTGGCGTTGTCTTTCAATTCTCTTGGTTCTCGTGTATTACTTTTTGTTATTACAGGGCTTCCTATATGTTGCATTTTTCAAAGTTTGCTGCACGGTGAAATTGTAAACACTTCCACTTGACGCCTTTTTCAATTTTCCTTACACTGCATTGTGCCAGCTTGCTACATTATCATCATCATCATCATCACCACCACCACCATCATCATCATCATCATTGTAGCAAACCACTCATATTCCTTCCATATTCCATCAGCGAAAAGCAAGTTCCAGTCTAAAATCTTCTTCCCGCAAATCACTGCCCTGACTCCCAAGAGGATGTTTCCTCGATCACTACAATCTTAACCTGTTCAAATCTAAGCTTAACCGTTATCTTCCTCTTCTATCCATATAAATTAACCCTTCACGTAAAACTCTACCTCAAGTGGTCCCCGGGCCCTGTACAGGGTTAACCTTACTGTAATAAAATAAAAAAAACTTCAAAAAAGTTCTACAGGATGAACTTTACTGTAAAACTTAAAAAATATATATATATCTACAAAATAAATTTTCAGCTCCAAATGTTTATTGTCAAGAGCGTTACTGGTGCCTCCAGACTGAATGTACCCGTCTGTTGAAATGCATCTTCCTTTGCACTCGTAACAGGATATACGGGTATTTGTCTGTATACTGGGTAGACGCTGGTCGGGTGTGTCGTAGCCAACTATTTGTTGAGATTTCTATTTACATTGATTTGTTGTTCTTCAGCTGAATGTCTCCAACTTCGGGCGAACGATGAAATAAAAATAATAGTTTGGTTAACGGGAATCCCGCCCCCAAGAGCGAAACTCTCAATCCTACTAAGTGGGGTAAGGTCGGGGGGTAAGGCTTGATGGCTGCGGCTTAGACAGAAGGCAGGTATTTTTTGGCAATTATCCGCATTGAAAAAAAGAAAAGGACTGGATATGTAAAATAAATATTTTATCTCATTCACGACTTTTCATTCGTTCCATCCGTTTATTTTCTTCCTTTCGTTCGTTGCTTTGTTTCTTTCTTTTCTACTTTTCTTCGTTTTCTTTTTATCCTTTTTCTTTTTATTCTTTGCGCCCTTCTTTCTTTCTTTCTTTCTTTTTCTTTCTCGCTTTCTTTCTTTCTTTTTTCTTTTTTTCTTTCTTTTTTTCTATTTTGTGTTTGTCTTTCTTTTTATTTTCCTTTATTTCATTATATTTTCTTTCTTTCTTTCTTTCTTTCTTTCTTTCTTTCTTTCTTTCTTTCTAGCTTGCTGGCTTTCTTTCTATTTTTGCTTTCCTGTCTTGCGTTTATTTCCATTTTATTTTTCTTCCATTTCCCCATTCTGTATATTTTTCTTTCTTTCTTTCTTTCTTTCTTTCTTTCTTTCTTTCTTTCTTTCTTTCTTCCTATTTTGTCTTTCTTTCTTTCTTTCTTTTCTTTCTACTTTGTGTCTTTCTTTATTTCTTTCTTTTTTCTACTTTGTGTCTTTCTTTATTTCTTTCTTTTTTTCTACTTTGTGTCTTTCTTTATTTCTTTCTTTTTTTTCTACTTCGTTTGTTTGTTTATTTCTTTCTACTTTGAGTTTTTCTTCCTTTCTATTTTGTGTCTTTCTTTCTTTCTACTTTGTGTCTTCCTTTCTTTCTTTTTCTCTTTTTTTCTATTTTGTTTTTGTCTTTCTTTTTATTTTCCTTTATTCATTCTATTTTCTTTCTTTCTTTCTACTTTGTGTCTTTCTTTTTTTCTTTTCTTTGACGTATTTCCAGGTATGCAATCGTGTACTCTGGTCCGGCGAGCATAGTATTATTGTCTGTTGGAATATAGCTGGCGCAACCTTAATCCCAAATGGTAATCTTTGGTATTTGTATAATCCTTTGTGTGTGTTTATGCACAGTAATTTTGAACTTTCCTCATCGACTGGAATTTGTAGATACGCTTCACTTAAATCTATTTTTGAGAAACATTTTCCGCCATCTAAGAAAAATGCAAATTAGAAATAAAGAAAGAAAATACAAAATAGAAAGAAAGAAAAAATTGAAATAATGAAAGAAAAAAAATTGAAATAATGAAAGAAAAAAGAAGGAAAGAAAAATACAAAATAGAATGAAAGAAAGAAAAATACAAATTAGAAAGAAAATAAATAGAAAGAAAAACAAAATAGAAAGAATGAAAGAAAAAAGAATGAAAGAAAAATACAAATTAGAAAGAAAGAAAGAAGGAAAGAAAAATACAAATTAGAAAAAAATAAAGAAAATAGAAAATAGAAATAAAGGAAAAATTGAAAGAATGAAAGAAAAAAGAATAAATGAAAAATACAAAATAGAAAAAAGAAAAAGGAAAGAAAAATACAATTTAGAAAGTAATAAAGAAAAATACAATATAGAAAGAAAGAAAAAAATAGAAAGAATGAAAGAAAAAAGAAGGAAAGAAAAATACAAAATAGAAAGAAAGAAAGAACGAAAGAAAAATACAAATTAGAAAGAAAGAAAAAGGAAAGAAAAATACAAATTAGAAAGAAATAAAGAAAATACAATTGAGAAAGAAAGAAAAACAAAATAGAAAAAATGAAAGAAATATAAAGGAAAGAAAAATACAAAATAGAAAGAAAGAAAGAAAGGAGGAAAGAAAAATGCAAATTAGAAAGAAATAAAGAAAATACAAAATAGAAAGAAAGAAAAAATTGAAATAATGAAAGAAAAAAGAAGCAAAGAAAAATACAAAATAGAAAGAAAGAAAGAAGGGAAGAAAAATACAAATTAGAAAGAAATAAAGAAAAATATAAAATAGAAAGAAAAACAAAATAGAAAGAATGAAAGAAAAAAGAAAGAAAAAATGCAAAATAGAAAGAAATAAAGAAAAATACAAAATAAGAAGAAAGAAAACAAAATAGAAATAAAGAACGAAGGAAAGGAAAATATAAAATAGAAAGAAAGAAAAATGCACAATTGAAGGAATGAAAGAATGAACGAAAGAAAAATACAAAATAGAAAGAAAGGAAGAGAAAAGAAGGAAAGAAAAATACAAAAAAGAAAGAAAGAATGAAAGAAAAATACGAAATAGAAAGGAAAATACAAAATCGAAAGAAAGAAAGAAACGAAAATAGAAAACAGAAAGAAAGAAAACTAGAAAATAGAAAGAAAGAAGGAAAGAAAAATACAAAATAGAAAGAAAAAAGAAAAAATTACACAAAATAGAAAGAAAGAAAACATGAAAATGGATGCTTGATGATAATCATAAACATCTAATTTGATCGAATGTATTTTTAGTGATTTCAATTGTTGAAAATGTTACAATTCAATATTTTGACATGCTTTTTTTCTCCTTTTCGATTTTCCTTTTCTCTTTTCATTCTTTTTCCTTTCTTTTTCTTCCCTTTTCTTCGTTTTCCTTTCTCTTTTCTTTCTTTTATATTTCTTTCTTTTCTTTTATCGTTTTCTCTTTTTCCTTTTTCTATTTGCTTCCGTTTTTCTCCATTCTCTTTCTTACTTTTTCATTTTCTATTCTCATTTTTAATATTCTTTTTATATTCTTTATTCTTTTCTTTTTCTTTTTCTCCTTTATTCTCTCTTTCTTCTTTTCTCTTTTTTCTTTTTCTTTACTTACCTTCTCCTTTTTCTCTTTTTTGTTTTTTCCTTCATTCCTTTTCATCTTTTCTTTTTTTCTTTCTCGTTTCATTTTTTCCTTTCCTCCTATGATTTTTCTCTTTCTCTTTCTCGTTTCTTTCATTATTTTCTGTTTTCTTTCTTTCTCTTTTTTCTATTCTTTCTGTAATTCCTTCTTTTTTCTCTTTCTTATCCTTTTTATTTTTCTTCGTTTTTCTTTCGTTTTTCTTTCCTTAAGCTTTTCCTTTTCTGTTCTTATCTTCCGCTTTTCCAATTTTTGTTTTTTTTTCGTTACTTTTCTTTTTCTTCCCTTTTCTTCTTTTTTCTTTCTTTTCTTTTTACTTTCGTTTTTTCTTTTCTTTTTGCCTTTTTTCTGCTATTTTTCTCTCTTTTTTCCATTTAGTCTTAATTGTTTCATTTCTTTTTATTATTTTACCATTTTTATTTTATTCCTTTTTTCCTTTTCCTCTTCGCTTCTCCCTTTCTTTTTCCTTAGTGTTTTTGTTTTTTATTGTTCCTTTCTCTCTTGCTTTATGATTACTATCTTTCTTTCTTTCTTTCTCTTCTTTCTCTTCTTTTCTTGTTCTTCCTTCTTTTACTTCTTTCCATCTTCATTTTTGCTTCTTTTTCTTCTTCCCATCTTCTTTCTTCCTTCTTTTACTTCTTTCCTTTTCCTTTCTTTTTCTTTTTTCGTTCTTCATTCTTACTTCTTTTTCTTCTTTCCTTCATTCTTGATACTTTTACTTTCATCCTCATTTGTTTTTCTTCTTTCTTCTTTCTTGCTTCTCTTTCTTCTTTCCTTCTATCTTGCTTCTTTTTCTTCTTTCGTTCTTTCTTTTCTTTCTTTTTCTTCTTCCCTTCTTCATTCTTGCTTCTTATTCTTCTTCCTTCTCCTTCCTTGTTTCTTTTTCTTTTCTTCTTCTTTCTGGCTTCTATTTCTTCTTTCTAGCTTCTTATTATTCTTTCCTTCTCATTTCTTGCTTCTTTTTCTTTTTTTGATCTACTTTCGTTCTTTCTTTCTTTCTTTCTTTCTTTCTTCTTCTTCTTTTTCTTCTTCTTCTTCTTCTTTTTCTTCTTCTTCTCCTTTCTTGTTCTTTTTGTTTTTTTCGGTCTTCTTTCTTGCTTCTTTTATTCTTTCCTTTCTTTCTTTCCTTCTCCTTTCTTTTTCTTCTTCTTCATCTTCTTTCTTTTCTTCTTTTCTGGCTACTTTTTCCTTCTCTTCTTTCTTGCTTCTTTTTCTTCTTTCCTTCTCCTTTCTTGATTCTTTTTGTTTTTTCGTTCTTCTTTCTTTCTTCTTTTATTCTTTCTTTCTTTCTTCCTTTCTTTCTTCTTCTTCTTTTTTGTTCATCTTTCTTGTTTCTTTTCCTTCTTTCCTTCTTCATTTTTGTTCCTTTTCCTTCTCCCCTTCTTCTTTCTTGCTTCTTTTTCTTCTTTCCTTGTCCTTTCTCTCTCCTTTACTGCTTCTTCCTCTTCTCCTTTCTTGCTTCTTTTTTTTCTTTCCTTCTTCTTTCCTTTGATATATTTTTGTGCTATTCTGATAATTTTATCTCGCCTTTTTTTCTAGCTTTTTCGGTAAAACTGCCTTGTTTTATTTTTCTTGGTTCCTTTATTAAACCCTCTCTTGCAATCGCCGTATCTCACGTTAAGCTCATTTTTCTCTCCTTCCCACCTCACTGCCTCTATTTATCCCTCTCTTCTTATTTCACCCTCTTATTTTGCTCTCTACTCTCCAATCTTTTACTGCCTACTCACTGCCACCTTTAGTTATGCCTACCCGATCCCCACTTTTTATCTCCTGCTTCAAATGATATAACCGTTTATTTACCAACTCCAGCCTCCACAAGATCCACTCCAGTCCTGCGTCATTCCAGACATTTTGGCGGTTTCATGGACCGAGATAAAAAAATATGAACTTAGATAAATAAATAATTACAGTTTTGAATTGGTTCTTGTTCGAGAGCTCGATTGTCTAACATTGAAATAGGAAAAGAAAGCAGTAAACATGGCATGTACTCAAGTGAAAGTGGCTTTTATTTTTCTGAGGGTAAGAGATTTCATTTTTAATGAAAATGGCTTTTATTTTAATTTTAAGAAAAGTAGCTTTTATTCGCTTTTCTTTGATTTTTCTTTTCTTTTGTTTTTGTTTGTTAAAGTGGCTTTTATATTATGTTTTGTAAATGAAAATGACATTTACTTTGTTTTTATGGAAAGTGGCCTTTACTTTAATTTTAAGAGAAGTAGCTTTTATTCGCTTTTCTTTAATTTTTCTTTTCTTTTGTTTTTGTTTGTTAAAGTGGCTTTTATATTATGTTTTGTAAATTAAAATTACATTTACTTTGTTTTTTATGGAAAGTGGCTTTTATTAATGTTTTAATGAAAATAGCTTTTATTTTATTTTAGAAAAGTAGCTTTTATTCGTTTTTTTTTTAAATGTAAATGGCATTTGTTTTGTTAAGGCTAGTGGGTTTTTCAATGAAAATGGCGTTTATTTTGTTTCTTATGAAGTGGCTTTTATTTTTATTGTTCTGATAAAAATGGCCTCTATTTTGTTTTTGGAGAAGTGGCTTTTATTTTGTTTAGGATAGTTTCTGGTATTTGTTTTCTTTTTTTTTAATGAAAATAGTTTTATTTTGTAGCTTAGAAAAAGTGGCTTTAACATTTGTTTTTAGTTGCTTTTATTTTTATTGTTTTACTGAAAAGGACATGGTGCAGAGTCCTGTTGCCAGACATAGGATCTTCTAGTATTCACCTTCTTGACCCAGGCAGGCACTACACGTTCAAGGCACTTGATGTAAGCCTTCGAGTTGAATCGAAGACCCTGTTGGAAGATTATTTACATTATTCGGACTATTGTCCTCATCTTTGTCGCCATGTTTATCACAACGTTTCGGCCGTTGTACGCTCCGGCCTTCTTCAGGTGGTTGGAATGTCGAAATGAACCCTTTATTTCGCTAACTGGGGTAGACTGTTCTAGTTCCACGTGCCATGTTTAATGGATGTCAGTTATCAGTTATCTCCCGTTAATTTCCCTGAAAGTTCTCCACTGCCTTAACTGGGTATTGAACTCACACACTTTGTGTCCTGTCACTGGATCTAACCAACGCCTTTATCCACTGTGCCATGTTTCCTTGGGGAAACGTTGTGATAAACATGTCGACAACGATGAGGACAATAGTCCGAATAATGTAAATAATGTACATAATACCTCATCTCAGATACTGTTGGAAGATGTAGGAGTTATAACATCGCCATCACTACTGATCACTCCAAACACCATGATGGTGACTGGATATATTATCGAAATCTTTTTGAATCCTCTGTGCTGTCTTTAGATTGACACCGAAACACTCTGAGATGTTCGCATTGGAGTTTCCGGTGCGAATGCCAAGCAGTAGAGCATGCCGTTTCCAAATTTCTGGCGGAGTGAATTGCGTCATGGTGCTCTATTTCTCAGAGACGGTGCCCAACTGGCCCTATTATACTCTGCAGTCGACAAAATCAAAACAAAGAACGTGCATGAGTGAAATTAAGATTAATGAATGGCGAAAATTTAGTCATAACTCGATATATATATATATATATATATATATATATATATATATATGTAAATATTGTGTATATTTAGGCAGCAATTTTTCATTAATGCATGTTGCATTAAATAATATAGACACGTTTTGTCTATTAATTTTAAGTAAGTCCCTTTCATATTGTCTGATAAGCTTAATAACATTATCATTGAAAGACGAAAGGAAATCACCATATTGATACATGTTTAAATCCAATCTAAGGTTTCGGCTTACATAAGACATTATCAAAGATGAAAATTACATTTAAATATATCAAACAACACAAAGGAGAAACAATAATGATAGTATGTTTTTGTTGCATGAAAAATTTCAAAGCAACGACAAACTCGTGTATACGAGACGCGGAAGCGAAAATCGCATCGTAGCTCGTGACGTCACCCGAGAATAAAATCGAGAAGTATTAAGTATGGGAAGCCGTTGGTATAAACCAATGGCTTCTGTTATAAATTATAGGCATTTAAGAATATTTGTGGAGATTTCATAGAATATTTGGTTCAGGTTAGGTTTCAACTGTTTTATGTATGTAGCTGCAAGTGTGGTATGTTGTATTGTAAGAGCCTAGGTAAGAATGCCAATATAAAAATCGGTTTAGTCTGTACATATTAGAGAACATTTTCATCTTGTGACATAATGAAAATCATAACAATGAAAATTCATTGTATGAGTTCACGGCTATGCCTCAAACTGTGGTAACAATTAAGCGTGTAGCAGATACGATGTCAGAGAAACGCGCCTTTTGTTTAATTAGAGAAGCTTGATAATACCAAAAGTTCGACAAGGGCTCGAGAGGTAATCGCCAAGAACTCGGCAAATGATACACATGCTCGCAGCGGACACAACAACAAGACAAATGCTCTCCAAGGACACACAACGTAGAATCCTCAAGAAATTGTAAAATAGTTAAACTGTCGCTAAGGACACAACGTGTAGGATAAATGCTCGCCATGGAGACAGGACTTCAGAGGGAAGTTCGCCAATGATTCACCGTGTAAAGCAAAGACTTTCCAAGTATTCGTCACGTAGAACAAACGCTCGACAAGGAAGTGCAACGTAGGACAAATGCTCGCCAAGGACACACCACGTAGGATAAATGCTCGCCATGGAGACACGAATTCAGAGAGAAGTTCGCCAATGATTCACCGTGTAAAGCAAAGACTTGCCAAGTATTCGTCACGTAGAACAAACGCTCGACAAGGAAATGCAACGTAGGACAAATGCTCGCCAAGGAGACAAAGAAACAACACTGTGTCACCACATAGTACAGATGGTCTCCAAGAACAGGTCACGTAGTACAAATACACTCCAAGAAGACGTCAATGATATGCATGTATGACAAAGAAAGAAGATTGTGCTTCAACATAGTACAAATGGCCTCCGAGAACAGGCCACGTAGGACAAATACACCCCAAGGTGTCCACAATGATATGCCTGTAAGAAACATAAACAACATTGTGCCGCCACATAATACAGATGGTCTGCGAGAACGAGCCACGTAGGACAAATACACCGCAAGTTGTCATCAATGATATGCATGTAAGACGAAGAAACAACACTGTGCCGCCACATAGTAGAGATGGTCTCCGAGAAAGGGCCACCTAGGACAAATACACTCCAAGGAGGCGTCATTATATGCATGTAAGAGAAAAAAATAACATTTTGCCCCCGCATAGTACAGATGGTCTCCGAGAACAGGCCACGTAGGACAAATACACCGCAAGGTGTCATCAATGATATGCATGTAAGACAAAGAAAAAAAGAAACAACATAATGCCGACACATAGTACAGATGGTCTCCGAGAACAGGCCACCTAGGACAAATACACCCCAAGAAGTCGTCAATGATATGCATGTAAGTCAAAGAAACAACATTGTGCCTCCAAATAGTACAGATGGTCTCGGAGAACAGGCAAATGAGGACAAATACACCCCAAGGAAGCATCAATAATATGCATGTAAGACAAAGAAACAACATTGTGCCGCCACATAGTACAGATGAACTCCGAGAACAGGCCACGTAGGACAAATATACTCCAAGGAGGCGTCAATGATATGCATTTAATACAAAGAAACAACATTGTTTCCCCACATAGTACAGATGGTCTCCGTGAACCAGCCACGTCGGACAAATACACCCCGAGGAGGCGTCAATGATATGCCTGTAGGACAAGAAACAACATTGTGCCGCCACGTAATACAGATGGTCTCCGAGAACAGGCCACGTAGGACAAATACACCCCAAGGAGGCGACAATCACTGTACTGATAACAAATATAGCGTCAGTTTGTTTACATTGCGAAGATCAGTACGAAACCTTTAAATGATGGTGCAGGTCGACGTTGCCAACATTGTGTGAAAATTATTTGTGAATTGATTGGACGGTTTCTGAAATAGTAGAAAAAAGGTATCTCGATCATAATTCGGCACGCAGTGTATATATATATATATATATACAATAAACAAAAGCATCCAACTGTATGTATTTTGAACAATATGAACTTTCCTCCCACAAGCGTAGACGGAGGGAAACAATGCGGTTATTATTAAGAAGATTTGAAGGTAATGCATGCAAGATTTCACAGCTCTAGCATCACTCCTTCATAGTCAGTCTATGAACCCTTCAGCTCACACTTGTACCGGGAAAGAAATAATGCAGTTATTAATAAGAAGAGTCGAAATTAATTTATGCAAGATTTCACAGCTGTAGCATCATTACTTCACAGTCAGCCTATGAATGTTTCAGCCCACCCTTGTACCGGTAAAGAAATAATGCAGTTATTAATAATAAGAGTTGAAAGTAATGTATGCAAGATTTCACAGCTCTAGCATCACTCCTTCATAGTCAGCCTATGAACCCTTCAGCCCACCCTTGTACCGGGAAAGAATTAATACAGTTATTAATAAGAAGAGATGAAATTAATGCATGCAAGATGTCGCAGCTCTAGCATCACTCCTTCATAGTCAGCCTATGAATGTTTCAGCCCACACTTGTACCGGGAAGGAAATAATGCAGTTATTAATAATAAGATTTGAAAGTAATGTATGCAAGATTTCAAATCTCTAGCATCATTCCTTCATAGTCAGCCTATGAATGTTTCAGCCCACCTTTGTACCGGTAAAGAAATAATGCAGTTATTAATAATAAGAGTTGAAATTAATGTATGCAAGATTTCAAATCTCTAGCATCATTCCTTCATAGTCAGACTATGAATGTTTCAGCCCACCCTTGTACCGGTAAAGAAATAAGGCAGTTATTAATAATAAGAGTTGAAATTAATGCATGCTAGATTTCACCGCTCTAGCACCACTCCTTCATAGTCAGCCTATGAATGTTTCAGCCACCCTTGTACCGGGAAGGAAATAATGCAGTTATTAATAATAAGTGTTGAAAGTAATGTATGCAAGATTTCAAATCTCTAGCATCACTCCTTCATAGTCAGCCTATGAATGATTCAGCCCACCCTTGTACCGGTAAAGAAATAATGCAGTTATTAATAATAAGAGTTGAAATTTATGTATGCAAGATTTCACAGCTCTAGCATCATTCCATCATAGTCATCCTATGAATGTTTCAGCCCACCCTTGTACCGGTAAAGAAATAATGTAGTTATTAATAATAAGAGTTGAAATTAATGTATGCAAGATTTCACAGCTCTAGCATCATTCCTTCATAGTCAGCCTATGAATGTTTCAGTCCACCCTTGTACCGGGAAAGAAATAATGCAGTTATTAATAATAAGAGTTGAAATTAATGTATGCAAGATTTCACAGCTCTAGCATCATCCCTTCATAATCAGACTATGAATGTTTCAGCCCACCCTTGTACCGGTAAAGAAATAATGCAGTTATTAATAATAAGAGTTGAAATTAATGTATGCAAGATTTCACAGCTCTAGCATCATTCCTTCATAGTCAGACTATGAATGTTTCAGCCCACCCTTGTACCGGTAAAGAAATAATGCAGTTATTAATAATAAGAGTTGAAATTAATGTATGCAAGATTTCACAGGTCTAGCATTATTCCTTCATAGTCAGCCTATGAATGGTTCAGCCCACCCTTGTACCGGGAAAGAAATAATGCAGTTATTAATAAGAGTTGAAATTAATGTATGCAAGATTTCACTTCTCTAGCATCACTCCTTCATAGTCAGCCTATGAATGTTTCAGCCCACCCTTGCACCGGGAAAGAAATAATTTAGTTATTAATAATAAGAGTTGAAATAATGTAGGCAAGATTTCAAATCTCTAGCATCACTCCTTTATAGTCAGCCTATGAATGTTTCAGCCCACCCTTGTACCGGTAAAGAAATAATGCAGTTATTAATAATAAGAGTTGAAATTAATGTATGCAAGATTTCACAGCTCTAGCATCATCCCTTCATAGTCAGACTATGAATGTTTCAGCCCACCCTTGTACCGGGAAAGAAATAATGCAGTTATTAATAATAAGAGTTGAAATTAATGTATGCAAGATTTCACAGCTCTAGCATCATTCCTTCATAGTCAGCCTATGAATCTTTCAGCCCACCATTGTACTGGTAAAGAAATAATGCAGTTTTTAATAATAAGAGTTGAAATTAATACATGCAATATTTCACAGCTCTAGCATCATTCCTTCATAGTCAGCCTATGAATGTTTCAGCCCACCCTTGTACCGGGAAAGAAATAATGCATTTATTAATAATAAGAGTTGAAATTAATGCATGCTAGATTTCACCGCTCTAGCATCATTACTTCATAGTCAGCCTATGAATGTTTCAGCCCACCCTTGTACCGGGAAAGAAATAATGCAGTTATTAATAATAAGAGTTGAAATTAATGCATGCAAGATTTCACAGCTCTAGCATCATTCCTTCATAGTCAGCCTATGAATGTTTCAGCCCACCCATGTACCGGGAAAGAAATAATGCAGTTATTAATAATAAGAGTTGAAATTTATGTATGCAAGATTTCACAGCTCTAGCATCATTACTTCATAGTCAGCCTATGAATGTTTCAGCCCACCCTTGTACCGGTAAAAAAATAATGCAGTTATTAATAATAAGAGTTGAAATTAATGCATGCTAGATTTCACAGCTCTAGCATCATTTCTTCATAGTCAGCCTATGAATGTTTCAGCCCACCCTTGTACTGGGAAAGAAATAATGCAGTTACTAATAATAAGAGTTGAAATTTATGTATGCAAGATTTCACATCTCTAGCATCATTCCTTCATATTCAGATTATGAATGTTTCAGCCCACCCTTGTACCGGGAAAGAAATAATGCAGTTATTAATAATAAGAGTTGAAATTAATGCATGCAAAATTTCACAGCTCTAGCATCATTCCTTCATAGTCAGCCTATGAATGTTTCAGCCCACCCTTGTACCGGGAAAGAAATAATGCAGTTATTAATAATAAGAGTTGAAATTTATGTATGCAAGATTTCACAGCTCTAGCATCATTCCTTCATAGTCAGCCTATGAATGTTTCAGACCACCCTTGTACCGGTAAAGAAATAATGTAGTTATTAATAATAAGAGTTGAAATTAATGTATGCAAGATTTCACAGCTCTAGCATCATTCCTTCATAGTCAGCCTATGAATGTTTCAGTCCACCCTTGTACCGGGAAAGAAATAATGCAGTTATTAATAATAAGAGTTGAAATTAATGTATGCAAGATTTCACAGCTCTAGCATCATCCCTTCATAGTCAGACTATGAATGTTTCAGCCCACCCTTGTACCGGTAAAGAAATAATGCAGTTATTAATAATAAGAGTTGAAATTAATGTATGCAAGATTTCACAGCTCTAGCATCATTCCTTCATAGTCAGACTATGAATGTTTCAGCCCACCCTTGTACCGGTAAAGAAATAATGCAGTTATTAATAATAAGAGTTGAAATTAATGTATGCAAGATTTCACAGGTCTAGCATTATTCCTTCACAGTCAGCCTATGAATGCTTCAGCCCACCCTTGCACCGGGAAAGAAATAATTTAGTTATTAATAATAAGAGTTGAAAGTAATGTATGCAAGATTTCACATCTCTAGCATCATTCCTTCATAGTCAGCCTATGAATCTTTCAGCCCACCATTGTACTGGTAAAGAAATAATGCAGTTATTAATAATAAGAATTGAAATTAATGCATGCAAGATTTCACAGCTCTAGCATCATTCCTTCATAGTCAGCCTATGAATGTTTCAGCCCACCCTTGTACCGGTAAAGAAATAATGCAGTTATTAATAATAAGAGTTGAAATTAATGTATGCAAGATTTCACAGCTCTAGCATCATTACTTCATAGTCAGCCTATGAATGTTTCAGCCCACCCTTGTACCGGGAAAGAAATAATGCAGTTATTAATAATAATTGTTGAAATTAATGTATGCAAGATTTCACAGCTCTAGCATCATTCCTTCATAGTCAGCCTATGAATCTTTCAGCCCACCATTGTACTGGTAAAGAAATAATGCAGTTATTAATAATAAGAGTTGAAATTAATGCATGCAATATTTCACAGCTCTAGCATCATTCCTTCATAGTCAGCCTATGAATGTTTCAGCCCACCCTTGTACCGGGAAAGAAATAATGCATTTATTAATAATAAGAGTTGAAATTTATGTATGCAAGATTTCACAGCTCTAGCATCATTACTTCATAGTCAGCCTATGAATGTTTCAGCCCACCCTTGTACCGGGAAAGAAATAATGCAGTTATTAATAATAAGAGTTGAAATTAATGCATGCAAGATTTCACAGCTCTAGCATCATTCCTTCATAGTCAGCCTATCAATGTTTCAGCCCACCCTTGTACTGGGAAAGAAATAATGCAGTTATTAATAATAAGAGTTGAAATTTATGTATGCAAGATTTCACATCTCTAGCATCATTCCTTCATATTCAGATTATGAATGTTTCAGCCCACCCTTGTACCGGTAAAGAAATAATGTAGTTATTAATAATAAGAGTTGAAATTAATGCATGCTAGATTTCACAGCTCTAGCATCATTCCTTCATAGTCAGCCTATGAATGTTTCAGCCCACCCTTGTACTGGTAAAGAAATAATGCAGTTATTAATAATAAGAGTTGAAATTAATGCATGCAAGATTTCACAGCTCTAGCATCATTCCTTCATAGTCAGCCTATGAATGTTTCAGCCCACTCTTGTACCGGTAAAGAAATAATGCAGTTATTAATAAGTTTTACAGAGAACTAATCTTTTAAAATATAATCGTCTTTATTAGCAATCCCAAAGGTCCAGTGGTTTCATTTAATCGTTCAGTATATGTCTATATTTCTGAGGTGAGTTATTATGTCCTCAAGGAAACATGGCACAGTGGATAAAAGTGTTAGTTAGATCTAGTGACAGGACGCAAAGATTGTGTGTTCAATACCTGGTTAAGGCTGTGTAGAACTTGGAGAGGGTTAATTAACAGGAGATAACTGAAAACTGACATCCGTTAGACATCTTACGTGGAACTAGAACAGTCCACACCAGCGAGCGAAATAAAGTGTTCAGTTCGACATTCCAACCACCTGAAGAATGCCAAAGCGTTCATTGGTCGAAACGTTGTGATAAATATGAATAAATATAATAAAACAGGACCCAAAGATTGTGAGTTCAATATCTGCTTAAGGCGGTGGAGAACTTGGAGAGGGGAATTAATAGGAGATAACTGACATCCATTAGACATGGCACGTGGAACTAGAACAGTCTACACCAGCGAGCGAAATAAAGTGTTCAGTTCGACATTCCAACCACCTGAATAATGTCGGTGCGTACAATGGCCGAAACGTTGTGATAAATATGGCAACAAAGATGAGGACAATAGTCCGAATAATATAAATAGTGTTCATTTATTCCTTGTTGAAAACAAATTGAAAATTTGTATTATAAAATTTTTGGAATAATTCAATACAATTGATTGAGTTTTTTTACGGCTTATCAACCTCGCGAAGGTTTCTTTTTAAGCACTTCATTCCAAGCAAGGCGGGAGTGCCACTAGCACGCAGGGGATTACAGAGTGTGAAAGTGGAACGAAAGACTGTGTATAGCGAGGGTCGAGAACGGGGGTTAAGGCAACAGAAAATGGCAATTGACGTTGCATTTCAATTGTTGAAGTTTGTGTTTATCAGAGAAGCAAAGAAGCGGAAGGGAGTTTAACTGTCGGGAAGACGATGATTGACGTTACACTAATATGTTTGAAGATTATAGATGGCAAGTTAGCAAGAAATCGGAAGGTGGTTCCACTCTCAGGAAGTACGAGAAAAGAAATTGTTAGAGTAGAACAGAAGGTTGCATTTAATCATTTCAAACGTAAAAGAGTGGGACATAAATGCCAATCCAGTAGTTCGCTTAAATTCATATAGTCAGGGCATCAGGGAAGATAGCTATCGTTATCGAACTTGGTAGGAATTGAACCTGGTCAGAAACAATAAAATTGTAAAATGAGAGGAAAGAAAAATTTTGGAGTTATCGCAAAAAGTGGAAATTTTAAACAGACGAGACGCTTAGTTCAACATACGAAAGTCAACATTTTATCATATAACATCTTCCAAAGAAACTATTCTCCAGCGTTCACACTGTCACAATGAACAAAGAAATAAAAAACATGGTTGTGATAAAACCTGGACTGAAATTGAAAAAGCTATTGAAAAGGTTGTCAGTTTTATGGAAAGAAAGCCAGCATTCAGCTATGACGATTGCAATAGCGCACGCAGAGATAAAAATTCTCTTTCATTTAAAAAATGTCAAGAACAAAAGCAAAACAAAATGCAGAAGAAGTTAAGAATGACATTAGAAGAGAAAGAATCATCATGCAACAGCGATTAAAAAATCCTCGTTACATTATTTGTTTTGCACACGTGGCATATTTAATTTAATGAATTTTCATTAACATTACATAATTTATTTCTTTTTCTTTAAAATCTATTCCGTTATATTTCACTCACTATTACCTTATTTTGTTTACTATTAAACATTGAAAATTAATGTTAAAACTGATTTCAGTTCTTTTATTTATATCTAAATATAACCCCTCATATCCGGACTTTGTAAACAATTCCTCATATCCGGAAAGGGCTCCGTAGTCCGGTTGTCAGGGATTCAACTGTATTTAAATATAAATCGAAGCATAGATATCCATAAAAATAGTTTCAAAATTTCTATCGGTCTTTCTTATACTGTTTTGCTTTGTGGCTTGCAGGTTAATTCCATAGGTGACATAAATCTTTACACACACACACGCACGCACACACACACACACACATATATATATATATATATATATATATATATATATATATATACATATATATATATATATATATATATATATATATATATATATATATATATATGAAAATATATGGGCGCGTTAGAAGCTTCCATGAGGACTGGGTTCGAATCTCATCATTGTCGATTAATCAGGAAGTTGACTTTTTGAGAATGCGATCCCAGCGTGCAGCACCTTTGGAAAGTACATGAAAAACATTCCACGGGTTCATTTGTGAGTGAAATTCGATGAAAGACGGCACGAAGTCGCAAGTGATCGTGACCGAGGGTCTGAGTCTACTGGTCTTGTTCATATTGTTGATCGCGCCAGATTATGTGCCCCTGTCAAGAAACTGTGACTAATATCTGCTCAGCATAAAACTCAAATCCAAGGATGCCTGTCTACTAGGGCGACTAGCTAATCCCAATCGTAGACGCTTTCTCAGGCACATTTGTGCTTGTTCCACACCGACAGAGCCCACCTGTGGCTTATACAGCAACTATGCTGAAAGTTACAATTTTGGGGAGGGAGCGCGTGATCGACAGTCTGAACAAGTCTAGTACACTCAGACCCTCGGTCACGATGACTTGTTACTTCGTGCCGTCTTTCATGGAATTTCCCTCACAAGTGAACCCGTGGCATGGTTTTCGGTTACTTTCGAAACGTGCCATATATACATATATATATATATATATATATATATATATATATATATATATATATATAAACATTAATTGTTTAATCTTTGTTTTACACCTGTGCTAACACAGCCACCGACTGGGTCCCGTCTACCCATTTTCACTCCCAACGCTTCGCTCAAACCGTCGTATGTTTTTCAGGCATTTTCCTGGTATCGCCTCCTCCCAACCGATAAAATCAAGAAGTCATCTTCTTGGTAAGATTCGAACCCAGGCCTCATGGTCAGAAAGCAAACGTTCTAACCTCTCAGCATAGTTGCAGTATAAACCACAGGTAGGCCCTGTGGGTGTTGAGCAGACACAAATGTCCCTGGGATTGGCTAGCCGCCTTGGATAGGCATACCCAGATACACTTCAACAACAATTACTTATTGCGGTTCGAGGAAATTGTGATCAAATTGTCGCTTTGAAAATTGCTGGCCTGAAGAATTGGGAGGTAATAAAACAATTGAATATTTGCAGAAAAAAAACACACTATTTTTAATGTGTGGGAAAACTTTCAAGAGGACTTTACATATTGAATGCAAATAAATGAGTTTTATTTCAAAGGTCTCGGCATGAGGTATGCTTGTATTTACTCATATATGACGTAGACAGCCCAATTCTAAATGTAAATAAGTGTGTATTATATTCCATCAAATACATTCTTGATAAATAAGTGGAACGATTATTGCATTGAAACAGGCGTTTATTCGGTCCTCAAAAACGCGCCATTATTGACCGAACAGCTGAATATTAATAAATACACTTTAATTGTTTTCGGCACCATGAGCCACGAAGTTTTTTTGTCAGCCTCTTTCGCTAAACACTGAGTCAAAATCGTGGGAGCTATAAGTGAAGTTATATATTTATTAACATGTGTCATTCGCGACGCCGAAAATTCTGATGTTTTCGAGACTTATTGAGAAGTCTTCACTAATATAGTCGATGACTAGACGCCATCTTTTTGTTAAGAGCAATTATAAGGTTAAGGGTTGATAAATACTGCTTAAGAATGAAAAAGAAGGAAAGATGGAAGAGCAGAAAAGTTATAATGAAATACAAAAGGAAAGCTAAAGAGTTTGTAGGAAGAAAAGAAAGAAGGACAAAAAAGAAAACGAGGAAGAAAGAAAGAATGAAAGAAATGTAGAAAAAGGAAAGAAAGAAAAAAGAAAGAAAGAATACAGAAAGAAAGTAAAAAAGAAATAAATTATGAAACGAGAAATATAAAAGTGTGGACTTCTAAAAGAAATGAAAAAAGAAGAAAGAAAACTAAAAACTGCAAAAAAAGAAAGAAAAATAACGAAAGAAAGAAAAGAGTAAAAAAAAAAATGTTAAATGAGAAAGATAAAAGCCCGAATTTCTACATAAAGTGAAGAAGAAAGTGACGAACTGAAAGAAAGAATGAAAGAAAGAATGAAAGAAAAAATGAAAGAAAGAATGAAAGAATAGAGAGAGGAGGATGTAGAAAGAAAGAAAGAAAGAATGAAAAAAAGAAAGAAAGAAAGAAAGAATGAAAGAAAGAAAGAAAGAAAGAAAGAATGAAAGAAAGAAAGAAAAAATGAAAGAAAAAATGAAAGAAAGAATGAAAAATGAATGAAAGAAAGAATGAAAGAAAGAAAGAATGAAAGAATGAAAGAAAGAATGAAAGTAAGAATGAAAGAAAGAAATAATGAAGGAATGAATGAAAGAATGAAAGAAAGAAAGAATGAAAGAAAGAGAGAAAGAATGAAAGAAAATGAAATGTAGTGAATAAAAAACAGGAAATGAAAAATAGAAGGAAAGGAGAAAGAAAGAAAGAAAGAAAGAAGGTAGAAAAACAGTAAAAGAGAAAAATCATTAAGCGAGAAAGAAAAGAGAGCGAATTTCTCAAAGAAATTGAAAAAGAAAAAAGTGACGAACTACAAGAAAGAAAGAAAATTAAGCGTAATGAATGAATAAGATTGGAAGTGAAAAATGAAAACAAGAAAGAAAAAAAAACAGAAAAAAACACGATGAACGAAAAGAAAGAGAAAATATGGAATGAAAGAAAGAAGCCGATAAAAAAGAAGGAAAAGACAATGAAAGTAAGGATTGTGAAAACAAATACCTTTTCCAAAAGGAACCTATAAAAAAATGACGGAATGAAAAAAAAATGAAATCAGAAAAAAAAGCTGTAAGAAAATAAGAAGAAAAATGAAAAATATTGACGATGGAAATAAGGTTAAATAACAATAATATTAAATGGGATTTGAGTGGGTGGGAAAGTCAACGCACCGAGAACTGTGCAAGAACCCCCCCCCCCCCAAAAAAAAACTGGAATTTCACCACGCCAACCATTTCAATTAATCACCACAGAGAATTTTTTTCTGACTGCCATCAGCATGACTGATGCTACTTCAGGGGAATAACACTCTACGCCTTTTGGGGCTCACGTTTCCCACTGACATTCAGGGGAGTGAAAAAAACTGAACGAATGGCTAAGTCTACTCCAAGGTAAGCTGGTTCAATGTGTCGTGACAGAAAGTTTTTTTCCTCGTAAAAATCCATGTAGCTTATTTATAAATCTACCATTCGCCTGTGTATAGAATACTAGTGCCAT
>OZ038497.1:15369103-15376603 GCA_964036315.1 Acanthosepion esculentum | reverse complement strand
AATAAAAGAAAGAGTGTGGACAATAAAAGAAACAGAGAGGGCAATAAAAAAACAGAGGACAATAAAAAAAAACGAAGAGGACAATAAAAGTAACAGAGCAGACAATAAAAGAAACAGAGAGGACAATAAAAGAAACAATAAGGATGATGAAAGAAACTGAGAGGACAATTAAAGAAACAGAGATGACAATAAAAGAAATAGACTGGTCAAAATAGGAACAAAGAGGACAATAAAAGAAACAGAGAGGGCAATGAAAAAAATCCCAGTGGACAATAAAGGAAACAGAGAGGACAATAAAAGAAACAATAAGGATGATGAAAGAAACTGAGAGGACAATTAAAGAAACAGAGATGACAATAAAGGAAATAGACTGGACAAAATAGGAACAAAGAGGACAATAAAAGAAACAGAGAGGGCAATGAAAAAAATCACAGTGGACAATAAAGGAAACAGAGAGGACAATAAAAGAATAGGATTGAAGCAAAAGAAAACGACTATGATTTTCAATCTTTGAATATCGGAGTTGACAGAAAGGCCGGAAGAGAGTTCCAGAAACGAGAAGCACCGGAGAATATACTATAAGAATAGATCTTACGGCTAAAACAACAAATTAAATAGGAAAAATTATGAGACCGAACAGCCAATAAAGGTTTTGCCCTTAAATACGAAGTATCAAAGAGTAAAATTCATCAGAACAATTAGAATGAAAATATTTGTAGAAAAAAAGTAAATGTTCAAAGACTCAAAGAAAATCGACAAATATTTACATATACCGAACCAAATAAAGGCTTATAGACTCAAATATAAGCAACTAGTATATACCTATCACCCAACCAAGTAAATGCCTATAGACGAAAATATAAAATACAAATATCTATTCCTGATCCATGTATAGGGTTACACACTCAAATATAAACAACCACTATTTACCTATCGCTGACCCAAGTAAATATTTATAGACTCAAATATAAACAATCAATAGTTATCGATTCCTGAACCAAGTAAATGTCTATAGACTTAAATATAAACAACCACTATTCATCGATTCCTGAACCAACTAAATGTTTACACACTCAAATATAAACAACCAATATTTATGGATTACAGAAAAAAGTAAATGTCTATAGAATCAAATATAAACAACCAATATTTATCTATTCCTGAACAAACTAAATGTTTACACACTCAAATATAAACATTCAATATTTATCGAGTTCTGAACTAAGTAAATGTCTATAGACTCAAATATAAACAAACACTATTTATCTATTCCTGAACCAAGTAAATATTTATAGACTCAGATATAAGCAACCACTATTTATCGATTCCTGAATCCAATGTTTATAGACTCAAATATAAACAACCACTATTTATCAATTCCTAAACCAAGTAAATGTTTATAGACTCAAATATACACACCCACTATTTACCTATCCCTGAACCTAGTAAATGTTTATAGACTCCAATATAAACAACCACTATTTATCAATTCCTGAACTAAGTAAATGTTTATAGACTCAAATATAAACAACCAGTATTTACATATCCCTGAACCAAGTAAATGTTTATTGACTCAAATATAAACAAGCACTATATATCGATTCCTGAACCCAGTCAATGTTTATAGACTCAAATATAAACAACCAATATTTATCTATTCCAGAACCAACTAAATGATTATAAATTCCATTATAAACAACCAATATTTATAGATTCCTGAACCAAGTAAATGTTTATAGACTCATATATAAACAACCAATATTTATCGATTCCTGAACCAAGTAAATGTTTATAGACTCAAATATAAACAAACACTATTTATTGATTCCTGAAACAAGTAAATGTCTATAGACACAAATATAAACAACAAATATTTATCGATTTCTGTACCAAGTAAATGTTTATAGACTCAAATATAAACAACCAATATTGATCTATTCCTGAACCGACTAAATGTTGATAGACTCAAATATAAACAACTACTATTTATATATTCCTGAACCAACTAAATGTTTATAGACTCAAATATAAGCAACCACTATTTATCTATTCCTGAACCAACTAAATGTTTATAGACTCAAATATAAACAACCAATATTAATCTAATCCTGAACCAAGTTAATTTTTATAGACTCAAATATAAACAATCAATATTTATCGATTCCTGAACCCAGTCAATGTTATAGACTCAGATATAAACAACCAATATTATTCTAATCCTCAACCAAGTAAATGTTTATAGACTCAAATATAAACAACCACTATTTACCTATCCATGAACCAACTAAATGTTTATAGACTCAAATATAAACAACCGAAATTATCTAATCCGGAACGAAGGAAATGTTTATAGACTCAAATATAAACAACGAATATTTATCTATTCCTGAACCAAACAAACTTTTATAGATTCAATTATAAACAACCAATATTTATCGACCAAGTACATTTTTATAGACTCAAATATGTACAACTATTCCTCAACCATGTAAATGTTTATAGACTCAAATATAAACAACCACTATTTATCTATTATTGAAGCAAGTAAATATTTATAGACTCAAATATAAACAACCAATATTAATCTAATCCTGAACAAAGTTAATGTATATAGACTTAAATATAAACAACCAATATTTATCGATTCCTGAACCAAGTCAATGTTGATACACTCAAATATAAACAACCAATATTTATCTATTCCTGAATCAAGTAAATGTTTATAGACTCAAATATAAACAACCCCTATTTATTGATTCCTGAACCAATTAAATGTATATAGACTCAAATATAAACAACGACAATTTACCTATCCCTGAACCAAGTAAATGTTTATAGACTCAAATATAAACAACCAATATTAATCTAATTCTGAACAAAGTTAATGTATATAGACTCAAATATAAACAACCAATATTTATCGATTCCTGAACCAAGTCAATGTTTATGCACTCAAATATGAACAACCAATATTTATCTATTCCTGAACCGACTAAATGTTGATAGACTCAAATATAAACAACTACTATTTAGCTATCCGTGAACCAAGTAAATGTTTATAGACTCAAATATAAACAACCAAAATTATCTAATCCGGAACCAAGGAAATGTTTATAGACTCAAATATAAACAACCAATATTTATCTATTCCTGAACCAACTAAACATTTATAGATTCAATTATGAACAACTAATATTTATCGATTGCAGAACCAACTAAATTTTTATAGACTCAAATATGTACAACTATTTCTGAACCAAGTAAATGTTTATAGACTGAAATATAAACAACCACTATTTATTGAGTCCTGAACCAAGTAAATGTTTATAGACTCAAATATAAACAAACACTATTTATTGATTCCTGAATCAAGTAAATGTCTATAGACAGAAATATAAACAACAAATATTTATCGATTTCTGAACCAAGTAAATGTTTATAGACTCAAATATAAACAACCACTATTTATCTCTTTCTGAACCAATTAATGTTTCTGACTCAAATATAAACAACCAATATTTATCGGTTCCTGAACCAAGTAAATGTTTATAGGCTGAAATATAAACAACCAATAATTATCGATTTCTGAACCTAATATATGTTTATAGACGGAAATATAAAAAAAACAATATTTTAATTCTTCCTGAACCAAGTAAATATTTATAGACTCAAATATAAACAACCAATATTTATCTATTCCTGAACCAGGTAAATGTTTATAGACTAAAACATAAGCAACCACTATTTATCTATTACTGAACCAAATTAATGTTTACCGACTCAAATATAAACAACCAATGTTTATCCTTTCCTGAACCAAGTAAATGTTTATAGACTCAAATATAAACAACCACTATTTATTGATTCCTGAACCCGGTAAATGTTTATAGACTCAGATATAAACAACCAATATTTATCTTATTCCGGAACCAACTAAATGTTTATAGACCCAAATATAAACAACAAATATTTATCGATTCCTGAACCAAGTACATGTTTATAGACTCAAATATAAACAACCAATATTTATCGATTTCTGAACCGAGTAAATGTTTATAGACTGAAATATAAACAACCAATATTTAATTATTCCTGACCTAACTTAATGTTTATAGACTCAAATATAAACAACCAATATTTATCTATTCCTGAACCAAGTAAATGTTTATGGACTGAAACATAAACAACCTCTATTTATCTATTACTGAACCAACTAAATCTTTTTAGACTCAAATATAATCAAACAATATTTATCCTTTCCAGAACCAAGTAAATGTTTATAGACTCAAACATAAACAACCACTATTTATCTATTCCTGAACCAATTCAATGTTTATAGACTCAAATATAAACAACCAATATTTATATATTACAGAAACAAGTAAATATCTATAAACTCAAATATAAACAACCAATATTTATCGATTCCTAAACAAAGTAAATTTCTACAGACTCAAATATAAACAACCAATATTTACCTATCCCTGAACCAAGTAAATGTCTGTACATTCAAATATAAACAACGAATATTTATCGATTCCTGAACCAAGTAAATGTTTATAGACTCAAATATAAACAACCAATATTTAGCTACTCCTGAACCAAGTAAATGTTTATAGACTCAAATATAAACAACCAATATTTGTCCTTTCCTGACCCAAGTAAATGTCCATAGACACAAATATAAGCAACCACTATTTATCGATTCCTGAACCAAGTAAATGTTTATAGACTCAAATAGAAACAACCACTATTTACCTATTCCTGAACCAAGTAAAGGATTATAGACTCAAATATAAAAAAACAATAATTATATATTCCTGAACCAAGTAAATGCTTATATTCTTCTTAAATGGCCTCGTCAGCTCGAGGCTCTCATACGGATGTCATGCATGACGCCAGCTCCGTTCATATATCTCTAAACTCTCAGCAGCATACAAAGACTTTCTAAGATCAATGAGTAAAAATGGTTTTGAGTGAGTAAAGCCTGGCGGTCTTGGCAAAGATCACCCTTCTTTGAACTCCCACTACAAAATCGCAAAGAAATGTATCAGATAACAGAAACCACATCACTTGAGGCCTGCCAACAGCAGCAACAATTAAAATGGATAGCAAATGTAACTTGAAGAGAAAATAATGACCTAATGAATAAGTTGAAATTCCACGCTACTGCAAATGAAACTTTTTGAAGGAAACGGCTGTCAATACTGTAAAGAGCAATCACAGCTACTGGAATTGATGAAACTATTTTCCTGAAAAATTGTTTTAAGAAGAAGATTTTATAATATGGATCCAATTTAGTATCGGAGATAAGGAAAAGGAAAATATTTTCTAAAGGTAATTTCTCCCAACACCGCAAGGTGATACTAAACCAAAACATTATTTACAGTTATTCGGACTATTCTCCTCATCTTTGTCGCCATATTTATTAAAACGGTTCGGCTGTTGGACGTTCCGGCCTTCTTCAGGTCGTTGGAATGTCGAACTGAATCCTTTATTTCGCTCACTGGGGTAGACTGTTCTAGTTCCACGTGCCATGTTTAATGGATGTCAGTTATCAGTTATCTCCTGTTAATTTCCCTCTGAAAGTTCTCCACTGCCATAGCCGGGTATTGAACTCACACATTAAGTTTATAATACCTCCTGAGCTGAACAAGCAAAGAAATGAATACATGAATAATGAAGGGGTTATCAGAGAAATTACAAAGGATCTGTGGTCCATATAACATCAGGACAACCTTCAAAAGCTTGACGACTCTTCGCAGATATCTCTCCGGAGTAAGACTCCCCATAGAGGAGAACATGACTAAAGACTGTGTGTACGCTATCCTGTGTAGCTGCGGAAAAATATAAAGGTGAGACAGGCCGCCCCCTTAAGGTAAGGCTTCAAGAACACCAGAAAGCTGTAACACGGGGGGAAGTGCAAAAATCAGGCGTGGCTGGCCACATATGGAGAGAGAAGGGAGATCACCTCCCTCTGTGGGATCAGGTTGAGATCATAGACAAGGAACACCATTGGAAAATTCGTAAACTTAAGGAATCAGCACATAAAAATCAGCCACAAAAATCTCCTGAGCAGACCAAGCATAGAAATGAATACAATATGGGAACCAGTAATAAGGAGTGCCAGAGAAAAGCGATAATAACAACAAAGTTGCAATATGAGCTCTGATAAAAACAGCAATGATAACAGAAAAAATTGCAATATGAGCACTGGTAAAAATGGTTGCTGAAGACATTAGGTTTATAATACCCAGAAATTCATACACAGATGTCCTGAAGGACACATGGCACAGTGGATAAAGGCGTTAGTTAGATCCAGTGACAGGACCCAAAGAGTTATATAAAAAATATATTGTCCTTGATAGAGAAATCACAAAAGACTTTTTTTTGCATATGAACAAAAGAAAAAAAGCCGTCGATAATTCAACATAACGTTCTCTTTAAAAGCCTATTGAATTTATTTCTTTTTTAATAAGCAAGATACTTTACTGTATTTCAAAATTAATAAAAATTGACTGGAAGGAATATTCTTTTTGCTGAAATCGCTGATTAGAACAAATCTTTTGTTGTCTTTCATCGCAATGTATTTCTCTTCATGAAAAAATCTTCCAAATATAAAATATACTTTTCGGAACCTTTATCTGAGGAATATCAAAATTATAATTAATCTAATTTGAAACAAATATTATTCACTTTTAGTTTATAATATCGCAGAAACGATTTTTTTAACCCGACAGTATCTGTGTTTTTAACTGACCCTGGAATATTTTGGTCCTTCCTAGTAATGATAACAAACATTTTGATGTTAAAACTTTGTTTTTATCAAGTTTGAAACCTTTTTCATCATGCTATGCTATTTTTAGAAAATGTTTGCTGTTACCTATTTTAAAATAAGGTTATATTTTTTATCCCGTGACCCGTAGGGTCGTAGAGACACCATGTGTAGTGCAGCCGCTGTTAATTGTGTTCCCTGGGCAAGATAGCCTGATGAAGCCCAACTCTCTCCAGGCAGGATTGAATTCAGAGTTTTTCCTTCTCCTAGACCGGTTGCAACCCAAGGTTATAGAACCCAGTCTGTCCTGTTATTTACCCATAGCTGGCGGGGTGGAACAAGGGCATTGTCATGTAAGTGAATGTAATGGATACGACTGGAATTCGAACTCGACTCTTCGATTCCTCAAACCGAGCCGCTATCCATTAATCTACCCTATTTCCTAAGATTTTATGCTTGAAGCCATAATCGCAGTGTCACTCGAACCGCAAACTTGGTGACCTGAGAAATCTCTTGCCACTAAGCTCTTTGGCTGAATTTCTCAGGGATGAGGCGTCACTTTTTCGATTAGAGTAATCGAGTTCTGTGGCTACGTAGATTTCTTTATGCGGCACAGATCAGTTAAACATTTGATAAGGAATTTGAGGATAATGGGTTAGCGGCGTGAAATTATATGAGGGACAAGATATGGGCAGGGTTTTTTGTCTTGTTTCCAAACACACACG
>OZ038497.1:15209103-15366603 GCA_964036315.1 Acanthosepion esculentum | reverse complement strand
ATATATTGTACATCTATTATATTATGTAATAATTCTTCGGGGATCAGTTTATTATTTAATAACAATAGAATACACATCCTCCACTTTATGACCAGCAATATCCATGCCATCAAGATTGACAGTATAATTTTTTACCCTTACTATTACTAGAAAGTTCATACGTAAGTGTCTATAAATATATATTGTTCATTTATTATATTAATTAATATGAAGTGATTATTGGGGGATCAGTTAATTACTTAATTACACTGAAAAACCGATACGAGCACTAAATTATTCAGATTAATGATATAATTATCGTCCAAGCCATATCAAGGAAAATACTATAGTATAATCCTAAATTGTGCAAATAATTATGGAATGCTCTTGTAATTTGCATTCCTTAGACAAAGAGCAGTAGAAATCGAGAAATACAAATTTGTAATTAGTTTATTTACTGGTGCACCCCGGCCGGCCTTGTTCTCTGTCTTGAGAGTGTTAAAAAGAGATTATGGCGGTCTTGTGGATGATTAACTATTTTCCTCTCTGCAACCATTTTTCCCACACAAGCGAAACCTTGCTAGCCTATGGTTACTTAATCGCTGTTTCCATGGCAAATGATTAAACTATTTTTACAACTAAACCTTTCTCTATCAATATTCCCATAGCAAATGTTCAACGACCTATATTTCTTAGTTTAACCAGTTGAGACTTTCAGAGGTAAACCTTTCTCTATCAATATTTCCATGGCAAATATTCAAACGAGCGGCATTTCTTAGTTCTACCAGTTCAGACTTTCAGAGGTAAACCTTTCTTTATCAATATTTCAGTGGCAAATATTCAAACGAGCGGCATTTCTTAGTTCTACCAGTTCAGACTTTCAGAGGTAAACCTTTCTCTATCAATATTTCCAAGGCAAATATTCAAACGAGCGGCATTTCTTAGTTCTACCAGTTCAGAATTTCAGAGGTAAACATTTCTTTATCAATATTTCCATGGCAAATGTTCAAACGAGCGGCATTTCTTAGTTCTACCAGTTCAGAATTTCAGAGGCAAACCTTTCTCTATCAATATTTCCATGGCAAATATTCAAACGAGCGGCATTTCTTAGTTCTACCAGTTCAGACTTTCAGAGGTAAACCTTTCTCTATCAATATTTCCATGGCAAATATTCAAACGAGCGGCATTTCTTAGTTCTACCAGTTCAGACTTTCAGAGGTAAACATTTCTTTATCAATATTTCCATGGCAAATGTTCAACCGAGCGGCATTTCTTAGTTCTGCTAGTTCAGACTTTCAGAGGCAAACCTTTCTCTATCAATATTTCCATGGCAAATATTCAAACGAGCAGCATTTCTTAGTTCTACCAGTTCAAACTTTCAAAGGTAAACCTTTCGCTATCAATATTTCCATGGCAAATATTCAAGCGAGCGGCATTTCTTAGTTCTACCAGTTCAGACTTTCAGATGTAAATCTTTCTATATCAATATTTCCATGCAAATATTCAAACGCGCTGCATTTCTTAGTTCTACCAGTTCAGAATTTCACAGCTAAGCCTCTCTCTATCGCTATTTCCATAGCAAATGTTCAAATGAGCGATGTTTCTCAGTTCCACTAGTTCCGACTTTCACAGAAAACCTCTTTCTATCCTTATTTCCAGATCAAATATTCAAACGAACAACGTTCCTTGATTCCACCAGATCAGATTTTCGCAGCTAGAACCCGCCACAGCACCTACACTTGAGTCGACTCATCTCCATTCTCTTCGTATTCCATTAGTAAGGAGGGAGTTCCACCCAGACGGAACTGTTACTTCATAGGACGAACTCACAAGAGAATGCTTCTTCGTCTACTATAGCCAACCTCTGCAAGTCTACGATCAACTGATGTCTATCGTACGTATCCTCATAATACGAATCTTTTATTCCTTCCCCTCCTCTACACCCTTAAAAAATATCATCTCTACTTTGAGTGGTTCTTGTGCCTTGTATTAGATGAAAAATAGTAAAAAAATGATCTCCTAGATGTCCAAGAGTAGATAGATTCGCCTAACGTGCGGTTCACACTCTTTCCCAATTCTTGAACATGCGTAGATGTACACTATTTACATATTGATTACAACGTTTTGGCCTTCTTCAGGTCGTTGGAATGTCAAATTGAACCCTTTATTTGGCTCACTGGGGTAGACTGTTCTAGTTCCACGTGCCATGTTTAATGGATGTCAGTTATCAGTTATCTCTTTTTAATTTATCCCTCTGAAAGTTCTCCACCGCCTTAACCAGGTATTGAACTAACACAATTTGGGTCCTGTTCCTGGATCTAACTAACGCCTTTATCCACTGTGCCATGTATCCTTGAAGACATCTGTGTATGAATATCTGGGTATTTAAAACCTAATGTCTTCAGCAACCATTTTTACCAGTGTTCATATTGCAATTTTTTCTGTTATCAACGCTGTTTTTATCAGGGCTCATATTGCAACTTTGTTGTTATTATCGCTTTTCTCTGGCACTCCTTATTACTGGTTCCGATATTGTATTCATTTCTATGCTTGGTCGGCTCAGGAGATTTTTGTGGCGGAGCATATATGCTGATTCCTTAAGTTTACGAATTTTCCAATGGTATTCTTTGTCTATGATCTCAACCTGATCGCACAGAGGGCGGTGATCTCCCTTCTCTCTTCATATGTGGTCAGCCACGCCTGATTTTTCCGCTTCCCCTCGTGTTATAGATTTCTGGTGTTCTTGAAGCCTCACCTTGAGGGGGCGGCCTGGTCCCCTTTATACTTCTTTCCGCAGCTGCTCAGAAATATAGGCAGATAATGAGTAGATGTTTGTACCTTGTTTCCTGTTTAGGAATGGGTTTCTGGTTCTTTCTAAAATAATTTTCAGTCTCTCACTCCCAGTAGCCTCTTGCATCTTAGTAGCACTGTCGCCTTGCTTGGTATGAATTATTTAAAAAAAAGCCAAAAGAACCTTGAAAATACTACGGTCGTTATTTATTCTACATATCGTCATAATTTGCATTTCTTATCTCTTTACGCTCTTATAATGCCCCCATTCAATAGAGCTTTACTTTGAGTCGCCTTTGGGATTATATCTTGTGAACAGTATTACAAATTTAAAAATGAAAAAAAAAATCCATGTGAGCATTGTCCAAATTCGATTATCTTTTCAAGCGGTTTCGCTCTTAATCCAAACGTATACGCAAGTCAAAGCCGGAAGATCAGATATAATTAAAAAGAAAAAAAAAGATGGTGAATTTCGTTGTTCTGGTAGACCACAGAGAAAAACTGAAAGAAGATTAAACATTATTATTTTCATGAAATAGATGTATTTTCAAGAAGAATTTACCTAAATGAAAGTGTAGACAGACATAGTGTTTTAAATGTTGAGTGATATTAGATGCATCATTCAAATGAAAACTCAACCTTCGAGACAACGTAATGGTGGTATGGCCAACGTACATATTATTTTTTTTCGAGGGGATACAATCTCTCAACAGACATTTAAATTTATATACAATGTTGGTTTTTCTACAACACGTTAGTTTGTGGGGAGGAGTCATTATGAATGATTTAATTAGATATATTGAATTTAGTATAGTATATAATTAATTTTATTTTTTCTAGTATCTGTGGTGGATATATTGGTATAAGGATATTAAGAAACCGTCCATAATTATGAGAGGATACCATTAAAATAAATAGACAAAACTAGTCAAAATGAGATGTCTTTTTTAAAAAATTTTTAATGATATATATATATATATATATATATATATATATATATATATATATATGATTGACTCTCCCGTCAAATTCGACGTATGAGGGTCAGGCAGATCAGTTCCTAGAAACTGAAAGCCCGACACCGACACATGAGATTTGATTATAGTGGTGAAGGCTTTGTGCAGGGCCATCCACACTTTTTGTAGGGACTAATACATACATATATATACATATATATATATATATATATATATATATATATATATATATATATATAATGTAAAGGTAATAAATCCGTTGGCATATAATCCAAGTGGATCCTAGTAATGTAAAATATGTGGAATATGAAGGTGACAGTTAGGACAGTTGTTATCTGAGCACTGGGAACAGACCTAGAAAAGAGACTAAGAAAAGAATAAGTCAAACGATGGCGGAATACTGAAGAGACATGCGATCAATTGATCTCCATTGCAAACAGTTATACCTTGTCAGAAGTAGATTGGCAGCAAGGTCTCATCCTTTTACGCTTGAAAATGTATAATTAACCGCAGTACTAGATTGGCGGCAAGGTCTCAAACATTCACAGTTGAATTGTCTAGCTGTAACAGTTCCATGCTAACATTTTCTTCTATCGCACTTATCGCTTGTATAAGTCTCGACCGGCCTCTTGCTTTCCAGTCAACTTCGATATTTAAAATTTAAAGGCAATCACAAACGTTATCGTCTGTCTTCTTAATTTCTCTTCTTTTTCTCTCTATTTAATAATGTTCTTTTTCTCGTATTCTTTAACACACAGCAACCCATTGCATCTTAGTGACTTTATTGCCTTGCTTCGTGTAAAATGATTAAATAATAAGAAGAAAAAGAAGAGGGTGATAAATGATGGAAAAGGCGAGACGGAATGAGAAAAAGACGTAGATGGCGAAGGAGGCGGAGAAGACGAAGAAAAATGAGGGGAAGACGAAGAAACGAAGAAGTGAAGGTGGAAGACGAATAAAGGAGGTGGGGGAATAGAAGTCGAAGAAAGGAGGAGGAGGAGCAACAGGTGAAGAAAAGAGAGGAATGCAAGAGGACGAAGAAAGAACGAGGAGAAGAAAAGTAAAGAGAGAGGAAGAAGATAGAAAAAGGAGGAAGAGGAGACAAATGAAGGACGGAGAAGAAGAAAACGTAGACAGGAGTAGAAAGAAGGCAAAAGAAGGAAAGAAAAGAAAAGAAAAGAAAAAAGAGAAGGGAGAAAAAAACTATAAAAAAATTAAATTAGTAATGACCGTGTTTATCTAGACGCTGTCCACGTAAATACAAATTTTAGTACAGAGCCACGTTAATGTCCTTACATACTTTTCCAGTTTCTAAATTGTTTGAATTTGGGGGCCATAATGTAGCCGCGAGGTCGCCCTATGACTAAACGCAACGAAGCATAGCAGTAGACAGTAGAGAAGATGACCGGAGAAAAAAGGTTGAAAGCGGTCCGCCATTTTTGCTCTGACGTTTTTGCCGGCGAATTGGGCCATTTTCGCGCCTTTTCTATTAATCGCTTGCTTCTCTCAAAGCCGTAACCACGCACTGATGCCTCTCTGAAGATTATTGCTTGAAACAGTTCGGTCTGATTGCTTTCTCGTCTGTAGACATGATTTTATTAATTTTTCTGTGAGTATGCGTTTCGAATTATAGTTGCACGTAGCCTTTGTCGATATTTTGCATTTCATCGGCACGAGCAAAAGATGTTCTGGTCAGGATGCCTCAGACGCAAGCTATTAATAGTGATTTCTTTTCGCGCACACATTATTATTAATATGGTATTAGGACACTTCAACGTGGCGTAATGGCTAGCAAGCGTGTCAATTACAACTGATTAGTGACTTCGTTCCTCACTGGGTGGTCCATACTTTTGGCCATGTGCCATAACTAAGCTACACTTAGAAAACCATTACGGTATTTCGACTTGGGATAATGGTTAACAAGACTGTCTCGATATATGAATTGTGACTGAGTAGTGAGTTCGATCCTTGTGAGACTACCCACCTCTGCAACTCGTTGCACAAAGATATAGACCCCACGTCGTAGAATTTCTGTGCGGTGGATCGAGCGAGAGGTAGGCTCACAGGCAAAAGAAAAACACAACTACAAACTTGGGTAGGACGAAAAGAGGAGGGAGGGCGTGTGACCTTTTTGTGGACGACCAACTCCGGGCTGACTCTCGGCTGGCAAGAAAAAATATATCCTAACTAACAATGTCCGGCTGCTAATGGGTCGCTCTTCGATGTTACGTGCTCCGGCCTAAATCAACCTTCCTCGAACCTAAACTAAGTCTAACTAACTCGTGGCCCAAAGCGCTGCCGTATATATGGAGAATCCTCTTTCATCATTTCCGGACAAAGGACACCCACGAATAAACCCATAACTTTTTCATGACCATTTCTCTCTTTGAAGAAAGTGGACATAAAAATATTTCTTAGCCTAGCTGACTCCGATTCAGGGACATTAAATTCAAACCCTTTTAAGTTTTGACCAGAGCCGGTCTTTTTCCTATCGTCGTATTTTGACAAGTACTTAACACTTATCTACCCTTTTCGCCATATGTTTTTATCTAGATTCCTAATCTAATCATTTGGTCTTGAAGTTTGATGCCCAGGTCAAATCTAACTAATCTTCTCGCACATATGTGTGCGCGCGCACGCACACACAGATGTGGGGGTGTATATATACACACACACAGATGTGCGGGCGCGCACACACACACGCGTGCGCATATATCCAACTCATAGTGTCACACATCTCCCCCAATCATCTTTGTCATTTATTTCATAAATTACACAAAGAATTCAACAACAATGAGACACTATGCATCTCCCCCTGCACATTATGACCCTGCTCGGGCGTCCCCGAAGAGAATACAATAACGTACAGGTCACAAAAACAATTTACCACAGAATTTACAACAATTATCGCCACTCATCAGAGGTGGACAACAGGTTTCAACAATACAACATGAGACTATGTATTCTCGGCCGAGGAGAAAACAAAATAAAAATATACAACACACACAAAAAAAAAAAATATATATATATATACAGACAACAACAACCGAAATTACAAGAATTTCAAAGGGTTTCGGTCATCCCCTAACAAAATAAAACAACGGCATAGCCAACACTGCACTGGGGTGGTTGGGATCATCCACCCCTTACAACACTAACATACATATAAGGAGAGAGGAAGAAAAAAATTGTTGGTTTCAGTCCTTCCACTTTGCTTTCCTGTGAACAATTTTGAGGGGCTCCTGACTCATTCCTATTCCGCAATCCAGGAGGACTTTTCGATTCACCTCCAACATCATTCAATTTTTCAATTTTTCAACATTTCGCCCCCCCCCAACAAACACAGGGGAATTTTAACCACCCCTATCCAAATATTCAGGAGTATTTTTCGGCTTATCTCCCCTTTTCCTTACGACGTGGGAACATCATAATTTCCGCAGTTCTTTCGGTGTCGTATCAGGAATAATGTTTTCTTCCACTTTGCTTTCTGTGAACAATTTTGAGGGGCTCCTGACTCATTCCTATTCCGCAATCCAGGAGGACTTTTCGATTCACCTCCAATACCATTCAATTTTTCAACATTTCGCCCCCCCCCCCAACAAACACAGGGGAGTTTTAACCACCCCTATCCAAATATTCAGGAGTATTTTTCGGCTTATCTCCCCTTTTCCTTACGACGTGGGAACATCATAATTTCCGCAGTTCTTTCGGTGTCGTAACAGGAATAATGTTTTTGGAAAGCATTGTGGAATTCACTCCTCCACCAGGGATCTTCACTACCCCTGTACAAAACCACAAACTCTCTCCCTGTGTTTACTGGGTATGTCAACATGACTGACTTCCCAGCCATCCATCACACCATCTACATACAACAACACACAAAAAAAAAAGAGAAGAAAAAAAAAATGTTCACCTTCAATGGTTAAGCTTGGCGAGTTTTGCTTCTTTTTTTTTTTTTTTTTTTTTAGTCATTCATTTTTATGACGCCAAGTTGTAGCGGCTTTGTAAGTGGTGACTCCACTGAGCATGCAGTGTCCGATTGGTCCATAATTGGGAAAACTATACTGTCTTTTGTTTCCTTGGTCCCTGCTATCCTGACTGACATTCCATCTTGGTCACTATGTCTCTTTTCTGGCATATTTCTAATCCTACATCTTATCAACCACTGCCTTCCCCGGATTATCAATATCACTACAATTACAATTACGACCATGACACACACACCTAGTGACGAAACCTCCTACCTCCGGATGCACCCTCCTTTCTGGGGCACTCCCTCCGTATGTGACCCAGCTGTCCGCACTCCCAACACCCCGGTTGTCTTGGGTCAGGGAGTGGCCTTCTCCAGCCCCTTTCATGGGGGTGATCTCTCCAACGATAGCCCGAATGGCCACGCTCCCCCTGATCCCAAGCAACAGGAGGAGTCTCTGTCCACCCCGTTCTCGTCTCTCTTGCCCATCCCTTTTCTTCTCCCCTCCCTTGGGAGGCTGTGAGCCTATTATAGAGCCTAAGACTCTTTCCTGCCGTTGCAAACGCCTCCGCAAGTGAGGCTGGGGCCGCCCTTGCTGTGTCTTCTCTTACGAACGCATTTTCTATAGCGTCCGTGTAGTACTCAGCTAGCTGCGCCTGCACCGCCTCCCCATCACGTTGAACAGCGTCTTTGTATGCAACCTTAGCTAATCCTAAAACTCTACTTGCTATTTCCGAGAGAGTTTCTCCTTCCCTTTGCTTAATCTTAATTAAGGCCCTAGCATCATCAGTCGCACTAGTATAATCACTGTACTGGTTCGTCAGCTGTTCTAAAAGGTCTCCCCAGTTACTTTCAGGATTATCATCTAAATATAATCCTATGTACTCCGATACCACCCCGTTCGAATAGTCATAAGCCAGATTCACCAACTCTGTCTGTGTAAGTTGGTAAATTCTAGCCTTTTTCTTCAGAGCTTCTACCCAGGCCGGAAACGCACAGGCTTTTCCCGTGAATATAGGGATCTTGGATCCACTTGCGGCTACCTTAAAAATAGAGCGCGATGGGACATCTATATCTATCCTATCCATATTTCTATTAAATGCCAGCCAGACACACTAGTTAGAAACAAGGACCAAAAAAAAAATAAAACAAAAGAACAAATTTTCAGCCTACCTTGCAGGGACCGGAATAGATTCCCTTTTTCTGTTTTTTTCTTTTTTGCTTTTTTTTTTTTTTTTTTTTTTTTTGTGTTTGTTTACTTGTTCATTGCAGTCGTCCTCCTAGATGTAGTAAAAATTTAAAAAAAATAAAAATCTCCAGTACTTGAAGTGTCCGTTCTCTAAGAGGGAAAGGAGTGTGTATCTGTCTGTGCCTCCTTTCTCTCTCTCACTCTGCGTCACTTTCTTTTTAACTGTTCCCTTTCCTCCTTTTTCCTCTGTTTTTATCTGTCTTTGTTTCGTCGTTCGTCTGTTTTTGTTTTGGTTTGGTTGTTTTTTGTTTTTCCTAAATTTTTTTTTTTTTTTTTTTTTTATACACACGTATCTGTGTCTATCGGATTATCGAAGTCTTCACTCATTTACACATATATACACATACACCTATGCACATATATTGAGTGTTTAATCGGACGATTCGATCTTTCCTTCCTTCTCCTTCCTCCACAAAGTCTATCGTACTAGCGCGCAACCCAAGGTCGATCCTGATCGGCGGCGCCAATGTGAGACTACCCACCTCTGCAACTCGTTGCACAAAGATATAGACCCCACGTCGTAGAATTTCTGTGCGGTGGATCGAGCGAGAGGTAGGCTCACAGGCAAAAGAAAAACACAACTACAAACTTGGGTAGGACGAAAAGAGGAGGGAGGGCGTGTGACCTTTTTGTGGACGACCAACTCCGGGCTGACTCTCGGCTGGCAAGAAAAAATATATCCTAACTAACAATGTCCGGCTGCTAATGGGTCGCTCTTCGATGTTACGTGCTCCGGCCTAAATCAACCTTCCTCGAACCTAAACTAAGTCTAACTAACTCGTGGCCCAAAGCGCTGCCGTATATATGGAGAATCCTCTTTCATCATTTCCGGACAAGGGACACCCACGAATAAACCCATAACTTTTTCATGACCATTTCTCTCTTTGAAGAAAGTGGACATAAAAATATTTCTTAGCCTAGCTGACTCCGATTCAGGGACATTAAATTCAAACCCTTTTAAGTTTTGACCAGAGCGGGTTTTTTTCCTATCGTCGTATTTTGACAAGTACTTAACACTTATCTACCCTTTTCGCCATATGTTTTTATCTAGATTCCTAATCTAATCATTTGGTCTTGAAGTTTGATGCCCAGGTCAAATCTAACTAATCTTCTCGCACATATGTGTGCGCGCGCACGCACACACAGATGTGGGGGTGTATATATACACACACACAGATGTGCGGGCGCACACACACACACGCGTGCGCATATATCCAACTCATAGTGTCACATCCTCACTGGTCGCCCTATGCTGTCATTATCGGCTTAGGTGTAATAAATAAATTCAGAATTTTATATATTTTACCAGTTTTCGTTCCGAATAAAATCAGAAAAAATTAACGGGCTGTCTGACTTTTCTAACACTATTTTTCTTTCACTCAATACAATGTCCAAGAGCCACTCAGTGAGAAAACGTCGACTATTAATAGCCTCGACTTGAAGAGATTAAACATGTAATGATCGGAGAAGCACCCTCCCGGCAGTCTCTTCAACAGCGTAACGGCTCGTTCTTACCGATGTAGTCCTGGGTATGACGATAAACTTCATCCACCAACCAGGTCTCTTATAGGGTCATTGGAGGTTTTGAGGAACGTGGAACCACCTTTTAATTGCTGTTGTTCCGAGGTCCACCCTGACCCGGGTTGGTAGCATCTGTTAGGGGTCCCTGCTATGGGCAAATATTCAACACCTAAACTGTGGTCAAAATACTATATAAATATAAAAATGTATTTTTATATAAAATATCCCAACAATGCCTATTTATAGACTATATTTAGTTGAAGCCATAAAATTGTGTTCAAAATATTTACATATCGGCATTAAATAAGCCATAGAGATATACTGATATGCCGCTAAACAAAATCAACCAAGCAAACAACAAAAATGAAAGAACTCTTTCATGACATTAATCCATATAATGTCCTATATTTTTTAAAAGAAATCAAACCTTACTCCAGACTATAACTTCAACAAAAATACAACATGAAACACACATGTCACCGCCTCTCGTAATCATGCTTAGAACAAAATTCTATATTCACAAAAGCTGAGTATCATCTACCATGTATCCAGTTGTGAAAGTAGAATAATGTATATTATATTTTTTTATTACAGCAAAGTTCGGAGTGAGAACCTATCATGTTTATATATATATATATATATATATATATATATATATATATATATATATATATATATATATATAAAACTGGAAGTCAAAAAAGAAAAAAGTTTTGAAGTGAGCTAGAAAATTAGTTTAGAAAAAACAAGCGTGTGAGTGTATATATATATATATATATATATATATATATATATATATATATATATATATATATATATATACCCAAGTATAGGATTGGTGTATACGGAATAATTTCCAATAACCAACAATTACTATTCTTAAAAGAGTGCTCAATACAAAGTAGAGCAGATATAAGTGTTTATTTAAAAATTATAACATAAATATGTTATAAAATCACTACAAAAATAGCCATTTTGTTTCAACACCTCCTCTGTCTTATCAAGTGATGATGTTGAATGATTCTACATTCAACATCATCACTTCATAAGTCATCGGAGGTGTTGAAACAAAATGGCTATTTTTGTAGTGATTTTATAACATATTTATGTTATAATTTTTAAATAAATAATTATATATATATATATATATATGTATATATATATGTATGTATGTATGTATCGTATCGTATATTTTGGCAGCATGTTTTCATTAAGACATATCTCATTAAATAATTTAGACATGTTTTGTCTGCTTATTTTTAATAAGATCCTCTCGTAATTACGGACAATTTTCTTAGAATCTGTATTAAAGGAAGAAAGAAAATGACGATGTTGATGCATATTCATTTTTATTCCGAGTACTTTCGACATTAGCACAATATCGTCAATATGGTTTTGTTTTTCTAAGACAAAAAATTGTTGTGTTCATCATTTTTCTGAGAAAAAATTATTGTGTTCATTTGAAAGTTAAATTTTTATGTGTGAAGTGAAAAACGCTAAGGTTATGTACTGTACAATTTTAAATTTTATCATATAGGCTCACGTGCAAACGTCAAGGGAGGTAACTAAGTTATTGAAATGTTTAAATATTTTTAATAAAGAAAACACTATTTAAAACTACGAGTTAAAACCAAGATATTTTAAACTATCTACTGTAAGTATTTTAAAACATTTGTGCTGTATTCATAATTAATTTTATTAAGGGTTGGTTTTAATTTTTTGATATAGATAGCTTCATGAATTTTTAGATTATGCTAATTATTTTCATGAAAAAGTATAGATGTATTTTCAACAAGAATTTTCCTAAATTGCTGTTGTAAATATATATATATATATATATATATATATATATATATATATATATATATATATATATATTATTATTATTATTATTATTATTACTAGTAGGAGTAATCTTATAAGTGGGGAGGAGTCATTACGAATGATTAAATTGGATATATTGAATTTAGTATAGTATATAATTAATTTTATTTTTTTTACTAACATCTGTGGTAGATATATTGGTATTTATTAGATTTTTTATGATATTTTCATCCTGTTTATAATTAGAATGTATTTGATTGTGATATAAAAGATTAATATATTCAGGTTTAATTTTAGAAGTAATATATTTCATTGGCTTTATATTAATATTTTTAATATTTTTTATTGTTCAAAATACATACATACATATATATATATATATGAAGAAATACAGCCTTAAAATGTGCTATATTTATGGGATAAAGTGCTCAATTTCAGAGACCGAGCGTGTGTAAATATAAAAGTGAACATAGAAGTCAACATTTAGAGGCGACAGTCTGTTTCATGCAATCGCCAGGCCACGCTATAGTTGGTGGCCCGACGATTGCATCTAGCATGAAACAGACTGTCGCCTCTAAGTCTTGACTTCTATGTTCACTTTTATATATATATATATATATATATATATATATATATATATATATATATATATATATATATATATGTAAGTAGACAAAACTTATCAAAATTATTTAATGAGACATGCCTTAATGAAAACATGTTGGTAATATATATATATATTTCTTAATCAAAACATCCTGGTAATATATATATATATATATATATATATATATATATATATATATATATATTACTAGCATGTTTTCATTAAGACATGTCTCATTAAATAATTTTGATAAGTTTTGTCTACTTATTTTTCAGGTGATCCTGTTGTAATTATGGACAAGTCTCTTAGTATCCTTATTAAAAGAAGTAAGAAAATTACCATGTTGTTGCATATTCCTTTTATTCCGAGTACTTTCGACACTAGTACAATGTCATCATCAGGGTTTTGTTTTTTTCTACTGTAAACATTATAAAACATTTGTGCAGTATTGATAATTAATTTCATTAAAGGTTAGCTTCAGTTTCTTTAATATAGATAGCTTCCTCAATAATGCTTCTGTTTTCTAATTCATTCACACCCATTAATCCCTTGTGTCTTAGCTGCTTTACTCCCTTTCATGAGGGTGATTTCGATTTAAAATCTATACATTGGCTAAGTGTTTCAGCGAAGCAGGTTGATTCAACTAACCTGCAAATATGAACTCTCTTTTTTGTTGAACCTTTGAAAATATCTATATGAGTAAATGCGAATGTCAGTGTGTCACACTTTTTCAACTTTACTCGTGTAGCCCATCATATATTTATGCTCTGTTTATAATAAAGAGTATTAAGAACATTTACCGGCCTGAATGTCCGAGAAATTTTCATAGAAAATTTACTTAAATATTTGTATCTAGGAAAAAAATATTGTCGGACTTTGTCCATTTCATAATATATATATATATATATATATATATATATATATATATATATATATATATATATATATATATATATATATATATATGTGTGTGTATATATATATATATATATATATATATATATATATATATATATATGGAGAGAGAGAGAGAGGCAGAGAAAGAGAGACAGACAGAGAGAAAGAGACAAAGATAGCTAGACAGATCTAACAGAATAATTATACATATATATATATATATATATATATATATATATATATATATATATATATATATATATATATATTAAGATATTTTTATGTTTATACGTTATTTTTATAGATCCAAATATTTAAGTAATTGCTTTGTTTATAATAAACAGTATTAACAACATTTACCGGCCTGAATGTCCGAGACCTTTTCATTGAAAATATGCGTCCTCCGACAGGAATTGAACCTGTATCCTTTACGGGTTCAGGCTGACCTGTGAGCAAATTAAAAACATTCCGAACCGGATCCGGACATGCATCCTGAAATTTTGGATTCCCAAGTTATTGCGATTGTTGTCAGCGTTTTTTTTTGTTTTTGTTTTGTTTTCTTAAGTGATTTTTTGCGACGAATTTTTTTGTACGATAACAATTTTTATAACTTGGAAACAAATTTAGGAATAGTTTAAATTAATTGCGAAATCCAGGGAAAGTCACCCATGAAATAAACAAAATTGTTTGCACGGGAAGTAAGGACCTACGTACATCAAATTGTCTTTAAATTAAGTGGCGGCAGAATTATGGTTGAACTTCTAAAAGGTAAGCTTAAATATTAACGGAATACTTAAATGCAGCGAACAATTTTGAGTTCTTCTGTAGTTTATTGTTGCCTATCGCATACGAAAGCAGTATGTCTCGCAAAAAGAAATCTCCGTCAACAGAGGACCAGATTGTAATCAAAAGAGTCAAGGTTGCAGCGAGGGTTCGGGTTAAAAATATGACTCTGCAATTTGATCTTATCGATCTGATCCGACTTACGATCGAGACAGGATTAGATGGTTGTGACATCAGCATAGGTACAAAGGATAGAGCCCTGGGTGGGGACACCTGAATTGGTAAGGACTGGTATAGAAGAATGGCCGTTCAGGATGATCTTAATTTTGCGATTTGATACGAAAGACTGAATCAGTTCAAAAAATTCAAAAATGTGTCCGGAGACACCATAACTTGTCAACTTGTGAAGAAGACCGCTATACCAGAAAAAAAAATGAAAAAAAAAAAAAAAAAAATGAAAGGAAACAGATTGGTAGGAAGGTTTCATCATCTTACAGTTGAAATGGCTAGATATTACCGCAAGTTCTATGTTAACAGTTTCTTCTATCGCACTTCTCGCCTGTGGAATTCTCTTCCTGCTTCTTACTTCTCAGTCAGCTGTGAACCAACAGTCTTAGCAGGTGACCTGGCAATGGATTCAATGTAGTCTTTCCACTCTATGTCGGCCGAAAATGTTAACCCGAGAAGGACCAACTAATATAAAGATTAGCATCAGCCATACTGATGGAAGACAGAAAATGGTATCTAAGATGATTAATAGAGAGCAGTTTTGATCTAGAGGCCTTTAAATTAACAAGCCATTCCTTGCTCCAGTTAACAACATACTGTAGATCGATTCTGAGATCAACTGCCAATTTGATCGGAATTAGTATCTAAACAGGACGAAATGGTTGTCATCAGCATAGATACCATGTCGAGAGCTGATGCCATCAAGAAGGTCGTTAATGAAAATTAAAAACGATGTTGGACTCATGCAGAACCCTGGAGGACACCTGAATTAGTAATGAATGATCTTGAAGAATGGCCGTCCAGGATGACTTTTATTTTGCGATTAGATAGGAAAAACTGAATCATTTCAAAAATTCTTCCGAAGACACCATGAATTGCCAACGAAGACCGGGATGTCAAACCAAGTCGAAAGCTTTCGAGATCTGGAATTGGATTGAGAAGTAGTGAAGGAACATATCCTGAATCGATCATAGCAATTTCTGAATGTAGAATTAATAAACCGTAAACACTTCAAATACTTCGATGTATGGATCAATTGTAACAAATTTAATATAGGACAGAAGGAAATTGAACAGAGCATAGTGTTGCGATAAGGGTAGTTTCTTTCAACACCACAATTGGCTACTGAACCAAAATATTAAGAACTTGAGCCCTTAAATAGCCTCATTAGATCGAAAAGTACATATGGATGCCATTCATGGCACCCAACTAGTTCAGAAATGTCTAAACACTCAGCTACATGCAACTGTTTTCTGATGGTTTCGTTTACGGTATATCAACCTCAAGGAGTTATTTAATGTCGACATGATTTTTATTGCTGTTATTTTTTTTCCCCAAATATATTGTTGGTAATATTTTTTCAAAAATGTATTGCTGGTAATAAGATATGGACAATAGTCCGAATAATGTAAACCGTGTACGCTAAATTTACTAATAATAATCTTTGGCAAACCCGCTGACGCAAGAAAGATTTTTAACCAGAATTTCGAACGAGCTAGAAAGGATTAAAAATATAATAAAATAATAGCAAAAATACTTTGGTCTTTCCTCTTAATAAGAACAAATATTTTGACGACAAAACTTTGTTTTTGTCAAATTTGGGGCTTTTTTTTTCATCAAGGTATGTTCGACATTTCAACCACCTGAAGAAGGCCGGGGCGTACAACGACCGAAACACTGTGATAAATATGGCAACAAAGATGAGGACAATAGTTCACATAATGTAAATAGTGTACCCTAAATTTACTAATAATAATCTTTGGTGCACTCGCTGACGCAAGAAAAGAAGATTTTTAACCAAAATTTCCAAAGTGTTAGAAAGGATTAAAATTTAATAAAATAATAGCAAAAATACTTTGGTCTTTACTCTTAATATTAACAAACATTTTGACGACAAAACTTTCTTTTTTCAAATTTGGGGCCTTTTTTTCATCAAGGTATGCTCTTTTTTAACGAATTTTTAGAGGTACTTATTTTGATAGAAAGATTTTATGAATTTTAAGCTGAAGCAGCATTGGTCAACGAATGCCGAATGTTTCCTTATAAGGAAGCTAATATTATTACTACCTTTGGAATGTAGAGATAGCCAAAACATTTTTCTCTCTTTCCCTTAGTATGTTAGGGTTAAAGCCATTCCCAACCCACTCCGACGATTCTAAAACTCTAAAAGCGTTTATCCAAAGTTACCATTCCTTTTGCTGGAACTAATTAGTATCAACTTTAGTCCAATGAAGAAGTGGTGACGTTAAATGAGACGAGGTTGATCGGATGTAAAACGAGAAAGCGTCTGCTTATGGATTCAATGAAAGCTGGGCATCTCGAAGACGCCATCATAGTATCGAATGGCTAAGATACTAGCCAAAAAAAGACAAATCGCCGACATTACCGCTTGACCTTTCCCCTCTATTAATAGAAGCGAAGACCGTGCGGCCTGGAAGACTCTGTGTGTCCGAAGATGCATGTATGTTGGTAGATGTTAGAAATGAGGAGACAAACACACGAAGCACAACTTCAAGAAGAAGATGAAGACGCACGCGTATGTATCCGAGATTTGAATTTGAGCAGATTTACAAATAAAAGTCAGGCGCGCGCATTCATTTCTCTCTCTCTCCCTCTCTATCTATCTATCTATCTATATATATATATATATATATATATATATATATATATATATATATATATATTTAACACATTGTTTATGTTTATACGTTCTTTTTATAGATACAAATATTTAAGTAAATGCTCTGTCTATAATAAACAGTATTAAGAACATTTACCGGCCTGAATACCCGAGAAATTTTCATAGAAAATTTACTTAAATATTTGTATCTAGGAAAAAAAATTGTCGGACTTTTTCCATTTCATAATATATATATATATATATATATATATATATATATATATATATATATATATGGAGAGAGAGACAGACAGATAGATAGATCTAACAGAATGATTATATATATATATATATTAAGACATTTTTTATGTTTATATGTTATTTTTATAGATCCAAATATTTAAGTAAATGCTTTATTTATAATAAACAGTATTAACATTTACCGGCCTGAATGTCCGAGAGATTTTCATTGAAAATATGCGTCCTCCGACAGGATTTGAACCTGTATCCTATACGGAACCCTCATATAGCCTGTTACATTATAACAGGCTTTATGACGGTTCTGTTCATAATGGTCTGTTTATAGGTAAATGCTCTGTTTATAATGTTTATTATAAACAGAGCATTTACTTAAATATTTATATCTATAAAAAGAACGAATACACATAAATAATGTCTTTAAAATATAATTGTCGGACTTTGTCCATTTCATAATTAATATATATATATATATATATATATATATATATATATATATATATATATATATATATATATATATATATATATATATATATATATATATATATAGTTTACGAAAAACTAGGTAATCCGTATGGGTAGACCCAAGGAGGATAAAATCCAGAGAGCTCAATGTAAATCAGAGCTAATAATTTAAATACAAACAGACCACTTTATGGTTCCATATAATAAATTATTTCACCACAGCCCTTTTAAAGGACAGCGGATCATCAGATTTTATTTCCAAAGGTTGAAACGAAAAATGAAAAGAAATTTACACATTACTTATTACTGCCCGTCATAAATGTGTAAATTTCTTTTCATTTTTCGTTTCAACCTTTGGAAATAAAATCTGATGATCCGCTGTCCTTTAAAAGGGCTGTGGTGAAATAATTTATTATATGGGACCTTAAAGTGGTCTGTTTTTATTTTAAAAATAATATATATATATATATATATATATATATATAGTTTACGAAACACTAGGTAATCGTGTGTGCATATATATATATAAGAGATAATCCTTGCTAAAACCTATTCGCTTTGAAGTCATTTTTTAATCATTCATGTGAGAAAACGGTTGTGTCTCTCAGTCACTGTGTATTTAACTAAAAATAAATACGCTAAAAATGCACCTTCATACCTGCCGTGCGCCCACGGTTTATTGGTAGAATCTCCGACTGACGCCAATTCAAACGGGTTTCGATCCTAGCTAGATGCAAACGGACGTCTAGCCACACTGAAGAGCTGTGATACAGCTAAACTGGATGACTATATATATATATATATATATATATATATATATATATATATATAGTTGAGATATTTGTTAACGAGATAGTGCCAGGCGTGACTTAATATTATAGAAATTGACTCAGTGAGTTATGTGCCATGCGTGATGCACGCTTAGGTGATCATATATCTTTCGATACATGACTGACGAGGCAGTTTTTTTTTTCTCGCAATAGGTTGGCATTTCTTTTCGCGGTAGACCAGTTGCCATCCAAGTCTACAGAACTCGATCTGTCCTGCTATTTACCCATAGCTATGGTGGAGAAGAAGAGGATTCATACCTTTCCCAAGGGTGTTAGCGAATGTAATGAATTCGACTGAAATTTGAACTCGGCACTCCGATTCCTCAATCCGAGCCGCTGTCCATTACTCCACCGTACCATCTCGTGACTAGTGAATAGATAAAGAAAAATTCTAAAGACTTATCTTCTCGTTAACGTTAAATAAATGTATTAAATTAAGCAGCAGATATATTCATATGCACTACATAATTTTTTCCCGTTGTAATTGAACTAGATAAATGGCAAGTTACTCGGCGCGATATTGTAGTGGTCCTGTATCCAATGTATATGGTGTATGATTTATTATTATTACAAAGCAAGTAGACCAGCGGATTCATACACGTCATTGAGCAATTTAGAGTTACATTTTCCAGGCAAATGTTTCGAAATATAACCAAAATATTAACCAAACTTGTATATATTTTGCATATGTTAACATTATTATTTTTATTGCTAATCGATGACACAATTCGTGACAGCAAAAGCTAAGGAATTTTTTCGATTTATACAAGTTGTTTTAGCGATTCAACGATTTTTCTTGGTGCATTTCGAATTGTTTTTAGCACGTGTGTATTTTTTCTCTCTCAATTTCAATACGACCACTTTCGCTTCAGCCACGACTACACCTGCTACCACCTTTGCTACAAGTGCGTTCACGTCTAAAATTGCCAGGTTCGCTACTACTGTTGCTACTACGACTGCAATAATAATTCTTTTCTTTTTTTAAGTTCTTATATAATTCTTTTTAATGGTGGGAATTTTCTGGTGTTATGTTTCCTGTGAAAAATAAACCTCTGACCAGTTTTGAACAAGTAAGAAAATATTTTTTCCCAAGGAAATCTGAGATTTGTTTGATAAGATGATTAATAATAAAATGAACTAAAAATTTAACCAGTGCTTATATGATAAAACTTGTACGGATGCAACTATTTCCAGTGAATATATATATATATATATATATATATATATATATATATATATATATATATATATATATATATATATATGGAGAGAGAGAGAGAGAGAGAGAGAGAGAGAGAGAGAGAGAGAGATAGAAAGAGAGAGAGGTGAAGATGTATTAAAAGAGGAGACAGGGAAAATGAAAAAGAAAAAGAGAAAAAGAAGCGAAAAGACAGGATACTGAGAAAAGGAGAAGAAATAAAAGAGAAAGAGAGAGGAAAGGAGAGGTAAAGGAGCAGGAAAAAGAGAGAAAAAAGAGAGATAAAGGAGGAGGAGAAGAGTCAGATAGAGAAAAAAGGCAAAGAAAGATGAAAAGGGACAGGAAGAGAGAAAGAGAAGGGGGAAGAGGATTAAAGTAGGGTGAAAGAAAGAGATTGAGAAAAAAAGAGAGATAAAGGCCAAATGAGAACAGGGTCAAAGAGGAAAAGTAAAAAGAAAAGGAGAAAGGGAGTAAGAGAAAGAGAAAGGGGAGAAGTAAGTTTGGAAAGAAAGAGACTACGATAAAAGGAGAAAGAGAGATGAAGGGAGAGTGAGAAGAAAGACAAAGTAAAAAAAACAGAGATAAAAGAAAGAGAGAGAGAGAGAGAGAGAAAATGAAAGAAAGGGTATAAACGAGGCTGAAAGAGAGGAAATGAAGTGAAAAGGACGAAGAAGGAAAGAGATATGGAGAAAATGAGAACGAGAGATAAATGCGGAGAGATGAGGGAGATTGAGAAAAAGATAGGAGGGATTAAATGTGATAAAGAGAGAAGTGGAAAATAAATAGAAACAAGAGAGAGAGAGAGAGATGAAGAAAGAAGGCAAGACGAGAAATAAAAAAGAGAAGGGAAGCGGAGGAGAAAAAGAGACATTTAAAGTTGGCGAGATAGGATAGAGGGGAAAGGAGTGATAAAGGGGTGGGATAAGAGAAAGAGAAACGAAAATGCGAAAAAAGGAGAGAGAGAGAGAGAGAGAGAAAGAGAGAGAGAAAGAGAGAGACTCATTCTAAGAGTTTTCCTCGGCATTCGATAGGCTGAGTTTTCTCCAGGTTTGCTTGATTCGTCGGGGTCGAAGGCAACTCCTAAGATTTATTTATATGTTATCACGCTAAGGGTTCGAGAGTTGCTCTTTCAGCCAGTTCTCCACAGCTGTCTATCTCGTTTATCTCTGTGCATTTTCCTCTCTTTGCTAAGGCCCCTGCCATCCATTTTGCCATAAGTGGTTCGCTGCCCTCCCCTTTCTAACCTGCCCTCATTTTTCCCTCAGTTCGCCAATTCCTCCTTCCATGTCCAAGAAATTTTATTTGTCTTTTCCTGATTCTGAGAACAAGTGTTTTTCCTGTTGCCATTTTCTTTAACACTTCCTTGTTGCTTACTTTATCTGTCTATAGAATTCTCAGTATCCTGCTGTAGAACCACATTTCAGCTGTCTCTAGTTTTCTTCTATGTGCCACGTCCCTTCAGGAGATAGGCGATCATGGCTCTCCACAACGTTCTACCTTGTGAGGCTCATAGAAGTTCTTATCCCTTTGCTAAGGTCCTTACCTTCTGTTCTGCCATCCATTTACAGAAGCTTACCAGCCAAGTGGCTTGCTATCATCCATCTCTCTTGTCCTCAATATGCCCAGTGAGGGCCAAGATTTCCAGTCACTCCTTTCTCATTGTGGCTTCAAGGTATTTTCATCTATCTTTCCTTAAGTGTTCTTTCTGTTGCCATTTTTTTAAAGACTTCCTTGTTGCTTACTCATTCTGTCCATGGAATTCTCAGTATCCTGCTGTAGAACCACATTTCAGCTGTCTCTAGTTTTCTCCTATGTGCCACGTCCCTTCAGGACATAGGCGATCATGGCTCTCCACAACTTTCTACTTTGTGAGGCTCATAGAAGTTCTTATCCCTTTGCTAAGGTCCTTACCATCTGTTCTGCCATCCATTTACAGAAGCTTACCAGCCAAGTGGCTTGCTATCATCCATCTCTCTTGTCCTCAATATGCCCAGTGAGGGTCAAGATTTCCAGTCACTCCTTTCTCATTGTGGCTTCAAGGAATTTTCATCTATCTTTCCTTAAGTGTTCTTTCTGTTGCCATTTTCTTAAAGACTTCCTTGTTGCTTACTCATTCTGTCCATGGAATTCTCAGTATCCTGCTGTAGAACCACATTTTAGCTGTCTTTAGTTTTCTCCTATGTGCCACGTCCCTTCAGGACATAGGCGATCATGGCTCTCCACAACTTTCTACTTTGTGAGGCTCATAGAAGTTCTTATCCCTTTGCTAAGGTCCTTACCTTCTGTTCTGCCATCCATTTACAGAAGCTTACCAGCCAAGTGGCTTGCTATCATCCATCTCTCTTGTCCTCAATATGCCCAGTGAGGGTCAAGATTTCCAGTCACTCCTTTCTCATTGTGGCTTCAAGGAATTTTCATCTATCTTTCCTTAAGTGTTCTTTCTGTTGCCATTTTCTTAAAGACTTCCTTGTTGCTTACTCATTCTGTCCATGGAATTCTCTGTATCCTGCTGTAGAACCACATTTCAGCTGTCTTTAGTTTTCTCCTATGTGCCACGTCCCTTCAGGACATAGGCGATCATGGCTCTCCACAACGTTCTACCTTGTGAGGCTCATAGAAGTTCTTATCCCTTTGCTAAGGCCCTTACCATCTGTTCTGCCATCCATTTACAGAAGCTTACCAGCCAAGTGGCTTGCTATCATCCATCTCTCTTGTCCTCAATATGCCCAGTGAGGGTGAAGATTTCCAGTCACTCCTTTCTCATTGTGGCTTCAAGGAATTTTCATCTATCTTTCCTTAAGTGTTCTTTCTGTTGCCATTCTCTTAAAGACTTCCTTGTTGCTTACTCATTCTGTCCATGGAATTCTCAGTATCCTGCTGTAGAACCACATTTCAGCTGTCTTTAGTTTTCTCCTATGTGCCACGTCCCTTCAGGACATAGGCGATCATGGCTCTCCACAACGTTCTACCTTGTGAGGCTCATAGAAGTTCTTATCCATTTGCTAAGGTCCTTACCATCTGTTCTGCCATCCATTTACAGAAGCTTACCAGCCAAGTGGCTTGCTATCATCCATCTCTCTTGTCCTCAATATGCCGAGTGAGGGTCAAGATTTCCAGTCACTCCTTTCTCATTGTGGCTTCAAGGAATTTTCATCTATCTTTCCTTAAGTGTTCTTTCTGTTGCCATTTTCTTAAAGACTTCCTTGTTGCTTACTCATTCTGTCCATGGAATTCTCAGTATCCTGCTGTAGAACCACATTTCAGCTGTCTCTAGTTTTCTCCTATGTGCCACGCCCCTTCAGGACATAGGCGATCATGGCTCTCCACAACTTTCTACTTTGTGAGGCTCATAGAAGTTCTTATCCCTTTGCTAAGGTCCTTACCATCTGTTCTGCCATCCATTTACAGAAGCTTACCAGCCAAGTGGCTTGCTATCATCCATCTCTCTTGTCCTCAATATGCCCAGTGAGGGTCAAGATTTCCAGTCACTCCTTTCTCATTGTGGCTTCAAGGAATTTTCATCTATCTTTCCTTAAGTGTGCTTTCTGTTGCCATTTTCTTAAAGACTTCCTTGTTGCTTACTCATTCTGTCCATGGAATTCTCTGTATCCTGCTGTAGAACCACATTTCAGCTGTCTTTAGTTTTCTCCTATGTGCCACGTCCCTTCAGGACATAGGCGATCATGGCTCTCCACAACGTTCTACCTTGTGAGGCTCATAGAAGTTCTTATCCCTTTGCTAAGGTCCTTACCATCTGTTCTGCCATCCATTTACAGAAGCTTACCAGCCAAGTGGCTTGCTATCATCCATCTCTCTTGTCCTCAATATGCCTAGTGAGGGACAAGATTTCCAGTCACTCCTTTCTCATTGTGGCTTCAAGGAATTTTCATCTATCTTTCCTTAAGTGTTCTTTCTGTTGCCATTTTCTTAAAGACTTCCTTGTTGCTTACTCATTCTGTCCATGGAATTCTCTGTATCCTGCTGTAGAACCACATTTCAGCTGTCTTTAGTTTTCTCCTATGTGCCACGTCCCTTCAGGACATAGGCGATCATGGCTCTCCACAACGTTCTACCTTGTGAGGCTCATAGAAGTTCTTATCCCTTTGCTAAGGTCCTTACCATCTGTTCTGCCATCCATTTACAGAAGCTTACCAGCCAAGTGGCTTGCTATCATCCATCTCTCTTGTCCTCAATATGCCCAGTGAGGGACAAGATTTCCAGTCACTCCTTTCTCATTGTGGCTTCAAGGAATTTTCATCTATCTTTCCTTAAGTGTTCTTTCTGTTGCCATTTTCTTAAAGACTTCCTTGTTGCTTACTCATTCTGTCCATGGAATTCTCAGTATCCTGCTGTAGAACCACATTTCAGCTGTCTCTAGTTTTCTCCTATGTGCCACGTCCCTTCAGGACATAGGCGATCATGGCTCTCCACAACTTTCTACTTTGTGAGGCTCATAGAAGTTCTTATCCCTTTGCTAAGGTCCTTACCTTCTGTTCTGCCATCCATTTACAGAAGCTTACCAGCCAAGTGGCTTGCTATCATCCATCTCTCTTGTCCTCAATATGCCCAGTGAGGGTCAAGATTTCCAGTCACTCCTTTCTCATTGTGGCTTCAAGGAATTTTCATCTATCTTTCCTTAAGTGTTCTTTCTGTTGCCATTTTCTTAAAGACTTCCTTGTTGCTTACTCATTCTGTCCATGGAATTCTCTGTATCCTGCTGTAGAACCACATTTCAGCTGTCTTTAGTTTTCTCCTATGTGCCACGTCCCTTCAGGACATAGGCGATCATGGCTCTCCACAACGTTCTACCTTGTGAGGCTCATAGAAGTTCTTATCCCTTTGCTAAGGCCCTTACCATCTGTTCTGCCATCCATTTACAGAAGCTTACCAGCCAAGTGGCTTGCTATCATCCATCTCTCTTGTCCTCAATATGCCCAGTGAGGGTGAAGATTTCCAGTCACTCCTTTCTCATTGTGGCTTCAAGGAATTTTCATCTATCTTTCCTTAAGTGTTCTTTCTGTTGCCATTCTCTTAAAGACTTCCTTGTTGCTTACTCATTCTGTCCATGGAATTCTCAGTATCCTGCTGTAGAACCACATTTCAGCTGTCTTTAGTTTTCTCCTATGTGCCACGTCCCTTCAGGACATAGGCGATCATGGCTCTCCACAACGTTCTACCTTGTGAGGCTCATAGAAGTTCTTATCCATTTGCTAAGGTCCTTACCATCTGTTCTGCCATCCATTTACAGAAGCTTACCAGCCAAGTGGCTTGCTATCATCCATCTCTCTTGTCCTCAATATGCCGAGTGAGGGTCAAGATTTCCAGTCACTCCTTTCTCATTGTGGCTTCAAGGAATTTTCATCTATCTTTCCTTAAGTGTTCTTTCTGTTGCCATTTTCTTAAAGACTTCCTTGTTGCTTACTCATTCTGTCCATGGAATTCTCAGTATCCTGCTGTAGAACCACATTTCAGCTGTCTCTAGTTTTCTCCTATGTGCCACGCCCCTTCAGGACATAGGCGATCATGGCTCTCCACAACTTTCTACTTTGTGAGGCTCATAGAAGTTCTTATCCCTTTGCTAAGGTCCTTACCATCTGTTCTGCCATCCATTTACAGAAGCTTACCAGCCAAGTGGCTTGCTATCATCCATCTCTCTTGTCCTCAATATGCCCAGTGAGGGTCAAGATTTCCAGTCACTCCTTTCTCATTGTGGCTTCAAGGAATTTTCATCTATCTTTCCTTAAGTGTGCTTTCTGTTGCCATTTTCTTAAAGACTTCCTTGTTGCTTACTCATTCTGTCCATGGAATTCTCTGTATCCTGCTGTAGAACCACATTTCAGCTGTCTTTAGTTTTCTCCTATGTGCCACGTCCCTTCAGGACATAGGCGATCATGGCTCTCCACAACGTTCTACCTTGTGAGGCTCATAGAAGTTCTTATCCCTTTGCTAAGGCCCTTACCATCTGTTCTGCCATCCATTTACAGAAGCTTACCAGCCAAGTGGCTTGCTATCATCCATCTCTCTTGTCCTCAATATGCCCAGTGAGGGTCAAGATTTCCAGTCACTCCTTTCTCATTGTGGCTTCAAGGAATTTTCATCTATCTTTCCTTAAGTGTTCTTTCTGTTGCCATTTTCTTAAAGACTTCCTTGTTGCTTACTCATTCTGTCCATGGAATTCTCTGTATCCTGCTGTAGAACCACATTTCAGCTGTCTTTAGTTTTCTCCTATGTGCCACGTCCCTTCAGGACATAGGCGATCATGGCTCTCCACAACGTTCTACCTTGTGAGGCTCATAGAAGTTCTTATCCCTTTGCTAAGGTCCTTACCATCTGTTCTGCCATCCATTTACAGAAGCTTACCAGCCAAGTGGCTTGCTATCATCCATCTCTCTTGTCCTCAATATGCCCAGTGAGGGTCAATATTTCCAGTCACTCCTTTCTCATTGTGGCTTCAAGGAATTTTCATCTATCTTTCCTTAAGTGTTCTTTCTGTTGCCATTTTCTTAAAGACTTCCTTGTTGCTTACTCATTCTGTCCATGGAATTCTCTGTATCCTGCTGTAGAACCACATTTCAGCTGTCTTTAGTTTTCTCCTATGTGCCACGTTCCTTCAGGACATAGGCGATCATGGCTCTCCACAACGTTCTACCTTGTGAGGCTCATAGAAGTTCTTATCCCTTTGCTAAGGTCCTTACCATCTGTTCTGCCATCCATTTACAGAAGCTTACCAGCCAAGTGGCTTGCTATCATCCATCTCTCTTGTCCTCAATATGCCCAGTGAGGGACAAGATTTCCAGTCACTCCTTTCTCATTGTGGCTTCAAGGAATTTTCATCTATCTTTCCTTAAGTGTTCTTTCTGTTGCCATTTTCTTAAAGACTTCCTTGTTGCTTACTCATTCTGTCCATGGAATTCTCTGTATCCTGCTGTAGAACCACATTTCAGCTGTCTTTAGTTTTCTCCTATGTGCCACGTCCCTTCAGGACATAGGCGATCATGGCTCTCCACAACGTTCTACCTTGTGAGGCTCATAGAAGTTCTTATCCCTTTGCTAAGGCCCTTACCATCTGTTCTGCCATCCATTTACAGAAGCTTACCAGCCAAGTGGCTTGCTATCATCCATCTCTCTTGTCCTCAATATGCCCAGTGAGGGTGAAGATTTCCAGTCACTCCTTTCTCATTGTGGCTTCAAGGAATTTTCATCTATCTTTCCTTAAGTGTTCTTTCTGTTGCCATTTTCTTAAAGACTTCCTTGTTGCTTACTCATTCTGTCCATGGAATTCTCTGTATCCTGCTGTAGAACCACATTTCAGCTGTCTTTAGTTTTCTCCTATGTGCCACGCCCCTTCAGGACATAGGCGATCATGGCTCTCCACAACTTTCTACTTTGTGAGGCTCATAGAAGTTCTTATCCCTTTGCTAAGGTCCTTACCATCTGTTCTGCCATCCATTTACAGAAGCTTACCAGCCAAGTGGCTTGCTATCATCCATCTCTCTTGTCCTCAATATGCCCAGTGAGGGTCAAGATTTCCAGTCACTCCTTTCTCATTGTGGCTTCAAGGAATTTTCATCTATCTTTCCTTAAGTGTGCTTTCTGTTGCCATTTTCTTAAAGACTTCCTTGTTGCTTACTCATTCTGTCCATGGAATTCCCTGTATCCTGCTGTAGAACCACATTTCAGCTGTCTTTAGTTTTCTCCTATGTGCCACGTCCCTTCAGGACATAGGCGATCATGGCTCTCCACAACGTTCTACCTTGTGAGGCTCATAGAAGTTCTTATCCCTTTGCTAAGGTCCTTACCATCTGTTCTGCCATCCATTTACAGAAGCTTACCAGCCAAGTGGCTTGCTATCATCCATCTCTCTTGTCCTCAATATGCCCAGTGAGGGACAAGATTTCCAGTCACTCCTTTCTCATTGTGGCTTCAAGGAATTTTCATCTATCTTTCCTTAAGTGTTCTTTCTGTTGCCATTTTCTTAAAGACTTCCTTGTTGCTTACTCATTCTGTCCATGGAATTCTCTGTATCCTGCTGTAGAACCACATTTCAGCTGTCTTTAGTTTTCTCCTATGTGCCACGTCCCTTCAGGACATAGGCGATCATGGCTCTCCACAACGTTCTACCTTGTGAGGCTCATAGAAGTTCTTATCCCTTTGCTAAGGCCCTTACCATCTGTTCTGCCATCCATTTACAGAAGCTTACCAGCCAAGTGGCTTGCTATCATCCATCTCTCTTGTCCTCAATATGCCCAGTGAGGGCCAAGATTTCCAGTCACTCCTTTCTCATTGTGGCTTCAAGGAATTTTCATCTATCTTTCCTTAAGTGTTCTTTCTGTTGCCATTTTCTTAAAGACTTCCTTGTTGCTTACTCATTCTGTCCATGGAATTCTCTGTATCCTGCTGTAGAACCACATTTCAGCTGTCTTTAGTTTTCTTCTATGTGCCACGTCCCTTCAGGACATAGGCGATCATGGCTCTCCACAACGTTCTACCTTGTGAGGCTCATAGAAGTTCTTATCCCTTTGCTAAGGTCCTTACCATCTGTTCTGCCATCCATTTACAGAAGCTTACCAGCCAAGTGGCTTGCTATCATCCATCTCTCTTGTCCTCAATATGCCCAGTGAGGGTCAATATTTCCAGTCACTCCTTTCTCATTGTGGCTTCAAGGAATTTTCATCTATCTTTCCTTAAGTGTTCTTTCTGTTGCCATTTTCTTAAAGACTTCCTTGTTGCTTACTCATTCTGTCCATGGAATTCTCTGTATCCTGCTGTAGAACCACATTTCAGCTGTCTTTAGTTTTCTCCTATGTGCCACGTTCCTTCAGGACATAGGCGATCATGGCTCTCCACAACGTTCTACCTTGTGAGGCTCATAGAAGTTCTTATCCCTTTGCTAAGGTCCTTACCATCTGTTCTGCCATCCATTTACAGAAGCTTACCAGCCAAGTGGCTTGCTATCATCCATCTCTCTTGTCCTCAATATGCCCAGTGAGGGACAAGATTTCCAGTCACTCCTTTCTCATTGTGGCTTCAAGGAATTTTCATCTATCTTTCCTTAAGTGTTCTTTCTGTTGCCATTTTCTTAAAGACTTCCTTGTTGCTTACTCATTCTGTCCATGGAATTCTCTGTATCCTGCTGTAGAACCACATTTCAGCTGTCTTTAGTTTTCTCCTATGTGCCACGCCCCTTCAGGACATAGGCGATCATGGCTCTCCACAACTTTCTACTTTGTGAGGCTCATAGAAGTTCTTATCCCTTTGCTAAGGTCCTTACCATCTGTTCTGCCATCCATTTACAGAAGCTTACCAGCCAAGTGGCTTGCTATCATCCATCTCTCTTGTCCTCAATATGCCCAGTGAGGGTCAAGATTTCCAGTCACTCCTTTCTCATTGTGGCTTCAAGGAATTTTCATCTATCTTTCCTTAAGTGTGCTTTCTGTTGCCATTTTCTTAAAGACTTCCTTGTTGCTTACTCATTCTGTCCATGGAATTCCCTGTATCCTGCTGTAGAACCACATTTCAGCTGTCTTTAGTTTTCTCCTATGTGCCACGTCCCTTCAGGACATAGGCGATCATGGCTCTCCACAACGTTCTACCTTGTGAGGCTCATAGAAGTTCTTATCCCTTTGCTAAGGTCCTTACCATCTGTTCTGCCATCCATTTACAGAAGCTTACCAGCCAAGTGGCTTGCTATCATCCATCTCTCTTGTCCTCAATATGCCCAGTGAGGGACAAGATTTCCAGTCACTCCTTTCTCATTGTGGCTTCAAGGAATTTTCATCTATCTTTCCTTAAGTGTTCTTTCTGTTGCCATTTTCTTAAAGACTTCCTTGTTGCTTACTCATTCTGTCCATGGAATTCTCTGTATCCTGCTGTAGAACCACATTTCAGCTGTCTTTAGTTTTCTCCTATGTGCCACGTCCCTTCAGGACATAGGCGATCATGGCTCTCCACAACGTTCTACCTTGTGAGGCTCATAGAAGTTCTTATCCCTTTGCTAAGGCCCTTACCATCTGTTCTGCCATCCATTTACAGAAGCTTACCAGCCAAGTGGCTTGCTATCATCCATCTCTCTTGTCCTCAATATGCCCAGTGAGGGTCAAGATTTCCAGTCACTCCTTTCTCATTGTGGCTTCAAGGAATTTTCATCTATCTTTCCTTAAGTGTTCTTTCTGTTGCCATTTTCTTAAAGACTTCCTTGTTGCTTACTCATTCTGTCCATGGAATTCTCTGTATCCTGCTGTAGAAGCACATTTCAGCTGTCTTTAGTTTTCTCCTATGTGCCACGTCCCTTCAGGACATAGGCGATCATGGCTCTCCACAACGTTCTACCTTGTGAGGCTCATAGAAGTTCTTATCCCTTTGCTAAGGCCCTTACCATCTGTTCTGCCATCCATTTACAGAAGCTTACCAGCCAAGTGGCTTGCTATCATCCATCTCTCTTGTCCTCAATATGCCCAGTGAGGGTCAAGATTTCCAGTCACTCCTTTCTCATTGTGGCTTCAAGGAATTTTCATCTATCTTTCCTTAAGTGTTCTTTCTGTTGCCATTTTCTTAAAGACTTCCTTGTTGCTTACTCATTCTGTCAATGGAATTCTCTGTATCCTGCTGTAGAACCACATTTCAGCTGTCTTTAGTTTTCTCCTATGTGCCACGTCCCTTCAGGACATAGGCGATCATGGCTCTCCACAACGTTCTACCTTGTGAGGCTCATAGAAGTTCTTATCCCTTTGCTAAGGCCCTTACCATCTGTTCTGCCATCCATTTACAGAAGCTTACCAGCCAAGTGGCTTGCTATCATCCATCTCTCTTGTCCTCAATATGCCCAGTGAGGGCCAAGATTTCCAGTCACTCCTTTCTCATTGTGGCTTCAAGGAATTTTCATCTATCTTTCCTTAAGTGTTCTTTCTGTTGCCATTTTCTTAAAGACTTCCTTGTTGCTTACTCATTCTGTCCATGGAATTCTCTGTATCCTGCTGTAGAACCACATTTCAGCTGTCTTTAGTTTTCTCCTATGTGCCACGTCCCTTCAGGACATAGGCGATCATGGCTCTCCACAACGTTCTACCTTGTGAGGCTCATAGAAGTTCTTATCCCTTTGCTAAGGTCCTTACCATCTGTTCTGCCATCCATTTACAGAAGCTTACCAGCCAAGTGGCTTGCTATCATCCATCTCTCTTGTCCTCAATATGCCCAGTGAGGGTCAAGATTTCCAGTCACTCCTTTCTCATTGTGGCTTCAAGGAATTTTCATCTATCTTTCCTTAAGTGTTCTTTCTGTTGCCATTTTCTTAAAGACTTCCTTGTTGCTTACTCATTCTGTCCATGGAATTCTCAGTATCCTGCTGTAGAACCACATTTCAGCTGTCTCTAGTTTTCTCCTATGTGCCACGTCCCTTCAGGACATAGGCGATCATGGCTCTCCACAACGTTCTACCTTGTGAGGCTCATAGAAGTTCTTATCCCTTTGCTAATGTCCTTACCATCGGTTCTGCCATCCATTTACAGAAGCTTACCAGCCAAGTGGCTTGCTATCATCCATCTCTCTTGTCCTCAATATGCCCAGTGAGGGTCAAGATTTCCAGTCACTCCTTTCTCATTGTGGCTTCAAGGAATATTCATCTATCTTTCCTTAAGTGTTCTTTCTGTTGCCATTTTCTTAAAGACTTCCATGTTGCTTACTCGTTCTGTCCATGGAATGTGTCACGTCCCTTCAGGACATAGGCGATCATGGCTCTCCACAACGTTCTACCTTGTGAGGCTCATAGAAGTTCTTATCCCTTTGCTACGGTCCTTACCTACTGTTCTGCCATCCATTTACAGAAGCTTACCAGCCAAGTGGCTTGCTATCATCCATCTCTCTTGTCCTCAATATGCCCAGTGAGGGTCAAGATTTCCAGTCACTCCTTTCTCATTGTGGCTTCAAGGAATTTTCATCTATCTTTCCTTAAGTGTTCTTTCTGTTGCCATTTTCTTAAAGACTTCCTTGTTGCTTACTCATTCTGTCCATGGAATTCTCAGTATCCTGCTGTAGAACCACATTTCAGCTGTCTCTAGTTTTCTCCTATGTGCCACGTCCCTTCAGGACATAGGCGATCATGGCTCTCCACAACGTTCTACCTTGTGAGGCTCATAGAAGTTCTTATCCCTTTGCTAATGTCCTTACCATCGGTTCTGCCATCCATTTACAGAAGCTTACCAGCCAAGTGGCTTGCTATCATCCATCTCTCTTGTCCTCAATATGCCCAGTGAGGGTGAAGATTTCCAGTCACTCCTTTCTCATTGTGGCTTCAAGGAATATTCATCTATCTTTCCTTAAGTGTTCTTTCTGTTGCCATTTTCTTAAAGACTTCCATGTTGCTTACTCGTTCTGTCCATGGAATGTGTCACGTCCCTTCAGGACATAGGCGATCATGGCTCTCCACAACGTTCTACCTTGTGAGGCTCATAGAAGTTCTTATCCCTTTGCTACGGTCCTTACCTACTGTTCTGCCATCCATTTACAGAAGCTTACCAGCCAAGTGGCTTGCTATCATCCATCTCTCTTGTCCTCAATATGCCCAGTGAGGGTCAAGATTTCCAGTCACTCCTTTCTCATTGTGGCTTCAAGGAATTTTCATCTATCTTTCCTTAAGTGTTCTTTCTGTTGCCATTTTTTTAAAGACTTCCTTGTTGCTTACTCATTCTGTCCATGGAATTCTCAGTATCCTGCTGTAGAACCACATTTCAGCTGTCTCTAGTTTTCTCCTATGTGCCGCGTCCCTTCAGGACATAGGCGATCATGGCTCTCCACAACGTTCTACCTTGTGAGGCTCATAGAAGTTCTTATCCCTTTGCTAAGGTTTTTACCTTCTGTTCTGCCATCCATTTACAGAAGCTTACCAGCCAAGTGGCTTGCTATCATCCATCTCTCTTGTCCTCAATATGCCCAGTGAGGGTGAAGATTTCCAGTCACTCCTTTCTCATTGTGGCTTCAAGGAATTTTCATCTATCTTTCCTTAAGTGTTCTTTCTGTTGCCATTTTCTTAAAGACTTCCTTGTTGCTTACTCATTCTGTCCATGGAATTCTCTGTATCCTGCTGTAGAACCACATTTCAGCTGTCTTTAGTTTTCTCCTATGTGCCACGTCCCTTCAGGACATAGGCGATCATGGCTCTCCACAACGTTCTACCTTGTGAGGCTCATAGAAGTTCTTATCCCTTTGCTAAGGTCCTTACCATCTGTTCTGCCATCCATTTACAGAAGCTTACCAGCCAAGTGGCTTGCTATCATCCATCTCTCTTGTCCTCAATATGCCCAGTGAGGGTCAAGATTTCCAGTCACTCCTTTCTCATTGTGGCTTCAAGGAATTTTCATCTATCTTTCCTTAAGTGTTCTTTCTGTTGCCATTTTCTTAAAGACTTCCTTGTTGCTTACTCATTCTGTCCATGGAATTCTCAGTATCCTGCTGTAGAACCACATTTCAGCTGTCTCTAGTTTTCTCCTATGTGCCACGTCCCTTCAGGACATAGGCGATCATGGCTCTCCACAACGTTCTACCTTGTGAGGCTCATAGAAGTTCTTATCCCTTTGCTAATGTCCTTACCATCGGTTCTGCCATCCATTTACAGAAGCTTACCAGCCAAGTGGCTTGCTATCATCCATCTCTCTTGTCCTCAATATGCCCAGTGAGGGTGAAGATTTCCAGTCACTCCTTTCTCATTGTGGCTTCAAGGAATTTTCATCTATCTTTCCTTAAGGGTTCTTTCTGTTGCCATTTTCTTAAAGACTTCCTTGTTGCTTACTCATTCTGTCCATGGAATATGCCGCGTCCCTTCAGGACATAGGCGATCATGGCTCTCCACAACGTTCTACCTTGTGAGGCTCATAGAAGTTCTTATCCCTTTGCCAAGGTCCTTACCTTCTGTTCTGCCATCCATTTACAGAAGCTTACCAGCCAAGTGGCTTGCTATCATCCGTCTCTCTTGTCCTCAATATGCCCAGTGAGGGTCAAGATTTCCAGTCACTCCTTTCTCATTGTGGCTTCAAGGAATTTTCATCTATCTTTCCTTAAGTGTTCTTTCTGTTGCCATTTTCTTAAAGACTTCCTTCTTGCTTACTCATTCTGTCCATGGAATTCTCAGTATCCTGCTGTAGAACCACATTTCAGCTGTCTCTAGTTTTCTCCTATGTGCCACGTCCCTTCAGGACATAGGCGATCATGGCTCTCCACAACGTTCTACCTTGTGAGGCTCATAGAAGTTCTTATCCCTTTGCTAAGGTCCTTACCTTCTGTTCTGCCATCCATTTACAGAAGCTTACCAGCCAAGTGGCTTGCTATCATCCATCTCTCTTGTCCTCAATATGCCCAGTGAGGGTGAAGATTTCCAGTCACTCCTTTCTCATTGTGGCTTCAAGGAATTTTCATCTATCTTTCCTTAAGGGTTCTTTCTGTTGCCATTTTTTTAAAGACTTCCTTGTTGCTTACTCATTCTGTCCATGGAATTCTCAGTATCCTGCTGTAGAACCACATTTCAGCTGTCTCTAGTTTTCTCCTATGTGCCACGTCCCTTCAGGACATAGGCGATCATGGCTCTCCACAACGTTCTACCTTGTGAGGCTCATAGAAGTTCTTATCCCTTTGCTAAGGTCCTTACCTTCTGTTCTGCCATCCATTTACAGAAGCTTACCAGCCAAGTGGCTTGCTATCATCAATCTCTCTTGTCCTCAATATGCCCAGTGAGGGTCAAGATTTCCAGTCACTCCTTTCTCATTGTGGCTTCAAGGAATTTTCATCTATCTTTCCTTAAGTGTTCTTTCTGTTGCCATTTTCTTAAAGACTTCCTTGTTGCTTACTCATTCTCTCCATGGAATGTGCCGCGTCCCTTCAGGACATAGGCGATCATGGCTCTCCACAACGTTCTACCTTGTGAGGCTCATAGAAGTTCTTATCCCTTTGCTAAGGTCCTTACCTTCTGTTCTGCCATCCATTTACAGAAGCTTACCAGCCAAGTGGCTTGCTATCATGCATCTCTTGTCCTCAATATGCGCAGTGAGGGTCAAGATTTCCAGTCACTCCTTTCTCATTGTGGCTTCAAGGAATTTTCATCTATCTTTCCTTAAGTGTTCTTTCTGTTGCCATTTTCTTAAAGACTTCCTTGTTGCTTACTCATTCTGTCCATGGAATTCTCAGTATCCTGCTGTAGAACCACATTTCAGCTGTCTCTAGTTTTCTCCTATGTGCCACGTCCCTTCAGGACATAGGCGATCATGGCTCTCCACAACGTTCTACCTTGTGAGGCTCATAGAATTTCTTATCCCTTTGCTAATGTCCTTACCTTCTGTTCTGCCATCCATTTACAGAAGCTTACCAGCCAAGTGGCTTGCTATCATCCATCTCTCTTGTCCTCAATATGCCCAGTGAGGGTCAAGATTTCCAGTCACTCCTTTCTCATTGTGGCTTCAAGGAATTTTCATCTATCTTTCCTTAAGTGTTCTTTCTGTTGCCATTTTCTTAAAGACTTCCTTGTTGCTTACTCATTCTGTCCATGGAATGTGCCGCGTCCCTTCAGGACATAGGCGATCATGCCTCTCCACAACGTTCTACCTTGTGAGGCTCATAGAAGTTCTTATCCCTTTGCTAAGGTCCTTACCTTCTGTTCTGCCATCCATTTACAGAAGCTTACCAGCCAAGTGGCTTGCTATCATCCATCTCTCTTGTCCTCAATATGCCCAGTGAGGGCCAAGATTTCCAGTCACTCCTTTCTCATTGTGGCTTCAAGGAATTTTCATCTATCTTTCCTTAAGTGTTCTTTCTGTTGCCATTTTCTTAAAGACTTCCTTGTTGCTTACTCATTCTGTCCATGGAATTCTCAGTATCCTGCTGTAGAACCACATTTCAGCTGTCTCTAGCTTTCTCCTATGTGCCACGTCCCTTCAGGACATAGGCGATCATGGCTCTCCACAACGTTCTACCTTGTGAGGCTCATAGAAGTTCTTATCCCTTTGCTAAGTTGCTTACCTTCTGTTCTGCCATCCATTTACAGAAGCTTACCTGCCAAGTGGCTTGCTATCATCCATCTCTCTTGTCCTCAATATGCCCAGTGAGGGTGAAGATTTCCAGTCACTCCTTTCTCATTGTGGCTTCAAGGAATTTTCATCTATCTTTCCTTAAGTGTTCTTTCTGTTGCCATTTTCTTAAAGACTTCCTTGTTGCTTACTCGTTCTGTCCAAGGAATGTGCCGCGTCCCTTCAGGACATAGGCGATCATGGCTCTCCACAACGTTCTACCTTGTGAGGCTCATAGAAGTTCTTATCCCTTTGCCAATGTCCTTACCTTCTGTTCTACCATCCATTTACACAAGATAACCAGGAAAGTATCTTGTTACCTTCCATCTCTTTTGTCCTCAATAAAATTTCCTTGTTACTCACATGTTCAGTGCATGGCATTCGCACTATCTTCCTGTAGAACCATATATCTAATGTCTGAAACTAGAGTGAAAATAACAGTAATAGTGATACAAACTAAGGTGTTCAGGTACATAAAAACAAAATACACTTATTCAAACGAGGATTTTCGTCCTGGGTAAGACGATAAACTTTGTCCAGTAGCAAAGCCTCTGATCAGGACGTTTTGAGGAGCGTGTAATCACTTCTTAATTGCTGGTGTTCCCAGGCCCAACCTGATCCAGGGTGGTAACAGCTGTTAAGGTCCCAGCTATGGGCAAATAGTTAACTATTACAAGAAATAATTTTTGAAACAAATCATTACCAGCAATACAATTTGGAAGGAAAAATATTACCAGAAGCAAATTTTTGACAAAAAATATTACCAGCATTAAAATATTTTGTCGGCATTAAATAACCCATTTAGGTAGATATGCCGTAAAACAAAATAAACCAAATCAATCTAAACCAAAGAATACATATTCTATTTATACGAATCCATCCTAAAAAGTTTCGGCATTAAATAACCCATTGAGGTTGATATGCCGTAAAACAAAATATACCAAACGAATCTAAACTAAAGAATACACATTCTATTCATACGAATCTATCCTTAAAATTTTGTCCGCATTAAATAACCCATTGAGGTTGATATGCTCTAAAACAAAATAAATCAAACGAAACCAAATCAAACGTGGATCTTCGTCCTGGGTGAGACGATAAACTACGTCAACAGCAAGGCCTCTGATCAGGAGGTTTTGAGGAGCGTGGAACCACCTCTTAATTGCTGGTGTTCCCAGGACCACCCTGACCCAGGTTAGTAGCACCTGTTAGGGTCCCAGCTATGGGCAAATAGTTAACTATTACCAGCAGTACTATTTTGAAAAAAAATCATACAGTTTGGAAGGTAAAATATTACCAGAAACAGATTTCTGAAAAAAAAAAAATATTACCAGCAATAAATTTTTTATCGGCACTAAATAACCTATTCTGTTTGATATGCCGCCAAACAAAATAAACCAAAACAATCTAAACCAAAGAATACATATTCTATTCCTACGAATCTATCCTAAAAATGTTGTCAGCATTAAATAACCCATTGAGGTTGATATGCCGTAAAACAAAATAAACCAAACCAATCTAAAACAAAGAATACATATTCTATTCCTACAAATCTATCCTAAAAATGTTGTCCGCATTAAATAACCCATTGAGTTTGATATGCCGTAAAACAAAATCAACGAAACCAATCTAAACCAAAGAATACATATTCTATTCATACGACTCTATCCTAAAAATGTTGTCAGCATTAAATAACACACTGAGGTTGATATGCCGTAAAACAAAATAAACCAAACCAAACCTAACGAGGATCTTATTTTTGGTGAGAGGAGTTGCTTTCCTGTGATTGAGGAATGAGGGATAGTCAGCATTTGTGGCATTGATTTGCCTATTGGACTGTGCAGAGCTGTTTTGCCCACTGGAATCGTGTATAGTTTTTTTTGTGTCCTTCCGACAAAATCTCACACTATCTACAACATCCTATCTTGTGTGGCTCTGAGCAGTTTTTTTTTACCTATTGCTAAGACTCCCACCTGATTCTGAGTAGACGTGTTCTTTCTGTTGCGATTTCCTTGAAAACTTCCTCGTCGCTTTATGGGTAGATGATCCATTTTCGCCGTAGTGCCAGCATGCTGGTTTCTCTCCGAGTATTATGACCATCAACTTCCGCGCTTCCAAATCTCGCTAATTGGGAATGGCGCTAAAAGCTTCACGGTCTAATATAGTCTTAAAGCGCCATTTTGCCATCATTCTGCTTGAGTTGATCTCAACAGTTAATATCGACATTATCTGAAAAATATTCCAACTTGTTCTCTAATAAAAGTTGGTTCTTCATAAACGGTCAGTTCTGTTCTCTTTTGTTCGAGATATTCAACTGTTATTAGGCATTTTCCTTCCTTTGCAAATACTTTTTCGTAAGCACCAAGCAGTCTTCAGGGGGGACAGGAGTATTTTCTGCATAACCATAGCAGCAATAGTACTAGTAATTCACAATTACTTTATTCTTTTACTAACGAGATACAAATACAAAAATTTCTAGAGTCCTTGTATATCAGATCCCGTGGGCCTTCCCTTTGTAAACAGAGGGAATGCTTACTGGGTATCAATGTTATTGGACTCTAGTTTCCTTGAAATTCATTTTCCTTCTTTCCATTAGTTATATTAATTAAATTTACACGCTTATATATTTTTTATATCCCAAAAAATAAACTTGATAAGGCTTTTGTCCGGTTCTTCTTTTTTTAGCCTTTTAAAAAATGCCATATAAAGTTTGCTTATTCCGAGCTATCGTTAAATTTTGTACCATAAAAAACTTATTTAAATAACCATATACCTGTATTCTGATTGGTCATCATAGGTTACTATAGTACAGCGTTGGACAATACTAATGTCACACGCCTTCGAATAACACTCGCACTAATAGTACTTGTTAGATAATACTCGATCAAATAGTAATATTGATTCGAATAGAGAATAAACTAGGGAAGAGAATAGAGAATAGCTCTCCATATAGTAATAGAGGATAAATGCAGATCAATAGTCGTCACGATAATTCCCATATATATATATATATATATATATATATATATATATTATTTTTTTAAAATAATTATAATATATATATATATATATATATATATATATATATATATATATATATATATATATGCAGAAATATAGTCTTAAAGTGTGCTATATTTATGGGGTAAAGTGCTCAATATCAGAGATAGAGCGTGTGTAAATATAAAAGTGGACATGGAAGTCAGCACTTAGAGGCGTAACCGAAGGAGTAACCGAAGGACCATGGAAACAAAGAAATTATGTACACAAAATGTCTTTCACAAATAGTAAATATGCGAACAGCACAATGCTTTCTAAGTATATCTGGGAAATAAAAAACAAAACACACACCACACCAAAAATAACTTGGAAAATAGAGAAAAAATCATCAGCCTACAACAACCTATCAAAAACTTGCAAACTTTGCTTGGAGGAAAAAATAGCTATCATTACCTTCCCAGATCAAAATAAATTATTAAATAAAAGATCCGAGCTAATCTCAAAATGTAGACATGAAAACAAATTTTTACTACGTAACTTAAAATAGAAAAATAAATAAATATATAAACAAACAACAATAAAATAAGCAAAATAAATTACTCCAAACAAATCACAAAACCACACCTGTTAGAATATGCGAAACAAAATCAAAACAAAAGAACGGACGAAAGTTATAACTGTTATACAAATAAAAATAATAATAAAACAAAACATTAATAAAAGATAATATACTACGTTCCTTAAAAACCGAAAGCCAAAAATATATAGTGTAACAAATAAATAACAACAAGTATAATAAATCGATCTAAATACATCCAAATATATAAATAAACTAACAACCGATTACGATAAAGTAGCCGTTCAATAAAAAAAAACAAAAAAACAAAAAAAACAAATAAAGATAACCAACCTAAATAGATAAATTAAAAACTGTTCCCACCTAAATAATAGTCAGAAAAAAACCACATCACACCTCAAAATTCAACAAACAGATTTAATCAATGACAAATAAACAAATAAGAAAATATAAGAAAAAAAAATGAAAACAAATAAAAACAAGCAAAACAATTTGACCCAAATAAATAAGCGAACAACCAACTTCCGGTAAATGACCGCCATTATAGACTACCAACAATAAGCTATATAAACAAATTTTTACTACGTTAACCAAAAACACCGATCAAAATAAAAGAATAAATAAATAAATATATAAGATAAAAAATAAAAATAAAAAACAAACAAAAAACAAGCAAAATAATTTGACATAAATAAATAAACAAATAAGCGACTTCCGGTAAAAGTAACCGCCAAAATAGACTACCCATAATGCACCACTGACCCTTATATAAATAGCCGAGAAAAATAACAGCACTAGTCGCCTGACGATTGCACTAACATGAAACAGACTGTCGCCTCTAAGTGCTGACTTCCATGTCCACTTTTATATATATATATATATATATATATATATATATATATATATATATATATATATATTATGATTATTTAAAAAAATATAATTCCTTCGCCACATAAGAGTTCTCATGTTTCAAAAACAAAAGCCGAAAACCTTAATATAATTATTAAAATTAAATTGAATGAAAGTATCAAGCTTTGTTTCATCCTCAAGCGAAAATTCATTTTTGCTTGAGGAATAATAATGATATTGAGGTTTTCGGCTCTCGTTTTTGAAACATGAGAACTCTTATGTAGCGAAGGAATTATATATTTTAAAAAAAATAATTATAATTTAAGCTCTACTTCTGTATGGAGCACTGTTTTTTTTTAAATAAAAACAAAAGTACTAAAGAACTCCGGATTATTTACCTAACGTGTTCTTTCCTAGTTTTCTATATATTTGCACACACACACACACACACGCACACACACACACACACACACACACACACACATATATATATATATATATTTTTATATATATATATATGTGTGTGTGTGTGTGTGTAAATATATAGAAAACTAAGTATATATATATATATATATGAAGAAATATAGACTTAGAGTGTGCTATATTTGTGGGATAAAGTGCTCAATATCAGAGATAGATCGTGTGTAAATATAAAAGTGGACATGGAAGTCAGCACTTAGAGGCGACAGTCTGTTTCATGCTATTGCAATCGTCAGGCAACGAGTTGACTGACGATTGCAATTGCATGAATCAGCACTTAGAGGCGACAGTCTGTTTCATGCTATTGCAATCGTCAGGCAACGAGTTGCCTGACGATTGCAATTGCATGAAACAGACTGTCGCCTCTAAGTGCTGATTTCCATGTCCACTTTTATATATATATATATATATATATATAGTCGTGGCTCGTGGCGGCACAGTCCTATAGGTAAAAGAGAAACTCGGATGAGTTCCACCACGGAATATGTGTTCGAGCGGCGATATATCGAGTCTGATTCGCTACCTCTTCTTCACCGAGGCCCGTTGGATCAGTTCGTTTGACGTTTACCTAATAACGTAACTGTCCGGGTTTCAATTCTCGGTAGTAGATACGTTGATGAGTCCCAAATATAGGACGAAACGGCCGTCCGGTTCTTTCTGCCTTCTGTTTAGGTTTCTTCTAGACTCGATGAATTACTTAATTATAATATATATTCATATCTAACGGAATTCATCCGTTACACCTCCCTCTAGAGCTTTCATACATTTCCCTCTCACACTTGCTTCACATACCCTCACTAAAATTTTGTTTATATGAGTAATATTTTCAGATTTCTTTTTGAATTTGTAGGTCTGGTGAATTGGATCGTATTTACGATTCCAATGTAATAAATTATAACCATGGAATATTAGTGTTTGAGCCTTTTTTATTATATTCTTACTCTGTCCTGGACATTGGATTCTATCCGCTTGCAAATTTACACACACACACACACACACACACACACATATATATATATATATATTTGTCATCCACAGACAGACTGTTTCGCTGTTTCACAGCTCATCAGTGTGGCTAGACGTCCGGTTGCCTCTAGCTAGGATCGAAACCTGACTGAATTTGCGTCAGTCGGTACTTCTCCCACTAAGCCGTCGGCGCACGGCAGGGATGAAGGTGAATTTTAGCGTGTTTATTTTTAGATTTAGATAAACACACAGTGACTGACATTGACTCAATTCTGCCGAAGAGTCATGCAATATTAGCTTAAATAGTCACTGTTTACAAACTCACACCTCAAACCAAAGAGCTCAACCGAAATTAATTTATATATATATATATATATATATATGTATATATATATATATATATATATATATATATATATATATATATATATATATATATATATATATATATATACCACTAATATTATCAATGTCTATCTATCTATCTATCTATCTATCGTCATCCACAGACAGACTGTTTCGCTGTATCACAGCTCATCAGTGTGACTAAACGTCTTGTTGCTTCGAGCTAGGATCGAAACCCGACTGATTTGGTGTCAGTCTGGGATTCTACCACTAAGACGTTGGCGAACGGCAGGGATGAAGGTGAATTTAAGCGTATTTATTTATTTTAGATAAACACACAGTGACTGAGAGAACTCCATTCCATTTACCGAAGAGTCTTGCATTATTAGCAGTAATAGTCACTGTTTACAAACCCACACTTCCTCCCCAGTGAGCTCAATCGATTTAAATTTTTCAGATTTCCTCTATGGTCACGTGGTCTACTTAATTCAATAATGGGATCGGCTGTGTTTGTTCACTGGCGATCTATGTTCAAAGTCAAGTGTCGGCAGTGACACTATATTCCTATATAACAATTGCAGTGTCGATTGGTTCGACTGCATCAGTTGTAGTCGCCTTGTAGAAGGACCGTCTACCCTTCTGTTGGTTATGTGCGGATTATATTAGGGGACTTTATGTCAAGTCCTCTGATGAGATCCATGCTGGGGAGGTAGCATTAAGTTATCCCGGGAGAGGTCTAATTCTAAATTAGTACATTAGTATGTGTTACTTGAAATTAAAGAGACTCGGGTTCTTTATGTTTTCGAGGGCCCGATCTGGAAAAAGATAAATAATTTTCTAGTGACCGCAATTTGGGTTCGCTTCTCCAGGGCAATTCCAGTGTTTTGGAAAAAGAAAGTAACCGATTCCGGTTTTACTGTAATACAGGGTGTCCATAAAGTTCGTGCACTTTATAAAATTTATAACTTTATTTGTATTTGTGATAGAAATAATCTGTAAAAAATGTTATAAAGTTCAATGTATCTAGTTTTAAGTATAGCTAAAATAACTGTGATTTCAGGTATTACTGTAAATCAGTTGGCAAATGTTTTCTGTGAGCTGAAAAATCGTATTACCCTTTGTATTGCTAATGATGGAGGACATGTGGAAACTTAAATAAAATTTCAATAAAACCTTAAAAAATATAGATTTACTTCTTTCTAATCCTTCTTACAAATTATTTCTATCGCAAATACAAATAAAGTTATAAATTTTTTAAAGCGCACACGAACTTTATGGAAACCCTGTGTGTTGGAGAGGCACGGTGGAGTAATGTATAACGGCTCGGATTTAGGAATCGTAGAACCGAGTTCGAATTCCAGTCGGATCCATTACATTCACTTACGAGGTAATACTCTTGGGAAATGTATGAACCCTCTTCTTCATTATCGGTAAATAACAGGACAGACTGGGTTCTATAGACTTGGGTGGCAACCGGTCTAGGAAAAGGAAAACTCTGAATTCAAAACCGGGCTCCATCAGGCTATCTTGCCCAAGAAAGACCAAGAAACACCTGTGGTTGCAGTACACGTAATGATAAAAGGCATGTTGATTTATGGATTTCGAACGCGAGTAATCGTGCGGAAGATTGGGGACGGTCTCAAACCTTCCCCAATCTTCCGCACGATTACTCGCTTCGGCCCATTATAAAACGTTGGCCAAGCTTTTCGTCCCAATAAAATTCCGTTCTTCGAGCACAGTAATTTCTGGAAGGGGGTCATCATCCCAGCTTGCGAGAATGCATAAGATACCTGATTCACATGTCCAAAGAAGGATTAAGAAAATGAAAGATATCCTTAGTGGATAGGGCAGCTTTTAAGCTCGTTCTAAATATACGAGGGTGAGCCGAAATATAACTGGCTAAGATAGAAAATGTAAATAAACATACCAGTTGGTAGACCAGCTGTTGCATTCTGGTATATTTGCATTTCCTTTCATCTACCAAATGGCGTCTCTACTTACATTGGTCAGCCTATGAAGTTTTCAAATGATCCCCGTACTTGTTAAAATGCTCCGGTCTTCTTCAGTATCTGTCTATATTTCTGAGATGAGGTATTATGTACATTATTTACACTATTCGGATTATTGTCCTCATCTTTGTCGCCATATTTATTACAACGTTTCGGCCGTTGTACGCTCCAGCCTTCTTCAGTTTCTGTCTATATTTCTGAGATCAGGTATTATGTACACTATTTACATTATTCGGACTATTGTCCTCATCTTTGATGCCATATTTATTACAACATTTCGGCCGTTGTACGCTCCGGCCTTCTTCAGGTGGTTGGAATGTCGAACTGAATCCTTTATTTCGCTCACTGGGGTAGACTGTTCTAGTTCCACGTGCCACGGTTATTGGATGCCATTTATCAATCTCCTGCAAATTCCCCTCTCCAAGTTCTCCACTGCCTATTGAACTCGCAACTCTTGGCGTCCTGTCTAACTAACGCCATTATCCACTGTGCCATGTGTCCTTGACCACCTGAAGAAGGCCGGAGCGTACAACGGCGGAAACGTTGTAATAAATATGGCGACAGAGATGAGGACAATAGTACGAATAATGTAATTACTGCAGTCTGCTAATATTTTTCCACTTGTCATTTTTATTCCGTCCCATTTTACTCTTGACCAGGGATTAGCAACCAACGGAACGCGAGCCACACGTGGCACGCCAAGCAGTTTCCAATGGCACGCAGCCACAAGTGACATCCAGAAGTCCGAACCAATAACTACTGCAACGCAAAGAAGAAATTTAGCTGTTTTAATTTTAATATATACTAAAGTATATATACTATATATTATTATATAAAAATATGGTAGAACAGGTATATTAACCTTGACCTGTATAAAAATACGTATGCTGTTGGCACACTGAATAATTTTAAAACCCTAAGTCGGCACATAGATAGCAAAAGGTTGCCGACCCCTGGTCTATCTAATTGTCTCTTCTACTAATCTTTCTATTTCTTTCTTAATTTTATTTTACACATCTTTCTTTCATCTTGCCTATCTCATTCTTTCTTTCTTTCTTTCAGACATTTTCAACTCTTTTTTAATATTCTTTAGGGTCTATCTCAGGGGGTTAGCTACTTACGACACGCGTGCCACACGTGACACGCCAAGTAATTTCCAATGGCACGCAGCCGCAAATGATATCACGAAATCAGACCCAACAATTACTACAACGCAAAGAAGATATTTAGCTGTCACATTTTTAATATATACTAAAAGATATTTAGCTGTTTCAATTCTAATATATACTAAAGTATATATACTATATATTACTATACATAATATATTGTAGAACAAGTATATTGTCCTTGATTTGTATCAAAATATGTGTGCTGTTGGCACACTGAATAATTTTAAAACCCTAAGTCGGCACATAGTTAACAAAAGGTTGCCGAGCCTTGTTTTACGTCATCATTTACATCTGGGGTCGGCAGCCTACGGCTCGCGTGCCACACGCATCACGCCAATCAATTTTTAATGACACGCAGCAGCAAATAACCTCACGAAGTTCGAACCAGTAACTACTACAACGCAAAGAAGATATTTTTTTATGAAAAGAATTGAAGGTCGCATTAAAATCAAGTTTTATTAAAGATATGCTCAAATAGAGACGAAAATTTCCGGTCTTTTCTTGTAATATAAAAACAAAGATTTCATTATTGAAATCAACATATCGATCTGATATTTCTTGACCCCACTGCCTCTTGTCACCGCACAGTGATCTGCCTTTCTTTGCACAGTCTCTTTAGACAGTGGATGGAAACCTGCAGCACGCGTACCACGCGAAGCAATTTCCAATGGCACGCAATCAAAAATGACATCACGAAGTCTGAACCAATAAGTACTACAACACAAAGAAGATATTTATCTGTTTTAATTCTGATATATATTGAAGTATATCTACTATATATTACTATATAAAATAAATTGTAGAACAGGTATATTGACTTTGACTTGTATAAAAATACGTATGCTGTCGGCACACTGAATAATTTTAAAACCCTAAGTCGGCATATAGTTAACAAAAGGTTGCTGACGCCAGGTCTATCTAATTGTCTCTTCTACGAGTCTTTCTATTTCTTTCTTAATTTTATTTTACACATCTTTCTTTCCTATTGCCTATCTCATTCTTCCTTTCTTTCTTTCAGACATTTTCAACTCTTTTTTAATATTCTTTAGGGTCTATCTCAGGGGGTTAGCTACTTACGACACGCGTGCCACACTTTTAAAACCCTAAGTCGGCATATAGTCAGCAAAAGATTGCCGCCCCCTGTTCTAGACTCTCTCAAATACATCAAGTCCCTAAACGATGTTTCATGCACAATGATGACTTCATCAGGGTCACTGCACTGTTACACATCTTGTGAGATAGGTTAAAAATCATAATCGTTTTTTTTTATATTCAAATGTTTTGCAAAGGAGAATTTTGTTTAAAGAAGGGGACGATAAGTTGATCATTACATCAAGCTAAGGGCGAAAGCTAAGGGCGAAAGCTAAGGTCGAAAGCTAAGGGCGAAAGCTAAGGTCGAAAGCTAAGGTCGAAAGCTAAGGGCGAAAGCTAAGATCGGAAGCAAACGCCTTGGATCTTGTGATTTCTGAAAAATCTCTAACCAAATTCTCAATCGAGGGAAAGCGACGGTGCTTACTATCATAAATAGCCCTGAAGTGATCTCATTCTCTTCAGATAGGACGAAGCTCTTCGCAACGTTCTTTGCTCTGATCCCAAGTTAGATGACAAGGGCCATCCAACACACGACTTCACCACCCTACTTGCCCCACTCTCGTGGAGCAGAAACTTAGTAATATTTCTGTCACAGCTCAGCTCGTGAAATTTCAAGACTTATCAAAGTCCTTGACCCCAAGAAGGTTACCGACTTTGTTTCCGGCGTTTCCTTTTGCTTTATTCCCTATTGTCCACAGGATGACGGCACTGCAGTATTCAAAAAAACAGAGAAGACTAACAATATCCTCACCGAGAACCTCTCATCTAGTGTGTAGAATATTTGTTAGCTTGCAAGTGGTCTGACACACAAGTAGCCACCAAGTTAAATCCATATTTATTTCTACCAAGAAAAAATATGGCACAAGGCCTAAAAAGGGGTGGGGAAAAGGACAGTCATCATCTGTCTTAATTTTAAAACTTAGCTAGCCACAACCACTGACCCAATCATACCAAACAATATTCCTACCACCAAAACAACACATTCATACTTACCTTACTTACTATATCCACCAAAATACCTCATTGTCTCAATGAAAATCATAATTAGTCCCCATATGTACAAATCGTTGTCTGTGTGTGCGGGGGGGGGAATAAAAAACAACTAATTAAAAAATCCCCAATGATTATGTACAATATGTTTATAAACTAAATGTAACTAATGTTTTCACATCCTTTCACTCGGGCCGCTGGTCTAAGCTGTTCATAGCTTGTCCAAGCTGGTCAGAGCTGGTCTAAGCTAGCCATAGCTGGTCCAGGCCAGAGCCGGTCCAAGCTAGTCGTAGCCGTGATACTAACAGCACAGGGACGAATCCCTAAACCAGGTATATTTACTTGACCACCCCACTGAGTCAGGTGGGACAAAAGGTTGCCCTCAACGTGGGGACCCGAGTGCCCCCATTCGGGCCGCTGGTCCAAGCCGGTCTAAGCTAGTCATAGTTGGTCATAGCTTGTCCAAGCTGGTCTAAGGTAGTCATAGCTGGTCTTGGCTTGTCATAGTTGGTCCAGGCCAGAGTGGGTCCAAGCTAGTCGTAGCTGTGATAATATCCAGCGCAGGGATGAATCCCTACACCAGGTAAGTATGACAGAAATGTCAGTTAACTAGACGAAATCGCGACCAAGTTAAATCTAGCGCTGAGTCATTTAGTGGAGAGATATATGAGTGAATAGAGTCCACTCATGCAAATGTGCTGGGCAGGTCCATTACAGAAAAATGGACCAACAAACCTGCTGCATTAAGTACTCTCCTATAAATGAGGTAAAATTAGCTAGCTTGCCTTTACCAGAACACACCAGAAGGCAGCGCCCATTCTCATTATTTTGAGTGGTGGACGGTTCCTACTAACATTGTTTTGATTTCGTTTTATCTTTGGTTGACATTTTTGAGTTTCTTTTCTGGGTTCATCTCCTCTCCCCATCATTTCATGTTTCATGGGATTCTTAATTATATATATATATATATATATATATATATATGAACATTACAAATTTTTACACCATGGGGTGTTTTTGTAGGACCCTTGTGAATATGTGCTATTGTGGTATGTGCTGGATTGTGAGGTGATGGATGTGTTTTTGTGGTGAATATGTAATTGTAATGAATGAATGGGTCAAGATTGTGGTTAACTAGGAATAGGATAGCTAGTGAAAGACCAGCCTTTCCCAACTTCCCCTTCGGCCTTGTGCCAAAATTTTGTAATTTTTACAAAATAAATATAAACACAGTAGAAGGCAGCCATATTAGCAGATAAATCATTTCACTTCTACGTAGTGACAACTTTGATATTCACTACAAAGTGTGGTTTGTCCCTTAAAAAAAAACCGATGAAGAAGTCCTATAATACGAAGACACGCCCGCCTATGAACTGTCACAGATCGCCGGTGAGCCTACCCTTGTTGCCAATACAACAGGACATCACATGAACCCCTTAGACCTCTTCTTAACATTCTTTTAATAAATTCGAGAGGTTGATCTTAAAAAAGTCATATAATCCTTATTTGGAACTTTCCAAGAATGACATCTTGCGATTCAATTTAGTCTTTTGTATTATAGTCATACTTTCTTAAGGGATAATAAATCTGAAGGTATCTGCGTACACAAAAAAGTATAAATGTGTTTAGGTATTTACACACCACACTTGTATATATACTCACTTGCAATACAGATACTCACACATATACAAATCCACTAGCTTTCTTCCTATCTATCTATCTATCTATCTATCTATCTATCTATCTATCTATCTATCTATCTATCTATTACAGTTCGTTCATATCTCTCTATCTATTTATCTGATTTTCTTTGAAGTCGGAAGCCTAAAGCAATTTTATCTTTCAGGCAATTCTCTGTGTAAAGAATTTTTTTTGAAAAGTTAATTACCTTCTAGCAAAATCAGCGGCGAACGAATTCAAATTTTTAGAACAGTGGGAACGAAAATGCGATGAAAGAAAGAGGAATGACGTTGATTATGACGAAGAAAGAAAGAAAGAAAGAAAGAAAGAAAGAAAAAGAATGAAAAAGAAATAAAAAAGAAAGAAAGACAGAAAGAAAGAAAGCAAAAAGAAAGGAAGAAAGAAAAAAAAGGAGAGAAAGAAAGAGAGAAAGAAAGAAAATAAGAAAAAAGAAAGAAAGAAATAAAGACAGAAAGGAAGAACGAAAGAAGAAAAAAGAAAGAAAGAAAAAGAAAGACATAAAGAAAGAAAAAAGAAAGAAAAAGAAAGAAAGAAAAAGGAAAGAAAGAAAGAAAAAGAATGAAAGAAAAAAGAAAGAAAGAGAGAAAGAAAATAAGAAAAAAGAAAAAAGAAAGAAAGAAAGAAAGGAAGAACGAAAGAAAAAAGAAAGAAAAAGAAAGAAAAAAGAAAGAAAAAGAAAGAAAAAAGAAAGAAAGACAGAAAGATAGAAAGAAAGAAAGAAAGAAGAAAAAAGAAAGAAAGAAAGAAAAAAGAAAAAGGAAAAAAAGAAAGAAAGAAAGAAAGAAAAAAGAAAGAAAGAAAAAAGAATGAAAGACAGAATCAAACCAACAAACTAATTTAAAATTGCAACATCTAGTGCAACTTCTACCTCATAACAACAACATAATTCTGAAAATACAAGAAATGATAATTTCCAGTAGAAATTAATCTCGTTGGTTGGGAGACGAAATGAAGACACGTTCAGTTGTAAGAAAATTTAAATCTATTTCGCCATTATTATAAGCTCCCGGTATGTTGCTGTTGAGGTGGGGAAAAAAGAAAGAATTATTTTGAAGAAAGTGGGTGGTGAGAAAGAAAATATAAGAAGAAAAAGAAAGAAAGGAAGAAGATAAGAATGTAAGAAAGAAAGAAGAATAAAGTGGGTGGGGAAAATGTGGAAAAAGAAAGAAAGAAGGAATAAAGTGATAAAGAGAAAGAAAATTTGAAGAAAGAAAGAAAGAAAGAAAGAAAGAATGAAAGAAAGAAAGAAAGAAAGAAAGAAAAACTTTAAAAGAATTTGAATCTGGAAACGATTATTTGATTTTCCGCGTTTGGGTGGGGAGAAAGAAAATGTGGAAAAAGAAAGAAAGAAGGAATAAAGTGATAAAGAGAAAGAAAATTTGAAGAAAGAAAGAAAGAAAGAAAAGACTGACTTTAATGGAGAAGAGAAGAAAAAAGTCAGAAACGTATAAAAAAAGAGCTTGATAAGAGCATTATAATGATAATGAGAAAACGGAGACTTTAATTTACTCGTTGTTCATGAAATAAATTTCTAATGTGTCCGTCCGTTGTATTTTCTCGATTTACCGAGGCGATTTCGATCCGAAGATTTGAACATCTAGGTGTTCACGAAATAAATTTTAATCGAAATAGATAATTATAGTCTCCGTCTTCTTCTTATCATTATATATATATATATATATATATATATATATATATATATATATATATATATATATATATATATATGAAGAAATATAGACTGAAAGTGTGCTATATTTATTGGATAAAGTGCTCAATATCAGAGATAGAGCGTGTGTAAATATAAATGTGAACATAGAAGTCAACACTTAGAGGCGACAGTCTGTTTCATGCTAGATGCAATCGTCAGGCAACTAGTGCTGTTATTTTTATCGGCTATTTATATATACGGGTCAGTGGTGCATTGTGGGTAGTCTATTTTGGCGGTTATTTTTACCGGAAGTCGTTTATTTGTTTATTTATTTATTTGTGTCAAATTATTTTGCTTGTTTTTATTTTTATTTTTTATCTTATATATTTATTTATTTTATTTTGATCGGTGTTTTTATTAACGTAGTAAAAATTTGTTTATATAGCTTATTGTGGGTAGTCTATTATGGCCGTTATTTTACCGGAAGTCGTTTATTTGCTTATTTATTTGGGTCAAATTGATTTGCTTGTTTTTATTCATTTTAATTTTAATTTTTTTATCTTATATATTTATTTATTTATTATTTTTTTATTTTGGTCGGTGTTTTTCTTAACGTAATAAAAATTTGTTTATATAGCACATTTAATAGTTTTGTTTATATATATAAATAGCCGAGAAAAATAACAGCAATAGTTGCCTGACGATTGCATCTAGTATGAAACAGACTGTCGCCTCTAATTGTTAACTTCTATGTTCACTTTTATATATATATATATATATATATATATATATATATATATATATATATATATATATATATATATAAGAGAGTCATTCAATAAATAAGATGAATTTTTGGTATAAGAACTTCTAATACAGATAGAAGCTTACTCTTTTTTATTTTTTTTTGTTTTACTTCTTTTTCACATGGATTGAATTTCTTTTGCAAATTAAAAATAAATAGATATATATATATATATATATATATATATATATATATATATATATATATATATATATATATATATATATATATATATATGTATATTAACAGTATTACTCGCTTGAAAAACCTCGGATGTCTCAACTTGTAGACACCTGACGGCAAATTGGTACCCGAGGAAAATATTGGAAGTAAAAAAAGAAAGAACTAAAAACATCAGAACAAGTCGAAAAAAATCGTCAAGTGTCTTAAGTCCTTAGTCCGAAGGAAAAAAAACCAAACGAGTATAAAGACAGCAAAAACGTAGAGGGCTCAATACGCTAAGTAGAGCGGTAAATAAGAATAAATCCTAACGAGCCAGGCAAACCTACCTAGGTTTCACCTGAACGGATCGTCACGGTAAGCTGGCTAAAGAGGAAATGACATGAATCAGTATTTATTGATAAAACCATTAAAAACATAAAACCACGTGACAAAAAGAGAGAGAAGAAAACCGAAAGTACTATTCTAATAACCAGACTCTTCTATACTTACACTTATTAAGTGTCTTGGATCTTTTACTTAATAAATTCTTTGATTTCTTATCGGTGACAATTGCTAGTTCTTCTTCCATGCATGACCAACAAAACTTGTCACCTGCCTTATATTTATACTATTTTTTTCCCATTTCCCATTTCAAAATGGGGTCACTATTATCTTCTTGCTTTTTTTTTTTATCAGCCGAATTCATTTAGAGCTTTTGTCCTTTGTCTTTCCATCACTTTTTTTAAGTAGGTATTCCACAAGGTGATAGAAGATCTGCCAGGGATGGTGAAATGTAAGAGCCAAGGCGTGTCTAGAACAGCGAACCCAATCATTCTCATATAAAAAATTACGAACCCAATCATCTTGTAAAGCTGGGGTCGGCAACCGACAGCAAGCGTGCCACACACACCAAGCAATTTCCAATGGCACGCCGCCGCAAATGACATCACGAATTCCAAGCCAATAAATTACTACAACGCAAAGAAGATATTTAGCTGTTCAATTTTAATATATATTAAAGTATATATACTATAAATTACTATATAAAATCTTTGTTGCTATATTTATCACAACGTTTCGGCCGTTGTACGCTCCGTCCTTCTTCAGATGGTTGGAATGTCGAACTGATCCATTTATTTCGCTCACTGGAGTAGACTGTTCTAGTTCCACGTGCCATGTCTAATGGATGTCAGTTATCAGTTATCTCTTGCTAATTCCCCTCTGAAAGTTCTCCACTGCCTTAATCGGGTATTAAGCTTTGGGTCCTGCCACTGCATCTAACTAACGCCTTTATTCACTGTGCCATGTATCCTTGAACACCTAAAGAAGGCCGGAGCGTACAACGGCCGAAACGTTGTAATAAATATGGCGACAGAGATGAGGACAATAGTCCGAATAACGTAATTAGTGCAGTGTGCTAATATTTTTCCCCTTGGCATTTTCATTCCTTCCCATTGTACTCTAGACCAGCGATTGGCAACCTACGGAACGCGTGCCACACGTGGCACGCCAAGCAATTTCCAATCGCACGCAGCCGCAAGTGACATCACGAAGTCCGAGCCAATAACTACTGTAACGCAAAGAAGAAATTTAGCTGTTTTAATTTTAATATATACTAAAGTATATATACTATATATTATTATATAAAATATATTGTAGAACAGGTATATTGACCTTGACTTGTATAAAAATACGTTTGCTGTTGGCACACTGAATGATTTTAAAACCCTAAGTCGGCACATAGATAGCAAAAGGTTGCCGACCCCAGGTCTATCTAATTGTCTCTTCTACGATTCTTTCTATTTCTTTCTTAATTTTATTTTACACATCTTTCTTTCCTCTTGCCTATCTCTTTCTTCCTTTCAGACATTTTCAACTCTTTTTTTAATATTCTTTAGGGTCTATCTCAGGGGGTTAGCTACTTACGACACGCGTGCCACACGTGACACGCCAAGTAATTTTCAATGTCACGCAGCCGCAAATGATATCACGAAATCAGACCCAATAATTACTACAACGCAAAGAAGATATTTAGCTGTCACAATTGTTATAAATACTAAAAGATATTTAGCTGTTTCATTTTTAATATATACTAAAGTATATATACTACATATTACTATATAAAATATATTTTAGAACAGTTATATATAACTTACGTATGCTGTTCGTAAACTGAATGATTTTTTAGTCGGCATATAGTTAGTAAAACGTTGTCGCCCCCTGGTCTAGATTACGGGTGTGCTGAGATCTACGTGAATACTGAGAAAGGTGCTGGATGTTTGAAATGACATTTTGCCACTCGATTTACGGAGATAACGGGCAGACCTATGATGGGAACATGTACATGAATAAATAATACTATTCATGTTTTTCATACACTAAAGTATCGTATTCAAGGTGAACCAATTCAAAAACCTTGTCAGCGTTTATATATTCAGTAGATAAAACGCTTACTTTTTCTGAAACGATTATATAAATAAACTTCTAAACAACAATGTCTATTATACATGACAGGAATGTGTTTAACTTCAAAAAGCATTCTTATTTTGATCAACGTTTGTTTAACATTAGTATTAAATGACGTCATGGTAAACACAGACCATCCTGAATAGAAGAGGTGGTAATTTGTTGGCGCACATCTGGAAAGAAAGGCCAAGCGGTAGGTTCAATCACAGTATTATATCCAACGGCTTGGCATACGCTTAGTCCACAAAGTCAGCCGCCATCGGCATCCAGGACCTTTAGGCAACGTAACTCCAGATGCGCAATGCCTTAGCGGTAAAAATCAGGTGTGTTGTACGCAGAGAAGTCTGTGAGTGCCTGCCGCAAGTCTGCCACATTTGCAAAGGATTCCCCATGAAGGTGATTGTCCAGAGAATAGAAGAGGTGGTAATCTGTTGGTGAAAATTCCGGAAAGTAAGGTGGATGGCACAGTCTCCCTCAGTCAAGTCTCCCTCAGTCAAGTCTCCCTCAGTCAAGTCGCCTTATGGTATCCCTGGACACCCGCGCCCCATGAGGCCTGACATTGTTATAGCGGAACAGTACACCTAATTCTGGTTCTTTCTGCTTCAGTGCCTGTTGCGCACGTTCCAACTGCTGCGAATACAGGTCTACAGTGATGGTTTGACCCGTTTGTAGCCGCTCATTGTGCACGACTTTTTGACTAGCCCACCAGATAAGAGCATGATCTTCCGAGAGTGTAGAAGTTTTTTTTTTTTTAATCATATCACCCCAAGCAAGGCCGGAGGCCACTATCACGCAAGGGGTTAAAGAAGGGTTGAAGGAAGAGCAGATAGGAGTGGCAAGGGAGGGGATGTGGAGAAAGAGAAAGACAGTGGGTCGATCAAGGCAAGGGGGCCACAAAAGATCCGGAGCGAGAGCAGATAGGAATGAGAAATGAAAGGATGTGAAGAAGGGAGGTGGATAGTTCAAGGCAACTGGAGATGTCGATTGACGCTACACTTAAACCGTTGGAGATTGTATTTGTCAGGGAAACAGTAATAGGGAAGGGAGTTCCATAGGCGAGATGTGCGAGACATGAAGCTATTGGAGTAGAAGAGACGTCTACATCTAACAGTTTCCACGGTGTAGGGGTGGGAGCGGGATGCCAGCCTGGTGGGGCGTTTAAATTCACGAGGCCTGGGGACAAGCGAACGCAACTCCTCAGAGCAATTACCGTGGAAGTACTTGTAAAAAAGGCAGAGCGAGGCAACATCGCGTCTGTGAGAGAGCGACTGCAGACGAGATGACAGATCAGGGCCAATCACGTTGCCTATGCGTCTCTGGATCTTATCAAGAACCCCGAGGCAAACAGCAGGGACCCCAGACCATATATGGCAGCAATACTCCATGCAAGGGCGAATGGATTTATAGACTTGGAGGATCGATTCCGGGGAGAAAAATTTCCTGGCTCGGCACAGAGAACCAACTTTCTTTGCGGTGGCTGATGCAACTGACTCGATGTATTTGTTCAATCTCAGATCAGCAGACAGCGTGAGACCGAGCAGCCGCAGGGAGGAGCTCTCGAGAAGTTGGTCATCAGACATTCTAATGGGATGCAGGGATGGATCCTTGTGGTGGTCTTTTGGTGTGATTCACAAGGGTCCCGTGGAGATAACCTTTGTCTAGTACGCTTGTGAGTGTCACACAAAACCCACTTTTCGCCACAAGTGAACATTTGATCAAATATAGGTAGGTTGCTGTGCCGAAAAAGCAACGTGAAACAGGCTGTCACTTGTTGTCTTCCGACCGTATGTGGAGTTCTCCCTTGCTCAACTTGTACGCATGCGTGCCATTGGAAATTGCTTGGCGTGTGTGGCACGCGTGCTGTAGGTTGCTTTTCTATCCAATGCAAGTGGAGCCTGACCGTTTCATCAGAAATCTAGAAGAGTTCGACAAGCTCACAACAGCTTTGGCTCTCGTCTTCCTCTATGGCTGCCTTCAGGGTCTCATCATCCAGGACTTGTGCCCAGCTACTGCGCGGTTCATCAGACAGGGACAGATCTCCCGACCTGAATTCTGGAATCAATGCCTGGCTGTGTATTTGCTCACAGTATTATCCCTAAAGGCTTGTCGTATTCTCGTACTTGATGTGGCTGTGGACATACTCACCTTATGTCCTGGGTATATTGATAAACTATATCCGGGTACTGGCTAAGACGATAAACTACATCCAACAGCAAGGCCTCTGATTAGGTTTTGAGGAGCAAATATGCTGGGAATATTAATATTAAATATTAATATGCTGGGAACACCAGCATATTAATTGCTGGTGTTCCCAGATACATCCTGACCCGGGGTAGTAGTACCTGTTAGGGTCCCAGCTATGGGCAAATAGTTAACCTCCAAACTGGGGTCAAAATACTATGAAAGACAGACCCGAACCCGCTTATTTTTGGCCGAGCCTACGGGCTAAAAGAACCCACGGTAATCTCGGGCTTGTGCCACATACATCCCTCGTGGGGGTGGGGGCTGTTAGATATTAACAGTCATATAGATTGAACGCTGGTCAACCGACAGTCACTCCGAAGTCGTGTATCCTTCTTCAGTTGTATTTACTGTTCAATACACTATTTATCTGCAACCTCTTGTTTTGTTCTTCCTTAACCAATTACTTGGTCACAACAATTAGTTATTGTGTTGGGGAATAAGTCGTGAGCGTTTTTCAAATTGTTTTATTGTCATGGCCCTACAATGTTAAATTACATAAAATTAGTCCAAAATATAATCTCCTTTGTTGTTGATAACTTTTTTCTCATCGGTCACAAAGATTTTCTATTCCTTAATTATAAAAATTTCCTGGTTTTTAGCTGAAGAATTCGTTCAACCAAACCCTCAATTCAACCTCAGTATTGAACGTTACCCCACGTAAGGCATTGAAAAGAGACCGAAAAAGATGAAAATTTGATGGTGAGTACGGAGGATGAGGCATCACTTCCCATCCAAATTATTGAATAACTGTTTTGGTCATATTGGCGGTGTGAGGACGGGCGTTGTCGTGTTGAAGAAGAACATTCTGTTGCCGATTCAGTCTTTTTTGCTGAATTTTTTCTCGGAGATGGTGCAGTTGTTGAACGTAGAGCTCGGCATTTACCGTTTGGTTTCGCTGAAGCAATTCATAATGAATTATGCCTTCCCAGTCCTACCATACACCCAACATTGTCTTTCGAGGATGAAGGTCTTGTTTTGCTCGAGGTGTCGCTTGCTTATTGGGGCTGAGCCATTCTTTACGCTGCTTCATATTGTCGTAAAGACACCACTTTTCATCGCCAGTGACTATGCGATAAAGGAAACGCCGTTTATGACCGTATGTTGAGCGATGCCGCAAACTGGCAGCAATTGTTGCGCGCCGATTCTTATTGTGGTCCTTAAACGCGTGTGGCACCCATGAACCAAGTTTCTGACCCTTCTCCATTGAATGGAGGTGATTTAACACAGTTTTCTGATCACAATTCATCTGTTCTGCAGATTCTCTGGTCGTCTGGCGTGGATTTTCGTGAAGAAACTGTTTTAATCTCTCCTCATCAAACTCAACATGTCGACCGAGGCGCTCCCCGTCCCCCCAGCTCAAAATTTCCTTTTTTGAAGCTTGAAAACCAACGTCGTGCGGTACCTTGAGGCATTGCACCATCTCCATACTCGTCACAAAACTTACGAGCTGCTTTGGTGGCGTTAACTCCTCGGTTATAACCAAAAAAAGCAAAATGTGTCGAAAATGAGAAATTTTCTTTACTTGACATTTCATTTTAAGCTTCTGAAATAGAACGAAAAATAATGAAAGTAACAAAAATCATACATATATGTAAATGTTAGAACAGAAATAAGAAATTCTTGTTCAAATGTTTGGTTTCCCAAAGATTTTTACTTTAAAAAAAAAACGCACACGACTTAACCCCAACCCAATAATTTAATTTAAAAAATAAAAATAAATTTTGAAACTGTTATTTATGTGTTTGTATTATTAGCTATCTTACTTCATTCTTATAATTATAACATAAATATTCTTCCTTCTAAGCTTCCTATGGGTATTGAGATTTCTTCTGTACAACGATACTGTAACAGAGAATCAGGTCAGCCCGATTGAAGACTCCAAGTTGGTTGTATGTGATGCTGTAAGCCCCAGGAGTTGTTTCCCTTTCCACAACGGGCTATAGAGAGAAGACCTACCTAGAGTAGGTGGCGCTGACTGGTTGTATATGAACGATACTAGGCAGACATTAGCCAATAGTCAGCGTGGTTCTGGAGCAGGGAGAGCTATATAATACCAGTTTTTTTTCTCAGTTGAGAGGGGCACTTTCAAAATAGGGTCTTTCCTTCCGCATTCTATTTTTTGGGGGGGGGGTTGACAGGGAGTGGGGAGAAGTGGGTTTTTCCCGTCTGGATGGATACTGCAGATGTAGTATCTGTTCCGTGCCGGAGGCCTTCTCTCCTCCTTTTCGTCCCCACCACCACACCGTTACGTGACATATGTACCGTAGCGGTGGTATGACCGGCTATGACTAGCATAGACGAGCTATGACCAACTTAGACAAACTAAGACCAGCTTAGGCCAGCGACCCAAGTGGAAACACTTGGGTCTCCACGTTAAATGCTGCCACGTTAAAGGCATCATCAAATTTTGATTGATAATGCGCTGTTTTCTTTTATCCTTAATATATAAATTAAATTTTAGAAAAATTTATTATTATTATTTTATCTTTATGCTAAGTTGGCAATGCGAGTTCGAATTCTTAGGTTTGGTTCTCGGTCTATATTTTTGAGATGAGGTATTATGTACACTATTTACATTATTCGGACTATTGTCCTCATTTTTGTCCCCATATTTATTACAACATTCCGGCCTTTCAGTATCTGTCTATATTTCTGAGATAAAGACAAGGCATCATTTAAGAAATTCACACAATTTCAAACTATTACGTTTATTGCTACAAGGTGTAAAAAAAGGGAAGAGAAATAAGATGAAAGAAAGACGAGTCAAATATGAATAATAATGAAAAGGCTTCATCTAAGAAATTCACACAATTTCAGACTATTACGCCTTATTGCTACAAGGTGTAAACAAGCAAGAGAAATAAGATGAAAGAAAGACGAGTCAAATATGAATAATAATGAAAAGGCTTCATCTAAGAAATTCACACAATTTCAGACTATTACGCCTTATTGATACAAGGTGTAAACAAGCAAGAGAAATAAGATGAAAGAAAGACGAGTCAAATATGAATAATAATGACAAGGCTTCATGTAAGAAATTCACACAATTTCAGACTATTACGTCTTATTGCTACAAGGTGTAAACAAGCAAGAGAAATAAGATGAAAGAAAGACGAGTCAAATATGAATAATACTGACAAGGCTTCATCTTCGTAATTCACACAATTTCAGACTATTACGTCTTATTGCTACAAGGTGTAAACAAGCAAGAGAAATAAGATGAAAGAAAGACGAGTCAAATATGAATAATAATGACAAGGCTTCATCTAAGAAATTCACACAACTTCAGACTATTACGTCTTATTGCTACAAGGTGTAAATAAGCAAGAGAAATAAGATGAAAGAAAGACGAGTCAAATATGAATAATAATGACAAGGCTTCATCTAAGAAATTCACACAATTTCAGACTATTACGTCTTATTGCTACAAGGTGGAAACAAGCAAGGGAAATAAGATGAAAGAAAGACGAGTCAAATATGAATAATACTGACAAGGCTTCATCTTCGTAATTCACACAATTTCAGACTATTACGTCTTATTGCTACAAGGTGTAAACAAGCAAGAGAAACAAGATGAAAGAAAGACGAGTCAAATATGAATAATAATGACAAGGCTTCATCTAAGAAATTCACACAATTTCAGACTATTACGTCTTATTGCTACAAGGTGTAAACAAGCAAGAGAAATAAGAAGAAAGAAAGACGAGTCAAATATGAATAATAATGAAAAGGCTTCATCTAAGAAATTCACACAATTTCAGACTATTACGTCTTATTGCTACAAGGTGTAAACAAGCAAGAGAAATAAGATGAAGGAAAGACGAGTCAAATATGAATAATAATGACAAGGCTTCATCTAAGAAATTCACACAATTTCAGACTATTACGTCTTATTGCTACAAGGTGTAAACAAGCAAGGGAAATAAGATGAAAGAAAGACGAGTCAAATACGAATAATAATGACAAGGCTTCATCTAAGAAATTCACACAATTTCAGACTATTACGTCTTATTGCTACAAGGTGTAAACAAGCAAGGGAAATAAGATGAAAGAAAGACGAGTCAAATATGAATAATACTGACAACGCTTCATCTTCGTAATTCACACAATTTCAGCCTATTACGTCTTATTGCTACAAGGTGTAAACAAGCAAGAGAAATAAGATGAAAGAAAGACGAGTCAAATATGAATAATAATGACAAGGCTTCATCTAAGAAATTCACACAATTTCAGACTATTACGTCTTATTGCTACAAGGTGTAAACAAGCAAGAGAAATAAGATGTAAGAAAGACGAGTCTAATATGAATAATAATGACAAGGCTTCATCTAAGAAATTCACACAATTGCAGACTATTACGTCTTATTGCTACAAGGTGTAAACAAGCAAGAGAAATAAGATGAAAGAAAGACGAGTCTAATATGAATAATACTGACAAGGCTTCATCTTCGTAATTCACACACTTTCAGACTATTACGTCTTATTGCTACAAGGTGTAAACAAGCAAGGGAAATAAGATGAAAGAAAGACGAGTCAAATATGAATAATAATGACAAGGCTTCATCTAAGAAATTCACACAATTTCAGACTATTACGTCTTATTGCTACAAGGTGTAAACAAGCAAGGGAAATAAGATGAAAGAAAGACGAGTCAAATATGAATAATAATGACAAGGCTTCATCTATGAAATTCACACAATTTCAGACTATTACGTCTTATTGCTACAAGGTGTAAACAAGCAAGAGAAATAAGATGAAAGAAAGACGAGTCAAATATGAATAATAATGACAAGGCTTCATCTAAGAAATTCACACAATTTCAGACTATTACGTCTTATTGCTACAAGGTGTAAACAAGCAAGGGAAATAAGATGAAAGAAAGACGAGTCAAATATGAATAATACTGACAAGGCTTCATCTTCGTAATTCACACAATTTCAGACTATTACGTCTTATTGCTACAAGGTGTAAACAAGCAAGAGAAATAAGATGAAAGAAAGACGAGTCAAATATGAATAATAATGACAAGGCTTCATCTAGGAAATTCACACAATTTCATATTATTACGTCTTATTGCTACAAGGTGTAAACAAGCAAGGGAAATAAGATGAAAGAAAGACGAGTCAAATATGAATAATAATGACAAGGCTTCATCTAAGAAATTCACACAATTTCAGACTATTACGTCTTATTGGTACAAGGTGTAAACAAGCAAGGGAAATAAGATGAAAGAAAGACGAGTCAAATATGAATAATAATGACAAGGCTTCATCTTCGTAATTCACACAATTTCAGACTATTACGTCTTATTGCTACAAGGTGTAAACAAGCAAGGGAAATAAGATGAAAGAAAGACGAGTCAGATATGAATAATAATGACAAGGCTTCATCTAAGAAATTCACACAATTTCAGTCTATTAGGTCTTATCGCTACAAGGTGTAAACAAGCAAGAGAAATAAGATGAAAGAAAGACGAGTCAAATATGAATAATAATGACAAGGCTTCATCTAAGAAATTCACACAATTTCAGACTATTACGTCTTATTGCTACAAGGTGTAAACAAGCAAGAGAAATAAGATGTAAGAAAGACGAGTCTAATATGAATAATAATGACAAGGCTTCATCTAAGAAATTCACACAATTTCAGACTATTACGTCTTATTGCTACAAGGTGTAAACAAGCAAGCGAAATAAGATGTAAGAAGGACGAGTCAAATATGAATAATAATGACAAGGCTTCATCTAAGAAATTCACACAATTTCAGACTATTACGTCTTATTGCTACAAGGTGTAAACAAGCAAGAGAAATAAGATGAAGGAAAGACGAGTCAAATATGAATAATAATGACAAGGCTTCATCTAAGAAATTCACACAATTTCAGACTATTACGTCTTATTGCTACAAGGTGTAAACAAGCAAGGGAAATAAGATGAAAGAAAGACGAGTCAAATACGAATAATAATGACAAGGCTTCATCTAAGAAATTCACACAATTTCAGACTATTACGTCTTATTGCTACAAGGTGGAAACAAGCAAGGGAAATAAGATGAAAGAAAGACGAGTCAAATATGAATAATACTGACAAGGCTTCATCTTCGTAATTCACACAATTTCAGACTATTACGTCTTATTGCTACAAGGTGAAAACAAGCAAGAGAAATAAGATGAAAGAAAGACGAGTCAAATATGAATAATAATGACAAGGCTTCATCTAAGAAATTCACACAATTTCAGACTATTACGTCTTATTGCTACAAGGTGTAAACAAGCAAGAGAAATAAGAAGAAAGAAAGACGAGTCAAATATGAATAATAATGACAAGGCTTCATCTAAGAAATTCACACAATTTCAGACTATTACGTCTTATTGGTACAGGGTGTAAACAAGCAAGAGAAATAAGATGTAAGAAAGACGAGTCTAATATGAATAATAATGACAAGGCTTCATCTAAGAAATTCACACAATTGCAGACTATTACGTCTTATTGCTACAAGGTGTAAACAAGCAAGAGAAATAAGATGAAAGAAAGACGAGTCAAATATGAATAATACTGACAAGGCTTCATCTTCGTAATTCACACAATTTCAGACTATTACGTCTTATTGCTACAAGGTGTAAACAAGCAAGGGAAATAAGATGAAAGAAAGACGAGTCAAATATGAATAATAATGACAAGGCTTCATCTAAGAAATTCACACAATTTCAGACTATTACGTCTTATTGCTACAAGGTGTAAACAAGCAAGAGAAACAAGATGAAAGAAAGACGAGTCAAATATGAATAATAATGACAAGGCTTCATCTAAGAAATTCACACAATTTCAGACTATTACGTCTTATTGCTACAAGGTGTAAACAAGCAAGAGAAATAAGAAGAAAGAAAGACGAGTCAAATATGAATAATAATGAAAAGGCTTCATCTAAGAAATTCACACAATTTCAGACTATTACGTCTTATTGCTACAAGGTGTAAACAAGCAAGAGAAATAAGATGAAGGAAAGACGAGTCAAATATGAATAATAATGACAAGGCTTCATCTAAGAAATTCACACAATTTCAGACTATTACGTCTTATTGCTACAAGGTGTAAACAAGCAAGGGAAATAAGATGAAAGAAAGACGAGTCAAATACGAATAATAATGACAAGGCTTCATCTAAGAAATTCACACAATTTCAGACTATTACGTCTTATTGCTACAAGGTGTAAACAAGCAAGGGAAATAAGATGAAAGAAAGACGAGTCAAATATGAATAATACTGACAACGCTTCATTTTCGTAATTCACACAATTTCAGCCTATTACGTCTTATTGCTACAAGGTGTAAACAAGCAAGAGAAATAAGATGAAAGAAAGACGAGTCAAATATGAATAATAATGACAAGGCTTCATCTAAGAAATTCACACAATTTCAGACTATTACGTCTTATTGCTACAAGGTGTAAACAAGCAAGAGAAATAAGATGTAAGAAAGACGAGTCTAATATGAATAATAATGACAAGGCTTCATCTAAGAAATTCACACAATTGCAGACTATTACGTCTTATTGCTACAAGGTGTAAACAAGCAAGAGAAATAAGATGAAAGAAAGACGAGTCTAATATGAATAATACTGACAAGGCTTCATCTTCGTAATTCACACACTTTCAGACTATTACGTCTTATTGCTACAAGGTGTAAACAAGCAAGGGAAATAAGATGAAAGAAAGACGAGTCAAATATGAATAATAATGACAAGGCTTCATCTAAGAAATTCACACAATTTCAGACTATTACGTCTTATTGCTACAAGGTGTAAACAAGCAAGGGAAATAAGATGAAAGAAAGACGAGTCAAATATGAATAATAATGACAAGGCTTCATCTATGAAATTCACACAATTTCAGACTATTACGTCTTATTGCTACAAGGTGTAAACAAGCAAGAGAAATAAGATGAAAGAAAGACGAGTCAAATATGAATAATAATGACAAGGCTTCATCTAAGAAATTCACACAATTTCAGACTATTACGTCTTATTGCTACAAGGTGTAAACAAGCAAGGGAAATAAGATGAAAGAAAGACGAGTCAAATATGAATAATACTGACAAGGCTTCATCTTCGTAATTCACACAATTTCAGACTATTACGTCTTATTGCTACAAGGTGTAAACAAGCAAGAGAAATAAGATGAAAGAAAGACGAGTCAAATATGAATAATAATGACAATGCTTCATCTAGGAAATTCACACAATTTCATATTATTACGTCTTATTGCTACAAGGTGTAAACAAGCAAGGGAAATAAGATGAAAGAAAGACGAGTCAAATATGAATAATAATGACAAGGCTTCATCTAAGAAATTCACACAATTTCAGACTATTACGTCTTATTGGTACAAGGTGTAAACAAGCAAGGGAAATAAGATGAAAGAAAGACGAGTCAAATATGAATAATAATGACAAGGCTTCATCTTCGTAATTCACACAATTTCAGACTATTACGTCTTATTGCTACAAGGTGTAAACAAGCAAGGGAAATAAGATGAAAGAAAGACGAGTCAGATATGAATAATAATGACAAGGCTTCATCTAAGAAATTCACACAATTTCAGTCTATTAGGTCTTATCGCTACAAGGTGTAAACAAGCAAGAGAAATAAGATGAAAGAAAGACGAGTCAAATATGAATAATAATGACAAGGCTTCATCTAAGAAATTCACACAATTTCAGACTATTACGTCTTATTGCTACAAGGTGTAAACAAGCAAGAGAAATAAGATGTAAGAAAGACGAGTCTAATATGAATAATAATGACAAGGCTTCATCTAAGAAATTCACACAATTTCAGACTATTACGTCTTATTGCTACAAGGTGTAAACAAGCAAGCGAAATAAGATGTAAGAAGGACGAGTCAAATATGAATAATAATGACAAGGCTTCATCTAAGAAATTCACACAATTTCAGACTATTACGTCTTATTGCTACAAGGTGTAAACAAGCAAGAGAAATAAGATGAAGGAAAGACGAGTCAAATATGAATAATAATGACAAGGCTTCATCTAAGAAATTCACACAATTTCAGACTATTACGTCTTATTGCTACAAGGTGTAAACAAGCAAGGGAAATAAGATGAAAGAAAGACGAGTCAAATACGAATAATAATGACAAGGCTTCATCTAAGAAATTCACACAATTTCAGACTATTACGTCTTATTGCTACAAGGTGGAAACAAGCAAGGGAAATAAGATGAAAGAAAGACGAGTCAAATATGAATAATACTGACAAGGCTTCATCTTCGTAATTCACACAATTTCAGACTATTACGTCTTATTGCTACAAGGTGTAAACAAGCAAGAGAAATAAGATGAAAGAAAGACGAGTCAAATATGAATAATAATGACAAGGCTTCATCTAAGAAATTCACACAATTTCAGACTATTACGTCTTATTGCTACAAGGTGTAAACAAGCAAGAGAAATAAGAAGAAAGAAAGACGAGTCAAATATGAATAATAATGAAAAGGCTTCATCTAAGAAATTCACACAATTTCAGACTATTACGTCTTATTGCTACAAGGTGTAAACAAGCAAGGGAAATAAGATGAAAGAAAGACGAGTCAAATATGAATAATACTGACAACGCTTCATCTTCGTAATTCACACAATTTCAGCCTATTACGTCTTATTGCTACAAGGTGTAAACAAGCAAGAGAAATAAGATGAAAGAAAGACGAGTCAAATATGAATAATAATGACAAGGCTTCATCTATGAAATTCACACAATTTCAGACTATTACGTCTTATTGGTACAGGGTGTAAACAAGCAAGAGAAATAAGATGTAAGAAAGACGAGTCTAATATGAATAATAATGACAAGGCTTCATCTAAGAAATTCACACAATTGCAGACTATTACGTCTTATTGCTACAAGGTGTAAACAAGCAAGAGAAATAAGATGAAAGAAAGACGAGTCAAATATGAATAATACTGACAAGGCTTCATCTTCGTAATTCACACAATTTCAGACTATTACGTCTTATTGCTACAAGGTGTAAACAAGCAAGGGAAATAAGATGAAAGAAAGACGAGTCAAATATGAATAATAATGACAAGGCTTCATCTAAGAAATTCACACAATTTCAGACTATTACGTCTTATTGCTACAAGGTGTAAACAAGCAAGGGAAATAAGATGAAAGAAAGACTAGTCAAATATGAATAATAATGACAAGGCTTCATCTTCGTAATTCACACAATTTCAGACTATTACGTCTTATTGCTACAAGGTGTAAACAAGCAAGGGAAATAAGATGAAAAAAAGACGAGTCAAATATGAATAATAATGACAAGGCTTCATCTAAGAAATTCACACAATTTCAGACTATTACGTCTTATTGCTACAAGGTGTAAACAAGCAAGGGAAATAAGATGAAAGAAAGACGAGTCAAATATGAATAATACTGACAAGGCTTCATCTTCGTAATTCACACAATTTCAGACTATTACGTCTTATTGCTACAAGGTGTAAACAAGCAAGAGAAATAGGATGAAAGAAAGACGAGTCAAATATGAATAATAATGACAAGGCTTCATCTAGGAAATTCACACAATTTCATATTATTACGTCTTATTGCTACAAGGTGTAAACAAGCAAGGGAAATAAGATGAAAGAAAGACGAGTCACATATGAATAATAATGACAAGGCTTCATCTAAGAAATTCACACAATTTCAGACTATTACGTCTTATTGCTACAAGGTGGAAACAAGCAAGGGAAATAAGATGAAAGAAAGACGAGTCAAATATGAATAATAATGACAAGGCTTCATCTAAGAAATTCACACAATTTCAGACTATTACGTCTTATTGCTACAAGGTGTAAACAAGCAAGGGAAATAAGATGAAAGAAAGACGAGTCAAATATGAATAATAATGACAAGGCTTCATCTAAGAAATTCACACAATTTCAGATTATTACGTCTTATTGGTACAAGGTGTAAACAAGCAAGGGAAATAAGATGAAAGAAAGACGAGTCAAATATGAATAATAATGACAAGGCTTCATCTAAGAAATTCACACAATTTCTGACTATTACGTCTTATTGCTACAAGGTGTAAACAAGCAAGAGAAATAAGATGAAAGAAAGACGAGTCAAATATGAATAGTAATGACAAGGCTTCATCTAAGAAATTCACACAATTTCAGACTATTACGTCTTATTGCTATAAGGTGTAAACAAGCAAGAGAAATAAGATGAAAGAAAGACGTGTCAATTATGAATAATAATGAGAAGGATTCATCTAAGAAATTCACACAATTTCGGACTATTACGTCTTATTGCTACAAGGTGTAAACAAGCAAGAGAAATAAGATGAAAGAAAGACGAGTCAGATATGAATAATAATGACAAGGCTTCATCTAAGAAATTCACACAATTTCAGTCTATTAGGTCTTATCGCTACAAGGTGTAAACAAGCAAGAGAAATAAGATGAAAGAAAGACGAGTCAAATATGAATAATAATGACAAGGCTTCATCTAAGAAATTCACACAATTTCAGACTATTACGTCTTATTGCTACAATGTGTAAACAAGCAAGAGAAATAAGATGTAAGAAAGACGAGTCTAATATGAATAATAATGACAAGGCTTCATCTAAGAAATTCACACAATTTCAGACTATTACGTCTTATTGCTACAAGGTGTAAACAAGCAAGCGAAATAAGATGTAAGAAAGACGAGTCTAATATGAATAATAATGACAAGGCTTCATCTAAGAAATTCACACAATTTCAGACTATTACGTCTTATTGCTACAAGGTGTAAACAAGCAAGCGAAATAAGATGAAAGAAAGACGAGTCAGATATGAATAATAATGACAAGGCTTCATCTAAGAAATTCACACAATCTCAGACTATTATGCCTTATTGCTACTAGTTGTAAACAAGCAAGAGTAATAAGATGTAAGAAAGACTAGTCTAATATGAATAATAATGACAAGGCTTCATCTAATAAATTCACACATTTTCAGACTATTATGCCTTATTGCTACAAGGTGTAAACAAGCAAGAGAAATAAGATATAAGAAAGACGAGTCTAATATGAATAATAATGACAAGGCTTCATCTAAGAAATTCACACAATTTCAGACTATTATGCCTTATTGCTACAAGGTGTAAACAAGCAAGAGAAATAAGATGTAAGAAAGACGAGTCTAATATGAATAATTATGACAAGGTTTCTTCTTAGAAATTCAGACAACTTCAGATTATAACGTCTTATTGCTACAACGTGTAAACGAGCAAGAGAAATAATATTAAAGAAAGAATATATCTGATAATTTTTAAAATTTTAAACACCTGCACCTGAAATCAAAACTTCTTAACTGCGAATATACTTATTCCCTATTTGTGTTTCGCCATTGTTGAACATTTTGTGAAAAAAGGGGAAAAAAGCCCTTTCACAATCTCGACAACTTTGATCTCTGCGAAAATCAGCTTTCCAATAAGAAAAATGGTTGAATCGCTTTTAAATTATTCAAGTCGTCTTATTAATGTTCACTTTTGCTTTGGCGTAGTTCAGAAAACGAAGAAGTAATGAATAAGTGGTTTTATGGAAGTGTTAGAAAATTGCAAAAAGTCGTCCTTTGTATGATAAAATTTGTCTTACGTAAAACACATTCTCTTTCTTGCCTCACGGCCCTCATAAAATATTAAAAAGCTTTTTTTATTAGATATGGTTTGATTTTTGTTTTTTTTTTTTGTTTTTTTTTTGGTTTTATCGCTCGTCGATCGAAGAAGGGGAGACGTAAGACAACTGGTCAAAAATAAAATTGTTTGATTTTAAATCCACAATAAATATTATGTTAACGATAATATATATATATATATATATATATATATATATATATATATATATATATATATATTTATATATTTCTTATATTAAAAAAAGGAAGAACTATAAGATATATAATCCGGTGTTCTTATTGATATTTTTACAAAACAGTGCTCAATGTAAATTTACAGAGCATAAATATTATAAATTAACTGATTTAAAAATATGGTTAAAAACACCTACAGTAAAATGGAAATTACGAAGAAAAGCTAGAATATGATGTAGGCCCTTAAATGACCCATGACCTTTGTGCATACATGAGAAACTATATATTACTAGGTTTATAAAAAATAAAAATTTACTGAATCAGAGACATGAAATTACTATTCTTTGCTGACATTGTCAAAAATTTTCCTTAAATAATTTAAAAAAAACAAAAAACAAAAAGAAACTGTAGCTGGTACTTATGCTTAATAATAAATTTTAAGTAATTTAAGTAATTCTATTACATTTATTTGTTTTAAAAAGAAATATAATCTATTTGTAATTAAAAGTAAAAATAATATGAGTAAGTGTTTTTTTTTTCTAATGTGAAAATTATAATAAATGATTATTGCTCTTCTGTTGGTATCGAGTCCTCTTTTGAATTAAAATTTATATCATTTTCTTTCTCATTACATTCGGATATATATATATATATATATATATATATATATATATATATATATATATATATATATATATATATAGTGTGAATGACAATAATATAGGCTCCTGAATAAATTAATTTCGTTTGAGCTCTCGGGGGAAGGAAGTGTGTGTTTGTAAACAGTGACTATTAAAAGCTGATATAGTGTGACACTTCGGCAAAAGCGAATTGAGTCCTATCGGTCACTGTGTGTTTATCTAAAAATAAATACGCTAAAATTCATCTTCATCCCTGCCGGACGTCTAGCCACGCTGAAGAGCTGTGAAACAGCGAATCATTCTGCCTGTGGATGACAATAATATATATATATATATATATATATATATATATATATATATATATATATATATATATATATATATATATATATATATATACATACACGGCGTTACTTACGTTATATATATATATATTTAAGGTATGCTATATTTATGGAATAAAATGCTCAATATCAGGGACAGAGCGTATGTAAGTATAAACGTGGACACTGAGGTCAACACTCAGAGGTGACAGTCTGTTTCATGCTAAATACAATCGTCAGGCAAAATAACACACACATACACACACACACACATATATATATATATATATATATATATATATATATATATATATATATATATATATATAAGTGTAAGTTTATGACATTTAGTTTCTCAGTAGTAGTAGGTACTGCTGAAAAAAGCATAGGATTTCACAAATGAGCCACTACTTTCGATCCATACGTAACATATCCTTATACAAATTTCCTGATATATATATATATATATATATATATATATATATATATATATATATATATATATATATATATATATATATATAAATGTGAACATAGAAGTCAACAGTTAGAGGCAACAGTCTGTTTCATGCTTGAGGCAATCGTCAGGCCACGGGTGCTGTCATTTTTCTCGGCTATTTATATATATGGGTCAGTGGTGCATTGTGGGTATTCTATTTTGGCGGTTATTTTACCGGAAGTCGTTTATTTGTTTATTTATTTATTTGAGTTAAATTATTTTGCTTTTTTATGTATTTTTATTTTTTACATATTTTATATAGTCGCTTCTGAGTTTTGACTTCTATGTTCACCTTTATATTTACACACGCTCTATCTCTGATATTGAGCACTTTATCCCATAAATATAGCACATCTTAAGACTATATTTCTTCATATATATATATATATATATATATATATATATATATATATATATATATATATATATATATATTTATTTTTTATAATTTTATCATATAGACAAAACCATTTTACTCACTACAAAGATGCAACTTGGTTTCAGTGCATTTCAACTGCACAACTCTTGACCGATGTTTATCAGCGGAAAAAAATTTCCACAGACTTATCAACATTAAACACCCGGTCCATTCATCACTAAACTGCTATCAACAAGCACTATTGTTTCACTCCGACACCTAATTTTTTTTTATGTATATATTTTTCTTCTCGAACAAATGGAAAAAACGAAGTGACGTTTCACATACGGCTTGCCTACAAGCAGGATTGTTCATAACCATTTTCGATTCTCACCCATCGAAGTGCAGTTGAAATGCACCGAAACGAAGTTGCATCTTTGTAGTGAGTAAAATGGTTTTGTCTATATGATAAAATTATAATAAATAAATAATTATCGCACTACTATCGCTATCGAGCCCTCTTTTGGATTAATACTGTCAACGTTGGAATTTATATATTACTTTCGTTCTCATCGCATCGGTGATGTGTGTGTGTGAGTGTATATATATATATATATATACATATATATATATATTGTTTGTACTGCTCAAAAAACATTTGATGTTCCAAATGAGTTACTACCTTACCCCTTGCCTTTTCTTCGTTATTTAATGAAACAGCAATGAAAACGAAGAAAATGCTAAGGTGTAAAACAAATAAAATAAAAAGCCATAAAATTCCTGGATGATTTATGGTGCATTTGCTTCCTTCCTTTTTTTTTCTTTTGTTGTTGTACTTCTGCATGAATATTTAATGATGGCGTTTCGAGAAGGCGTTTCTGGTAAGGCACCTTCATCAGCCATTTATAACGATTAGAGCTATTCTTTTATGTGTTGATTTCCATTTTGGTTCTTTGCACTTGGTTTCTCTTTTTTCATTTAATTTTTTTTACTATCTCCCTCCCACCCACTTTCTCTTTCTCTCTTTTTCTCTCTCTCTCTCTCCCACACATAAACACACACACACACACAATCTTTCTAAAGCACCTCCTCTGTAAAATGTCGTCTTCAAAAAGACGATTGCAACCTGCCATTACAAAATTTATTGTTCTCTTTGTAATAACATTTTCTGATGCAATCTGCAATTCTTGTTTCTCTGCTCTATCTTCTTCTTCTTCTTCTTCTTCTTCTTCTTCTTCTTCTTCTTCTTCTTCTTCTTCTTCTTCTTAATATTATTATTATTATTATTATTATTATTATTCTCCTTTTCCTTCTCCTCCTCCCCTTCCGCCTTCCCGTCTTCTTCTTCTTCTTCTTCTTCTTCTTCTTCTTCTTCTTCTTCTTCTTCTTCTTCTTCTTCTTCTCCTCCTTCTTCTTCTTCTTCTTCTTCTTCTTCTTCTTCTTCTTCTTCGTTAATAGGAGTAAATAGGTTCGCCTATCGTTCGGTTCACACTTCTCCCCGGTTTGGTTTGTTTTACGGCATATCAACCTCTTATTTGGGATTTTTAAGGTGACAGAATTAATTTCAATTCGGTACCTCAAAACGGTAATTTACAGTTCAAGACTCGCGCTCAGTTTCTAATAAAAATTCTTCTTCTTCTTCTTCTTATTATTATTATTATTATTATTATAATTCTCCTTTTTCTTCTCCTCCTCCTCCGCCTCCGCCTTTCCTTCTTCTTGTTCTTGTTCTTGTTCTTCTTGTTCTTGTTCTTCTTCCTCTTCTTCTTCTTCTTCTTCTTCTTCTTCTTCTTCTTCTTCTTCTTCTTCTTATTATTATTATTATTCTCCTTTTTTCTTCTCCTCCGCCTTCCCGCCTCTTCTTCATCTTCTTCTTCTTCTTCTTCTTCTTCTTCTTCTTCTTCTTCTTCTTCTTATTATTATTATTATTATTATTATTATTATTATTATTATTATTATTATTTTTCTCTTCCTTTATTCTTCTCCTAATCTCCCCCCCACTCTGCCTTCCCGCCTTCTTCTCCCTCTTCTTCTCCCTCTTCTTCTTCTTCTTCTTCTTCTTCTTCTTCTTCTTCTTTCATGTCCCGTGTCTCTTCCGGGCGTGAGCAATGATGACTCCACATGCCTTATTGCCAGTTGTTAACCTAAGCAATATTTGACACCTTACCATCCCCCTCCCTCCTTGCACATGATTTGCCATCCGTTTACATAATTTCATGTGCTAGGTTACTCGATATTTCGCTCTGATTCTCTTGTCTTCAATATATCTTGAGAGCATCAAATTCTCCAAATCCTCTTTCCTTATTATGCGTCTCAGAAATATTTCTTTCTTATTATCAGTTTCTGTTGCTCACATGATCTATCTATCTATCTATCTATCTATCTATCTATCTATCTATCTATCTATCTATCTATCTATCTATCTATCTTATTCTGACCATTATCTATCTATCTATCTATCTATCTATCTATCTATCTATATATATATATAATTATTCTGATCATTATCTATCAATCATATTTTGATCATTATCTATCTAATTCTGATCATTATCTATCAATCTATCTATCTATCAATCTATCTATCTATCTATCATATTCTGACCATTATCTATCTATCTATCTATCTATATATATATATATATATATATATATATATATATATATCATATTCTGACCATTATCTATCTATCTATATATATATATATATATATATATATATATATATATATATATCTTATTCTGATCATTATCTATCTATCATATTTTGATCATTATCTATCTATCTAATTCTGATCATTATCTATCTATCTATCTATCTATCTATCTATGCCTGATCATATCTATCTCTCTATCTATCTATCTATCTCTAGTCCATATTGCGGCCTCTCACTTCTATTCTCTTTCTCTCTCTCTATTCATTTACTTATAGATGATTACCAAGCCTGCTTTAGTAAGGCACCAGTCTGGATGGACTAAAATAGCAGGAGAAAGGTGAGGTCATTTTTCTAAGTTGAACGTCAACTGTATGTTTGCCTAGACATTCTAGCTTTTACTAGAACAGCGACTATCAACTTCTCATTTTATCTGTGGTGTCCCTTAAGAAAGCGGGTGATCATGGTTCTCCACTACTTCCTATTCTAACTAGCTTTTACCAACATTTGTTCTTTTTACTATATCTCCCTGCACATCTTCTGCCATCCGTTTACACAAGTTTGTGAGCGAGGTTACTCGACATTTCTTGACAGTATCAAATTCTCCAAACCTTCTCTTCTCATTGTCTCTTTCTGGACCTAATTGCAAATACCATTTTTTGTTCATATCTTCCTTAAACCTTCCTCGTTACTCACATGTTCCGTCCATGGGATTCTCTGAATACTTCTGTAGAACCACATTTTTGCTGCCACTAGTTTTTTCGCCATCTGCTCAGCATCCATTGTCACAGATGAGGATAGATCTTATTTAAATGCCAAGTACACTCCTCTGTATTTCCAAAGAGATTTTCCTGTTTCTTATTGTTGTAACCTAGGGAAGGTTACTGAATAGAATAATCCCACGAAGGTTGGTAATGAACTATAATACTTAGGACAAGAACAACACATATAAGATTCACCAGTGGCGCGTAGAAGTAGTCAACTGCTAGAAGTGAGTCAAGTGAATTCCATAATAAATCTCCAACTGCAGGATATCTACCAACCACCCCACGCGGTCAGATGTGGCACAAGGTCGAATTTAATATGGGTTATCCGAGCTCGTAGGCTCGGCCAAAAATTCCCCGTACATCCAGTATAAAACGGGGTCACGTAGCTGTTTCCTGAGATGAGACTCTGCCCTTCGACATAGCCACGTCTGAGGATCCTCTCTGCTCGGAAGCAGAGAGTTTGACCAGCACAGCTGGAGACGAATCTCCAACTGCAGACCAACATACAGTATTTACTACTGTATTTATGTGAATGGGGATATACACATTATCGTCCGTAGTTTTTTTTTTCGCTTTCCTTTCCTATCTTGTCTAGATTGTAACTGCAGATTGTATTAACGGCAGACACAGAAGAGAATATTACATCTAAAAAATGTTATTACAGAAATGTTATAAATTAGGTTGCAATCGTCTTCAGAAATATTGTGTATTTATTTTTGATATATATATATATATATATATATATATATATATATATATATATATATATATATATATATATATATCCAAGTATAGGATTGGTGTATATGGAATAAATTCCAGTAACCAACAAATACTATTCTTAAAAGAGTGCTCACTATAGAGTAGAGCAAATATAATTATTTATCCAAAAATTTATAACATAAACACGTTATAAAATCGCTACAAAAATTCCTCTTTTGTTTCAACATTCAAGACCATCACTTGATAAGACACCAGAAGTGTTGAAACAAAATGACTATTTTTTATGTTATGTTTATGTTATATTTTTCGGATAAATAATTATATATATATATATATATATATATATATATATATATATATATATATGTGTGTGTGTGTGTGTGTGTGTGTGTGTGTGTGTATATATATATAATTAACTAAATGTAAAGAGAACGAATCGAATATCAATTAAAACGTTCTCAACATTAATTTAAGATATGGCTTAATACAATAATAGAGCTATAATTCGTTATTATAACGTATTACATTCAAACCTATGTATATCACTAAATAAATGCATACATGTTTCGATGTCTCTAATAGTATTTCATCAGCCGTTCATTCTTTTCTTTTGTTAAACTATATCTTGTGTCTTTCTTTCGTTTTTCTTTTAGAGGTAACTATATCTTATGTCTTTCTTGCTCTTCTTATTTCCAGTTTTCTTTTTTCGCGGGAAAATATATTGGTAGCAAGTAATTTTAAATATAAAAAATTGTAATAACCTTCACTTACCAACGCCTGATGAGATGCTATGATAGGCATCGAAACATAGAGGCATTGATGTAGCGGTTTACAATATATTCGAATGTAATCCTTAATATATAAAGTACAGAATATGTGTGTTTGTGCGTCCAAGCAACTCCTCCGCTCCCACTGATCAGATTTCAATGATTCAAAGCTCATTTAAAAGCCCTAGAAAAGTTAGGCGCGTGGAACGATTTTGTTGAGCTCAGATTCAGGGTTGCCAGATTATGTGAGGTTAAAGATATATATTAATATATTATACTAGCCATTATCGTTGCTTTCATGGTTCAAGGGAAGTAACTCTTATTTTCTTTTTGTATCCAAAATTGCAGCTAGCTTAAAATTTTAAGCAAGCTAAAATTTTAAGCTAGCTTAAAAAACACTCTATCGGGCGGAATTTACGCTTCCCCCCTGTGGAGGACTCTTGGTTTGACCATCATCACGATAGCTAAGGAGAAAGAGATGCGATAGGCATCACTAAACTACAGAAGAACTCTAAATTGATCGCTGCATTTAATTATTGAATTAATGTTTAAGCTTACCTTTTAAAAGTTCATCGATAATTCTTCTGCTGCCACTTAATTTAAAGACGATTTGATGTACGTAGATCCTTATTTTCCGTACAAACATTTATTTTTATTTCATGGGTGACAGAAGAGATATAATATAAAATGAATATAGACAGAACAGAATATTAATATAGACAGAACGGAACAAATATGAAATAAAATTAATATAGTATAAAGATGGGAAAATAGAAATTAGAATTATTTATACATTCAAGATTTGAAGACTTAGAGAAACATCATAGCTAATTAAATAAAACCTATATTATGGAATCTATATCAATAAATGCAAAATTGGAGCTCAATTCTCCCACAAATTCTGAGATTAAAACTCCCTAGGTCTACTTTATAGTAATTTGGTATTTACTCGACTCCAAACGAAGTTGCTTTGTGACACAAGGTCGATTTAATGTGGGGTGCCCGAGCGCGTACACCCGGGCTAGGAACAAAAATTCATCGAACCCCTGAAACTTTCGGTTGCGTTGGCCTTGGTGCGAGCACCGATTCCTCTCTAGTGCAATGAGTGCGCGCGGCCACGGGCAGCTGTTCCCCAGGAATGGGCACCTCTCAGAATATTTTTCCTCATTTGTGACTCGACGGAGGTTTAACTAATTTATCTACTGATTTTAAAGAAGTTAATTTCATTAATTAACTGTCCCTCATTACTGTTCTTTTATTCGAGGATTGTTTTGATCTTCATATCAAAAATATTTCTGTTTAGGAATATCGTCATATATAGTGCAGCATAGTCTTTGAAATTTGCACTTTACTTGATCTTCAACAAGTTGGCATCTATTCGTAAAACTTTCCTTAACGACAACAAGCCAATTTATGAATGAAATATTCATTTAAGATTTTTGTTTCAAAGATTTCAAGTAGTGAATATATCTTATTTTGCGAAGCGATTGCGAACAGGCGAGCCTTCAGGGTAAAATTTCCGACTGACGCGAATTCAGCCGGTTTTCGATTCTAGCCAGAGGCAACCGGACGTCTAGCCACACTGATGAGCTGTGATACAGCGAAACAGTGTGTCTGTGGATGACAAGACTATATATATATATATATATATATATATATATATATATATAAAGTTACGAAAAACTTGGTAATCCGTATGGGTAGTCCCAAGGAGGATGAAATCCTGAGAGCTCAATGTAAATTCAGAGCTAATAATTTAAAGAAAAACAGACCAATTTAAGGCTCCATGTAATAATTTATTTCACCATAGACCTTTTAAAGGACGCTGGATCATCAGACATCACTTCAAAAAGTTGAAACGAAAAATTAAATAAAAAATTCACACTTTTGACAGGTAGTATTAAGTTTATGTAACTTAACGGAGATGGTAGTGAGGAGTGGTGTGAGAGACATGATCGTGTTTAGAGAGGGTTTATTTTAATATTTCTATCTATCATACTTAGTATTAGGGGAGGTGGGACCAGACATTGACCTATTTAATCGGTTAACTTAAAGGAAGTGATATGTTGAAAGGGAAGGGGGAGAAGAGAGAAAAAAGAAAAAGAAAAAGAAAGAAGGGGGAAGTAAAGAGAAAGAAGCTGTAATTATATATCCGGATCTTTATGTTTTATCATTAGGAACTTCTCTTGTATACACAAGTCGCATCTATCTCTGAAATTTATTGGAGTTCTGGCTCTCGAGACGATTTTCCATTTTACTTGTGGGGTTAAGCCGCTCTCCAACAAATCCCAATAATGTTTTGACAGTGCTGTTTGGTATATATATATATATATATATATATATATATATATATATATATATATATATATATAATAAAAAGCTTAAACACTAATATTTCATGGTCATAATTTATTCCATTGGAATCGTAAATACGATCCAATTCATCAGACCTACAAATTCAAAAAGAAAACAGAAAAAACAACTCCGGGAATAAAAAATAAAATTTAGTGAGAGTGTATGTAGGAGAGTGTGGGACGAATGCTAGAGTAAATGAAAGCTATAGGGAGGGGTAACAGACGAGAGAAGGACAGGAAGGTCTAAAGATGAAGGGGGGATTAAAATTTAACAGAGAGAAGTTTTAAAGAGGGGAGTCAAAGATGGTTTAAGTGAGAGAAATATGAATAATTTCCTGTTCTTCTCTCTCCTGTTCATCTCTGTTACCCCTGTTATATATATATATATATATATATATATATATATATATATATATATATATATATATATATAATATATATATATATATATATATATATATATATATATATATATATATATATATATATATATAAATTGTAGTACTCGTTTGGAAAAACCTCGCATAGCTCAACTTGCAGTAGAACAAATCGGTACCCGGGGAAAAATTGTAAATAAAAAGAAAAAGAGCCAAGAACATTAAAAGAATCGTCAAGTGTTTCAGTCCCCCCCCCAAAAAAAACCCCTGTAAAACGAGTAAAAATACAACAACGTAGAGTGCTCAATACGCTAAGTAGAGCGATAAACTAGAATAATCCTGAGGAGCCAGGCAAACCTACCTAGGTTTCACCTAAACGGATCTTCAGGGTAAAACTGGCTAAAAAGGAAAATAACGGAAGAGTATTTATTGATAAAACAAAATACATCCACGTGACAAAAATAATAATAAAATTTATTATTATTATTAATTATTTATTTATTTTTTGTCACGTGGTTGTATTTAGTTTTATCTAAAAATACTGTTCCGTATTTTCCTTTTTAGCCGGCTTCACCTTGAAGATCCGTTTAGGTAAAACCTAGGTAGGTTTCTGTCTATATTTCTGAGATCAGGTATTATGTACACTATTTACATTATACGGACTATTGTCCTCATCTTTGTAGCCATATTTATTACAACGTTTCGGCCTTTCAGTATCTGTCTATATTTCTGAGATGATGTATTATGTACACTATTTACATTATACAGACTATTGTCCTCATCTTTGTCGCCATATTTATTACAACGTTTCGGCCCTTCAGTTTCTGCCTATATTTCTGAGATGAGGTATTATGCATACTATTTACATTATTCGGACTATTGTCCTCAAGACACATGGCACAGTGGATAAAGGCGTTAGTTAGATCCAGTGACAGGACCCAAAGAGTGTGAGTTCAATACCCTGTTAAGGCAGTGGAGAACTTGGAATGGGGAATTAACAGGAGATAACTGATAACTAACATCCATTAAACATGGCACGTGGAACTAGAACAGTCTACCCCAGTGAGCAAAATAAAGTGTTCAACCACCTGAAGAAGGCCGGAGCGTACATAGGCCGAAACGTTGTAATAAATATGGCGAAAGAAATATTGTTTAAGATGAGGACAATAGTAGTCTGAATAATCTAGGTAGGTTTGCCTGGCTCCTTAGGAATATTCTAGTATATATATATATATATAGAGAGAGAGAGAGATAGAGAGAGAGAGAGAGAGAGAGAAAGAAAGAAAGCGTGGAGAAAGAACTTGGCAAAAAGAAAGAAAAAAGAAAGGTGAGGAGAAAAAAAGACTAGAATTATAATTACAAAGAAATAAAGGAAGAAAGTGTCGAAAAGAAAGGAAGAAAAAAAGACCTCGAGAAATAAAAAGTCTAGAATGAAAATGACAAAAAATGGAAAAAGAAAGAAAGGAAGAAACAAAGGAAGTGGCAAAAATAAATAAAGAAATAAAGAAAGAAAGAAAGAAAGCAAAGCGAATCAATTACACGATGAAGAAGGAATGTGTAGTATCAAAAAATTATTTTCAAAAAAGCAAACGGAAAGAAAAATCTAATTAATTTCTTTTACAAGATTTCAAATTTCCCCGGCTTTTCAAAAATATCGTTGACTGTATTTCTCCGTCTTGTATTTCGTAAACATTTCATTTTCTCCCAAAAGATAACACCACCCTTATTCAGATAATACCACACTTATTCAGATTCAGATAATACCACCCTTACACGTTTTGTGCCCTCATTCGTATTAGGGAAAAATTTCAATTCCAAATCGTAACATCGCAAAGTATAACAAAACGAAACTAGTCTTGAAAAGTAATGAGAAGATGTTCATTTAAGGTTCGGATAATCGATGTCCGGATAATCGAGGTTACGGTAATCAATATCCGTAAAATCGAGGTATTATCAATCGATTCTCGGATAATAGAGTAAATAACGCATTAGGGATTTCTGGTAATTGTATTTTTACTATCCTTTTTACCTCACGTTCTACCATCGATTTACAAAAGCTCTTTAGTCTAGTTATTCGAAATTTCCCTCCGCTCTTCTTAGCCTTCAAAATGACTTGTGTGTTTTAAATTCCCCAAGCCCTCTTTCCTCATTATGCTTCCCATAATCTTTTTCTTTCTAATTTCTCAATCTGCTTTTTGTTCTCATTTCCCATAAACATTCCACGTCACTCACACGATATTCTCAGCATCCTTCTGTAGAACTACATGTCTGATGTCTCAAGTTTCCTCTTCATCTATGAGAAAATTGCCCATCATTCAGTGACCTATAGCTGGATTGATATGACATAGCAATCGTTTCTTTGATTCTAATGAAATTTTCCAGTTTCTTAATACTTTGCTTAGTTTTTGGACAGCGTCTTTTATTATTCAAGTGCACCTTCAGTATGTCCTACTAGGTGTCACTTTGTATCCCAGATATTTTAACTGTCACAGATTGGCTTGCGACCATATTCCGTTGAAACACCGGTTCCCTTACGTTCACGTCGAGCTGGGAGAGTACCGAAACAGGTGACTGCTTGAGAGTACCAGGGCATGTAAGCTTAGGTGAGGGGATGGTTTAATGGATAATGGCCACGAATTGTTAATCGAAGGACCGGGTTTCAATTCCAGTTGCATGCGTTATATTCACTTACGTGCAAAGATAAGAATACACCTCTTCTCACTTTGCTATGGATGAATTAGTAAGACTTGTATTACTAAATCATTATTGTTACCTCACAAAATCCTACAATCTATAAATATTTTCTGGTTTTAAATAACCTACAACGGGTTGACAAGCCGTAAAAACCAATAAAAAATCTTTCTAACTTTTGATTCTAAGTATAAATGATCTTTTGGTTTCCATTTTCCTTAAAACTTCATTGTTATTCACATGTTTCGTCCATAGCATTCTCAGCATCCTTCTGTAGAACCAGATCACTGCCACTTGAATCAGAACCAAAGCAACAACAAAAAATCAAGAACAAACAAAATAATCAGTAAAGATATAAATAGAAAGAAAAAAAAAATTTTTTTTCGTTCTGGTGATAACTTTCCCGGGGGAAAAAATATGGATGAACAAAAGAATCAAAACTGACAGAAAATATCTACTGAAAATAATTAAGAAAAACACATTTGTTAACACAGAATGTTCGAAGAAAGATATTAGTTGTTCAAAGCTTACCTCCCATACTTTCAAACACGTAAAAAAAAAATTTTAAAAAATGGAATCTTTCGTGTTTCCATTCATTTCGGTGAAACAATACGTTAATTTAAGAAGGTAGTGAAGGAAAGCGAGAAGAAAGGACTAAACACCAATTGCAAGAAGATACAAGACATCGTTGTCAGTAAAAGAAACAGCCTAAATGCAAATTCCAAATTGGAAATACCAAAATCAAACAAGTACAACAATTTAAATATCTGTGAAGTGTTTTAACAGAGGACGGAAAGTGCGGTACCGAAATCCGAAGGCGCATTGGGACAGCGAAAGATGCCTTCCAAAAATTAAGCTATGTATTAAGAAACAGGAAAATTTCGATAGAAACAAAGAAAAAGCTAGTAAACTGTAATGTAATATCAGTCCACCTTATATAACAGTGAACGCTGGAAAATCTCCTCGAAGATAAAGAAGAGACTTGAAGCAACAGAAATTGTTCTACAGAAGGATACTGAGAATGTCATGTGAGCCACAACGAAGTTTTAAAGAAAGTAGAAACATGAAGGACGCTTATACTTAGTAGACGGAAGAGACAGTTGAAATTTTAGGGGTCATAATGAGGAAAGAGGGCTTGGAAAATTCATACTCTCAGGAAAGATTGAAGGCAAGAGGGGCAGAGGAAAACAGACAGGACAATCAAAGATGATCGCCGAGACATCAGGATCAAAGATCACAAAAACAGAATGTGCTTTCTTATTGACATGGCGGTCTCTGCAGATTGTAATGTATTAGGTCATCCCATAAGTTCTGTCCGAATTTTAACTTTTTGTTAAAATGAACGAAATTTAAAGAGTATCGTATAATGTCTAATTGAGCTGAACATTATTTTTATGTTCAGATGCATTTAAACTGATCAAATTTTATTTCAGAGAACAATAAAATAAAATTTTGTTTGATTAAAACCCTGCTAACATGGAAGTACCCAAGAATCATTTGAGGCACATAATGCTTTATGAATTCAAGAAAGGAAACTCAGCAGCCGAAGCGGCTAGAAACATTCACTCACTTTATGGAGAGGAATGTGTGAATGAAAGAACTTGCAGAAGATGGTTTGCAAAATTCAGAGGTGGAGATTTCACCCTTAAGGATGAAGATCGAACCGGACGTCCAGTTTGATGAAAAGCTTCTTGAAGTAGTCCTTGAAGAAAATCCTGCTTTATCAGTTGAGGAATTGGCAGTGGTTCTCAGTTCAAACTATATAACTGTTCATCGTCATCTTCAACAACTTGGAAAAGTTCCTATACTTGGAAAATGAGTGCCACATGAATTGTCTGAAAACATTTCAAATCCCGAGTTGACATCTGTTCTTCTCTCCATTCTCGCTAACTTGTTTCACCTTTTTTGGATAGACTTGTGACTGGCGACGAAAAATGGATCTTTTATCGAAATGTTAAGCGTCGTAGACAGTGGCTTGGTAAAGGGGAAGGACCCCAGCCACAACCGAGAAGGGAACTTCATGTGCAAAAGGTTTTTCTTTCAATCTGGTGAGATTGCCAAGGAATAATCCACTTTGAATTCTTACCACCTAACGCAACAATTAATGCTCAAATATAGTGTCGGCAATTAGAGCGTTTGAACCAAGCTTTGAGGAAAAAAAAGACATGCTCTAGTGAATCGAAAACGGGTAATGTTTCATCAGGACAATGCGTGACCACACACAGCAAGTATCACGTCACAAAAGATCGAAGAACTTGGTTGGGAGAAAATTCCTCATCCACCTTATTCTCCCGACCTTGCTCCTTCAGACTACCATTTGTTTCGTAGCTTACAGAATCATTTTCGAAGAAACAGCTTTTGTAACACAGGAAGAAGGTAAAAGTGACATTTGTGAGTTCTTCGAATCAAAGCCAAAATAATTTTACAGAAATGGAATTATTAAGGTTGTTAATAGATGGAAGGAAGTCATAGATAATCAGGGAAGATACATTGTTGATTGAATCTGTAATTAAATGTAACATTTGGTCACTTGTTTCAAAATTCAAAATTCGGACAGAACTTATGGGATGACCTGATATTTGTGAAGATCTTCAAAAAAAAAACTATCAAAATTAAAGGATCTTGAAGTGGAAATCTCAAAAATGTGGCACATGAGGACATCAGTAAATCCTGTTGCAGTTGGAAACCTTGGATTAATTGGAAAATATTCCAGTAGACTCATTGAAAGGATTCCTGGTAGCCCATACCTTAAAGAAATATATAAAATTGTACTCACAAGTACAGCCCATACCTTACGAAGGACTTTATCTATATAAAATATGTGCGGTCATATGTTTCTTTTTGTTTGTTTTTTCCTGATCAGTGTAAAATGTGACGAAGACTTTTCTGACCTTAGGTCTCTGGTTGGGACCCGGAGACCTAAGGTCAGAAAAGTCCCGGAAGGAAATGTGAATACAACAGTAATCAAAGGAAATAATAATAATAATGATAATAATAATAATAATAATAATAATAATAATAATAATAATAATAATAATAATAATGAGAAGAAGAAGAAGAAGAAGAAGAAGAAGAAGAAGAAGGAGAAGAAAAGAAGAAGAAGAGAAAAGAAGAAGAAAAAAAAGAAAAGAAGAAGAGAAAAGAAGAAGAAAAGAAGAAGAGAAAAGAAGAAGCGAAAGAAAAGAAGAAGAAGAGAAAAGAAGGAGAAGAATAAGAAAAGAAGAAGAAGAAAAGAAGGAAGAGGAGGAGAAGAAGAAGAAAAGAAGAAGAAAAAGAGAAAAGAAGAATGACTTAAAAAGAGGCCAGATTAGTGAGTTTAACAATATTTCAAACCATGTCAGACCATTTCATATCAAAGTCGGTTCTTCTTTCTTTATTCTATTTGATTTTCATATCAATTCTTCTCTTCTCATCCAGAACTAAATAGATAGATTTTGCATGAATAGTTTTAATGTCAGCCTTTCTACGTTAATTGCTGTTAAGAGCGTTTTCATTATTCTCTTAAGATTATTGTATGTATATATTTAGTACAAATGCTTCTCGAACAATATGTCTAGTTAGGTTCTCATATATATATATATATAGACCGACTTCCATTAAGAAGGATAGGCGGTCATTCACATTGAAGTTACAATAACAATGGCGTAAGTAGAAAAAGAGGGGAACTTATAAATAACAGAAAATGAAATTGAATAATAATAATAATAATAATAATAATAATAATATCCAGAAACCATTGATCATCTTGTATCAGGTTGCACGTTATTGCCACCCACTGAATATAAAAACCGGCATGAAGAGTGGGCCTATATCTGCACTGGAAAATTTGCAACTTCTACGGGAAGGAAACTGAAAAAAACTGGTACGAACAGCACCCAGACCCGGTTATGGAGATAGGACCTGTTACAATTCTATGGAACTACACAATACACACTGACAGAACAATCAAAGCCAACCGCCCAGACATTGTTATTAGAGACCACAAACAAAAAAAGTGCATCCTTATTGATATGGCAGTCCCTGCAGACTGCAATGTATCTTTGAAGATATTCGAAAAGCTGTCAAAATACAAGGACCTTGAAATAGAAATCTCATAAATGTGGCACATGGGAACATCAACAATCCCTGTTGTAGTTAGAGCCTTAGGATTGGTTGGAAAAGATTCCAGTAGACTAATTAAAGGGATCCCTGGAAGTCCATGCCTCAAAGAGATACAAAAAATTATTCTGACAAGTATAGCCCACACTTTATGAAGGGCTTTATCTATGTAATATTTTTTTTGCAGTGGAAAGTGTCATGATACCATTTCTAACCTTAGGTCCCTGGGCGGGAGCCGGAAAGAAATATGTAAACGGCAGATATCAAAGGAAATAAAAAAATAAAAAAAATAATAATAATAATAATAATAATAATAATAATAATAACTAAAAAACTATCAAAATACAAGGACCTTGTAATCGAAATCTCAAAAAAGTGTCACATGAGGACATCAACAATTCCAGTTTTAGTTGGAGCCCTCGGAGTGATTGGAAAAGATTCCAATAGACTCATTGAAGGAATCACTGGTAGCCTATGTCTTAAAGAAATACAAAAAAGTCTAGTCACAAGTACATCCCACGCCTTACGAAGGGTTTTATCTATGTAGAATATGTGCGATTTCTTTTTCGAAACTGCTCAGTGGAAAATGTCATGATGCCATTTCTGACCTTAGTAAGTACACACCATAAATCAAAGGAAATAAAACGATAATAATAATCATAATAATAATAATAATAATAATAATAATATAAACAACAACCTGTCAAATACAAGGATCACGAGATAGAAATCAGTAAAATGTAAAATAAATTCCTGGTAGCCCTAAATGTCAAAATAAATTCTTGGTAGCCCTAAATTTCAAAATTAATTCCTGGTAGCCTTAAACTTAAAAATAAATTCCTGGTAGCCCTAAATGTCAAAATAAATTCCTGGTAGCCTTAAATTTCAAAATAAATTCATGGTAGCTTTAAATTTCAAAATAAATTCCTGTTAGCCCTAAATTTCAAAATAAATTCCTGTTAGCCCTAAATTTCAAAATAAATTCCTGTTAGCCCTAAATTTCAAAATTTATTTCTGGTAGCCTTACATTTCAAAGTAAATTCCTGGTAGCCCTAAATTTCAAAATAAAGTCCTGGTAGCCATAAATTTCAAAATAAATATCAAAATAATTTCCTGTTAGCCCTAAATGTCAAAATAAATTCCTGGTAGCCTTAAATTTAAAAATAAATTCCTGGTAGCCTTAAATTCCAAAATAAATTCATGGTAGCCTTAAATTTCAAAATAAAATTCCTGGTAACCCTAAATTTCAAAATAAATTCTTGGTAGCCCTAAATTTCAAAATTAATTCCTGGTAGCCTTAAACTTAAAAATAAATTCATGGTAGCCTTAAATTTCAAAATAAATTCCTGTTAGCCTTAAATTTCAAAATATATGAATGGCAAAAAAAAAAAAGAAAAGAAAATCATAGACATGGGCAATTTAAAAATTTTGAGTAAAATCATCTTTGAGGTCAGCCAACCAGAGAACAACACTTGCTCATCAATGAGGCTGTTATTGGTGACCATAATATCAGGGTTAAATAAATTGAAAATCTTAAAAAATGTACCGACCTCCGAATGAGGCTTGCAGAAAGCTAATGAGAGAAACAAAAGACGGGAAGTTGGTGAGAGCCAAACCGCCAGTCCTGAAAGAACATGGAACAATACTTCTTCTTTAATAGTCCGTCTTTCCTGGGATTTGACAAATATCTTCTTTAGCATTGTAGACTGGCGCTATATAATCCTAAACATAACATAAACCACATCACTAGAGTACTTCCAACAGCAACAACAACAAAAACAGATAGCACCTGTCACTCGATTAAAAAATAATAACGTTATGATGATGTCGACTTTCCACACTACTTCAAACAAAAGATTAGGAAGGAAATTCTCATCAATACTGTAAAGAGCGATAACAGCTACTGGTCTTGAGAAAGCTATTTTCTTGAAAAATTGTTTTAAGAAAAAGATTTTATAAATTTCAACCAAAAGTAGAAACGAAAAGGCCTAACATTATCATTACAATAAATTTGAATGAGTACTTGTACCGAGTCATATTCCAAAACACTGTAATATTAAATGGAAAAATATTATTAGCAAAGTTCTCTGAGATGAGGTATTATGATTATTTACATTATTCGGACTGTTATTCTCATCTTCATTGCCACATTCACAACGTTTCGGCCTCGATATCTCTGAGATGAGGTATTATTATTTACATGATTTACATTATTCGGACTTTTATCTTCATCTTGATTGCCCTATTCAGAACGTTTCAGCCTCTATATCTCTGAGATGAGCTATTATGAATATTTACATTATTTACATTATTCGGACTGTTATCCTCATCTTCATTACTATATTCACAAAGTTTCGGCCTCTATATCTCTGAGATGAGGTATTATAATTACTTGCATTATTGACACTATTCGGACTGTTATCCTCATCTTCATTGCCATATTCACAACGTTCGGTCGTTGCGCGATGAGGATAAAGGCGTTCGTTAGATCCAGTGACTAGACCGAAAGAGTTGAGAGTTCAATATCCCGCTACAGCAGTGGTAAACCAAAACACTTGGAGAGTTGAGTTAAAGGGAAATAACTGAGACATCCGGAAGAGGCAGGTCACGTGGAACTAGAACAATCCACCCCGGTGGACGACATAAAGGATTCGGTTTGAAATTCCAATAATAACAGAATAACAGTCTGAATAATGTACATAATGTAATCTTGTATGTTAATGTTTAATGGGAGTTTGTGGAGAGCCATGATAATCTATATATAAAGGGTGTTTCATTAAGGCAGATCAAATTCAGCAGTAAATAAACTAGTGTTATTGGTGAAAATTTATTTATTTCTCTATCGGATCCTGTTATTTAAGTCATGGCAATCGTTTGCGAAAAAGAATATCGCCCAAAGTCCACCAAGGCTTCGGTGGCATACCTCCACTCGATGGTCAAAATCTTTGATGGCGTCTCTGCAAAGTTGCTCCTCAATCTCACCAATATGCCTTATTATCTAATCCTTCAGTTGTTGAATTGTTGTTGGCTTGGTGGCATGGATCTTACTTTTGAGATGACCACAAAGGAAGAAATCTAAGGGCGTCAAGTCGCACGGTTCGTGGAGGTCAACTGACTTCGCTGTTTCGAACGATGTTGCGACCTGGGAACTTCTCATTCAAATTCTGTTTGAACGTCCATTTTCGTAATAGGCTTCGATAACTTTAACACGTTGTTTGATTGTTAATTTTTCTATGGTTGAAATTGCCAAAGACTTAAGTTGTTTAATCTGAAAGAAAAAAAAATCATTAGACGCTTAAACTTGATTTACATTTTGGAAGCTTATAAAAAAGATCATCATAAGGTAATATATCATTGCATTTTTTATATTTTTCTCTAAGGACAAGGAAATGAAATTTTTATAATTCTAAACATTCTCCACACAGATGAAGAAAAGACGTGAAGCAATAGAAAGAGAGTCATGGCAGCTTTACGACGACAATACAACTGGTGACAACACTATAAACATCCTAATGTTCTTTGGCAAGATAGACATTGCTGTACGGGAACAATCTCCTTATTCACCTGATCTTGTTGCATGTGACTTTTTTTTTTCTTTTGCCAAAAGCTTAAGGGCATCATGAAGGGGACCCGTTTTGAAGGCGTGGAGCCCATCAAAAGGGCAATAACGACGGAGCTGCACCCAAGAAGAATCCTTCCGGCAGTGCATAGAAATGTGACAGAGAAGGACGGAAAAGTGCATTAAACTCAAGGGAAATTATTTGAATGGGTAACCATGTAATTTATTGTCTGGAATTGAAAAAAAAATTGTTTGCGACACCGGTCCCGTTACTTTTCAGACAGACCTTGTATCTATATATATATATAATTAAATGTAAGAAGACTGGAAACGAGTAAAATATCTGCTCAGACACTTATTTTAAAATTTTATTCATATTTCATATTTCCTTTTGATTTATTAATGAGAGTTTCTTAAGAAAATATTGGAAACTGAATAATAAGATATAATACGATTTGTTTGTTTTCCGCATAATTCTCATTTTAAATTTACGACCAGCATATATATATATATATATATATATATATATGTTGGTCGTAAATTTAAAATGAGAACTATGCGTAATATATATATATATATATATATATATATATATATATATATAAACAAACATATATATATATATATATATATATATATATATATATATATATATATATATATATATATATATATATATATATATATATTTACTAGTAACAAAAGCACAAGAGGTACATCGAGAAAATTTTAGAAAACCGTGTGACTGAATATATTTGAGAAAATATATGTATAGAAAATCCACTCCGGTCTAAATTAAATTAAATAAATATTTCTTTTCGCCGTGCACCCCAAGAATCCGACAGCAAATTTTATCAGCCATATTTTTCCTCTACGAGTTACGCTTCGATTTTCTTTTTTTTTCTTTTTTACTTGTCTTTTTTCTTTTCTTTTTTGTTGTTGTTGTTGTTGTGTTCAGGAACCTGATTTATAAAGCATGCGCCCGTTCTTCGAGCTGTGTATGAATAATTGTTGCTTCTGTGAATGTAATTAATTTTCTTCTCTCACTGGAATTCTGATTTCAGAGTACGGATCGATTTTAAACAAAGCCGATCACATTGGTCTTCGTCTTCTGTTCTACTTAGGTTGTCTATGTTCTGTCCCCAAGGAAATCAGGACGGATTATGGAGATAGGGAAATTGTACATAGAATAGGTAGTTTATTTTCTCCTTTTTCCATTATTTATTGGCAGGGCGTAACAGCCGTGCGAACTAAGGGAGGGACAAGCATGATCTGTTGCTCCTGATATATATTTAGAGATAAAATCCAAAGAAGAATCTGCAATATTATTAGTGCTGAGCTGGTACTTTCCCACCGGCTTAACATATCTTCCCTGTGCCTTTCTGATAATTGTTTTCGCTGTGGTACCTAAACTCTATGAATTTAAGCGCACTACTAGATTGGCTGTTAGGTCTCATCATTTTAAAGTTGGAGTGGCGAGATGTATCCGTAAGTTATAGGCTAACAGTTTCTTCAAACGCACTTCTCGCTTGTGGAACTCTCTTCCTAGTCAAGTTTGATCTTTAAAAATTTAACCATCTGAATTTTAAAAAATGAAACCATCTGAAAGACCCCGCTCTGCCTTCCATCGGAATGGCTCATGCCAATCCCCAGAAAAGAAAAAAAAATCGAGCAAGGAATTAACATTATTCGGACATTTATTTGTGAAAATGTACAAGAAAGGGAGGTACGGTGGAGTAATGGATAGCGGCTCGGATTGAAGAATCGGAGATCCGAGTTCGAATTCTAGTCGGATCCATTACATTCACTTACGTGCTAATATCCTTCGCTTATCCCCCACCTATGGATAAATAGTAGAACACACTGGATTCTATAACCTTCGGCGGCAACTAGTCTAGAAGAAGGAAAAACTCTGCAGAGGGTTGGGCTCCGTCAGGTCATCTTCCCCAAGAAACACCACTTCTACTGCGGCTGAATTACACATGGTGCCCATACGTCCTCATAGGCCACGGGATAAAACAAAAAACAAAAACTATGGTGAGATATATGTACAAATATGTCCAAATTTTGATCAGGCTGCCTGCGCTAGCAAAGATGATTACGTTCAAATAAATAAATAAAAAAACAAAATAAAAATAAAAAATATAGAAAAGAGTTATAAAATGAAAAAAAAACAGTTTGAAGTTATCTGTCTATATTTCTGAGATGAGGTATTATGCACATTATTTACATTATTCGGACTATTGTCCTCATCTCTGTCGCCATATTTATCACAACGTTTCGGCTGTTCAGTATCTGTCTATATTTCTGAGATGAGGTATTATGTACACTATTCACATTATTCGGACTATTGTCCTCATCTTTGTCGCCATATTTATTACACCGTTTCGGCCTTTCAGTATCTGTCTATATATCTGAGATGATGTATTATGTACACTATTTACATTATTTGGACTATTGTACTCATCTTTGTCACCATATTTATTACAACGTTTCGGCCTTTCACTATCTGTCTATATTTGTGAGATGAGGTATTATGTACACTATTTACATTATTCGGACTATTGTCCTCATCTTTGTCGCCATATTTATTACAACGTTTCGCCCGTTCAGTATCTGTCTATATTTCTGAGATGAGGTATTATGTACACTATTTACATTATTCGGATTATTGTCCTCATCTTTGTCGCCATATTTATTACAACGTTTCGGCCGTTGTACGCTCCGGCCTTCTTCAGTTGGTTGGAATGTCGAAATGAAAACCTTTTTTCCGCTCACTGGGGTAGACGTGCCATGTTTATTGGATGTCAGTTACCAATTATCTCCTGTTAATTCCCCTCCACAAATTCTCCACTATTGAACTCACACTCTTTGGGTCCTGTCACTGAATCACTGTGCCATGTGTCCTCGAGGATATCTGTGTATGAATTTCTGGGTATTATAAACCTAATGTCTTCATCATTTTTTAGCAATGCTGATATTTCAATATTTTTGCTTTTATCATTCAAGTTTTTACCACAGCTCATATAGCAATTTTTGTTGTTATTATCGCTTTTCTCTGGCACTCCTTATTACTGGTTCCCATATTGTATTCATGTAAGTTTGAATTTAAATGGCCGTACATTTGGCTTGTACACTTTTACTGTAACCTCGATTTGTAGCAAGATAAAAAGTGAAATTATCCCTCGCAACACCGACATCCATTTCAAACCCCAAGAATTTCCCCACCACATCAGGTGCAACTCATTTTAAAGTGTATATATAATTATCGTTCAATCCAGCATCTATTTTTCTATTTTAATGGTGTATCTGATCGATCCAGTTAGATTAAATTGGCAGCCGAGCTCAAAATAACCAACCATTTGTTAACGGATGCAAGAAATGATTTGTAAATATAAACGCCTCCCACAAATAAATAAATAAATAAATAAATAAAATAAAATAAAATAAAATGAAATAAAATAAAAACCCTGCACCCTGTTAATTGTCTGATGCTGACCCCCAGAAAAGTGGCTCATTGCGCCCTTTTCGGCTAACGTTTTCCGCTGGCATGAAGTGGATAAAAGATGATATCGAATCACTTGCTAGGTCTGCTGCTAGGAATTCACTGGGTCGTGCTAGACAATTATTTCTCGTCAGAATCTATCTTACATATTTATAAGTCTACCATTCGTCCATGCATTGCTGTCACATCTGGTCTGGTGCTTCTTCTATGTATTTAAAGATTCTTCATAAAATTCAAATATGAATCTGCAATGTTATTGGTCATCTCGGCTTCAGTTACATACGTAGTATCCCTGTACCTTTTCTGCAAATAATGTCATGCTAATTTTTATGATGAGCTCTCTTTGTTTTTTATTTCCCTCCCTCAACAGACAATGAATTGTGCATATGGGGACTAGTTAGGACCTCATGGAAATTCGGAGTTATTATAGTGGATGAAGAAAGGATGTTAAGTAAGAATGCGTTGTTTTGGTTTTAGGAATATTGTCGTATCTTCAGGTGAGTGTTTCTGGCCAGATACGTTTAACTTTAAGACAAAAGAAGACAGTGCTTTCCCCCCGTGTTGGCCTTGTGCCACATTTTCTGCAAACAAACGGGAATAAATATCGCTCGTCTCTATGGTACCGAGACTTTACGAATTTAAGCGCAGTACTGGATTGGGAGCAAGATCTCATCATTTTACAGTTGAAATGGCAAGATGTAATCGTACATTCTGTGATAACAGTTTTTTTCTCGCACTTCTCGTTTGTGGATTTTCGGGTTTCTAGTCAAGTTTGATCTGCAAAATTTTGTTATCTTCTGCTTTTTTCTTTTTTTTTTTAGTTATTTCACCACAAGCAAGGAAATAAAGCCACTAAGACGCAAGAGGTTACTGGGTGTTAGAGAATATGAGAAAAAATCTTTAAACGAAAAAAAGACAATAAAGGAATAAGAATTAAGAATTTTTAATTCTTCTTTTATTGTTCCCTTTCCTTGATAATGTTTTTTTTTATGCCGGATTCTCTCATATTCAGTAATCCCCTGCGTCTTAGTGGCTTTATTGCCATGCTTGGGATGAATTGATTAAAACATTTTAAAGTTCAGATCGCTTTTTAGCTCTCCTAATTATTCAAGTAGACCTCCGTATCATGCCAAATGTCTTTTTGCAATCTATGAAATATGATGGGTTACAGTTCTTTCCATTGACTAACTATTAACCCCAAAATTACCAAGCAAAATGTCAATTTGATTTGTCCACGCTTGTCCAGTTGAATGGATTGATAGCCGTAAAAGCCGAAGGAATTTCTTTCCCCCAAAATTTGGTCTATTGCTGAAATTAATGATATATCAAATTAAATTAATTAAATTTTGGGTTACTGACTTTCAGATATAAGAGCCTGAATGAATTAATATATATATATATATATATATATATATATATATATATATATATATATATATATATATATATATATATATATATATATATTCCCGTATAAAACTAGAGTTGAATATGTAGACTTTGTTCCGTTTTACACTAGATAAAAAAGCAGGTTTACGTCTGGTTTACAATTGAGTAAAATGTAGACATCGGTACATGTAACACTTGCATTGAAAGTGGAACGTGGGTCCAGTTTACACACGAATCAAAAAGCTAGATATTGATCGAGTTTGATATGGTTTGGTTTGCTTTGCTTTACAGCATATCAACCCCAATGGGTTATTTAATGCCGTCAAGATTTTTATTGCTGGTATAAATTTTTTTTTTCAGAAATGTATTTCTGGCAATATTTTTTTCCAGAAAAGTATTGCTGCTAATAGTTTTTTATTCAAAAATTTATTCCTGTTGATAATTTTTTACAAAAATGTATTGCTAGAATTAAAACGTATTTTGACCCCAATTTGGGGGTTAACTATTTGCCCATAACAGGTGCTACCACACCAGGTCAAGGTGGATCTGGGAAGATAAAAAATTAAGAGGGGGTTCGTCGCTCATGAACAGAGGCCTTGCTGTTGAGTGTAGTATATCGTCTTACCTAGTACGCGGATGTAGTATATCGTCATACCCAGGCCGCGGAAGTAGTTTATGGTCTTACCCACGCCGTGGGTGTAGTTTATCGTCTTAACCAGGACGCGTATGTAGTTTATCGTCTTACCCAGGGCGTGGATGTAGTTTATCATCTTACCCAGGGCATGGATGTAGTATATCTATTTTCCCAGGCTGTGGATGTAGTTTATCGTCATACCAAGGGCGTGGATGAAGTTTATCGTCATACCCAGGCCGCAGGTGTAGTTTATCCTTTTTAACCAGGGCGCGGATGTAGTTTATCATCTTACGCAGGGCGTGGATGTACTTTTTCGTCATAACCAAGGCGTGGATGTAGTTTATCGTCATACCCAGGCCGAGGATGTAGTTTATCGTCTTACCTAGGGCGTGGATGTAGTTTCTCGTCATACCCAGGGCTTGTATGTAGTTTCTCGTCATACTCAGGGCGTGGATGTAGTTTATCCTCTTACACAGGGCTCGGATATAGCTTATCGTCTTACCCAGGCCCCGGATGTAGTTTATTGTTTTACCCAGGGACCGGATGTAGTTTATCGTCTTACCCAGGGCGTGGATGTTGTTTATCGTCATACCCAGGTTGCGGATGTAGTTTATCGTCTTACCCAGGTTGCGGATGTAGTTTATCGTCTTACCAAGGGCGCGGATGTAGTTTATCGTCTTACCCAGGGCGCGGATGTAGTTTATCGTCTTACCCAGGGCGCGGATGTAGTTTATCGTCTTACCCAGGGCGCGGATGTAGTTTATCGTCGTACCCAGGACGCGGATGTAGTTTATCGTCTTACCCACGCCGCGGATGTAGTTTATCGTCTTAACCAGGTTGCGGATGTAGTTTATCGTCTTACCCAGGTTGCGGATGTAGTTTATCGTCTTACCCAGGTTGCGGATGTAGTTTATCGTCTTACCCAGGTTGCGGATGTAGTTTATCGCCTTACCCAGGTTGCGGATGTAGTTTATCGTCGTACCCAGGACGCGGATGTAGTTTATCGTCTTACCCAGGTTGCGGATGTAGTTTATCGTCTTACCCAGGGCGCGGATGTAGTTTATCGTCTTACCCAGGTTGCGGATGTAGTTTATCGTCTTACCCAGGTTGCGGATGTAGTTTATCGTTCATAAGGTGTGACGTCATTTGTTTAGTTTTGATACGCTTTGAGCAGATATGAATGTACGTGAGAGTTTCATGGAAGATTGAAGTTTATAAGCAGTAAATTCGACCTTGCCAACCGAACGATCCTCAGTGGCCGAATCGGTTAAGGCATATCAGGCTGTATGACGGTTCCGTATAGGATACAGGTTCGAATCCTGTCGGAGGACGAATATTTTCTATGAAAATTACTCGGACATTCAGGTCGGTAAATGTTATTTAATACTGTTTATTATAAACAGAGCATTTATTTAAATACTTGTATCTATAAAAAGATTGTTAAACATAAAAATGTCTTTATATATATATATATATATATATATATATATATATATATATATATATATATATATATATAGCGAGACAAGAATGCTAACCACTACACCGCCTCGAGGTAGTCCAAATCAACAAAAATCTCTCACGTTATACGTACTTTACTTCGGTTTGGGCCAAAGTAATGACACGAATCACCAAGAATAAAATAATCTGAAATTGTTTAAATTTATTATATTAATTTACGTTTATAAGTCACTATTCAACTTTGCTTGATCGTCGACGCACTTCAGTACGTTTAGGTGCGTTTAACTCTTCCGTTAAAAGTAACACATGGGCGCGCTTTATACTAGAGTAAAAAAAAGATAGACAGTGGTCCATTTTAGACTATGATCAAAAAACCAGACGGTTTAAACTAGGGTTTTAAAAAAATACAGACATAGATCAGATTTATACTCCAGTCAAAAGTAGACAAGTTTACAAGAAGATTAAAAAAAATAGCCAGATATCATCACATGTCATTATTTACATTATTCCGACTATTGTCCTTATCTTCACTGCCATATTTATTATTTAGTAATAAATATGGCGACAATGAAGAGGACAATAGTCCGAATAATGTAAATAGTGTACATAATAACTCATCTCAGAAATATAGACAGATACTGAAGGGCCGAAACGTTGTAATAAATATGGCGACAAAGATAAGGACAATAGTCCGAATAATGTAAATAGTGTACATAATACCTCATCTCAGAAATATAGACAAATACTGAAGGGCTGAAACGTTGTGATAAATATGGCCACAAAGATGAGGACAATAGTCCGAATAATGTAAATAATGTACATAATACCTCATCTAAGAAATATAGACAGATATCATCCCGGTTATATAGTTGTAACAAAAAGGCTGACTTTGGTCAAGCATCCCCCCAGAAATTGAATCCTGGGGTGGGTGTAGCAGTTCTTACCCGTTTGCAATGGATGTAACCGTCGTATTCTCGGCACCCACAACAACATGATTACCAAATAAAAGGATGCCCGGCTGAATTGTTATCCCGGTTAATTAGAATCTTCACTATTCAAAATGGCGTAAAGCCGTTTCTAATATTAAAATTCACGCGTAGAAGTTCGGGAAACATTTGCTCTCAGATATGCGAAGTGATACGGACGTAGTCAAGTCGCGAATGTGTTTCTCTGCAGCTGTTAAGCGTGGCTCTGAACCGGCGATATATTTTAATAAACATGAGGTTCCTTCTATTTCGGTTTCATTTTGAAATCTGCGGATGACAGCGCAAATGAATTCGCAGGTGAAAATCAAAGACTACATTGAATTATGAATAACAAATAGTTGCGTAAATTAGTGTTTGCTTCTCAGTCTATGCGTTGCTTTCATTTCATTTTTAGATTTCTTTGTTGTCTGTTGGAAAAATTAAAATAAACAAACAAATATTTCATTTCGATCATTGTATCTTTTCATTTTCGCAGAGTAAATTAAAATCGAAAAAACAAAACCCAAAAGCAAACGGAACCGAAAATTGTTTTGTTTTCGTAAAACAAAATACAGTATGACAACAAATAAACAAAGTACTTTTAAAATACAAAATGAAAGGAGAAGAAGAAAAAAAAAGATGGCAGAATTAACAAAAGAAGATGATGCATGTTTTGAATTCCAGGCTTGGTTCCTTCTCCAAGAAAACTGGCGCCGAAATGATGATGTAATATTTTTATTCATAAAAATTACATTTTCATTATTACATATTAAAGCTGCAACATGAGGTTAAGTTAGTTATTTACACCACTGAATATATATATATATATATGTGTGTGTGTGTGTGCGCGTGTGTGTCTGAGTGTGTGTAGGTGTAGTGTGTGTAAATATATATATATATATATATATATATATATATATATATATATATATATATAAAAATTGCGCATAAGGAGCTGGTGTTATTGAAACAGTCTTCAATGTTATATAACAGAGCTATTATGTGAATGCAGATACATATCCCACACCCTTTTACACTACTTGGAGCAATTTTCAGTGCAAACGGACATGTATATTCATTAATATATATATATACATATATATATATATATATATATATATATATATATATATATATATATATATATATTAATATATATATACATATATATATATATATATGTGTATATATATATATATATATATATATATATATATATATATATATATATATAGAAGAGTGAACATTGAAGTCAACACTTAGAGGCGACGCAATCGTCAGGCCACTTGGCCTGACGATTGCGTCTAGCATGAAACAGACTGTCGCCTCTCAGTGTTGACTTCAATGTTCACTTTTATATTTACACACGTTCTATCTCTGATATTGAGCACTTTATCCCATAAATATAGCACACTTTAAGACTATATTTCTTCATATATATATATATATATATATCTTCAGGTGCCGAGTGTATACACTCAGCATCTGAAGATTATATATATATAAACGTATTATATTTCGAAAAGAATGTGTTATTTATAAACGGTTATACACAAACATATATATATATATATATATATATATATATATATATATATATATATATATATATACACAAACACAAAAACACAAACGCAAACACACACACAGAGACACAAACACACAAGCATAAACACACATACATGCAGTGCTGTTCAATAAAAGTGACTCACCTGATTTTTCTTACTAAAAAAAAACTAGGACAAAAGTTTATTCACCCTAAGGTATTCTATTGATAATTATAAATTTGGATATAAATGAGATTCAGGAAAAGGGGACGAAAGAAAAAGATTGATGATAGAACTGGCAGGGTAATCAAGAGAGAAGTTGCGAAGAATAGGACTATAACTAACCAAGAAATTGCAGCCAGTCTAAGCGAAGAGCAAGGTGTTAGTCTTGCCTCTTCAACAGTCCGTCGGTGGCTGTTAGAACAAGTCTACAAATCTTGTACACGAAGGTTTAAGCCGCTAATAAGCAAAGCCAACAAAGCCAAGAGACTTGAATGGGCTCACTATTACAAAAATTACACCGTAGAAGACTGGAAGGATGTTCTCTTTTCCGATGAAACGAAAGTTGAGCTTAATTCAAAGGATAAGGTGAGTCAGTTTTATCGAACAGCACTGTATATATATTATAGCTCAAATGTTTCCAGCAACCCTCATGATTAGCATGGTATGAACTTGACAGAAGAGTGAGAAAAAAATGAAAAAGAGATCTTAGTCATCGAAAAAAGAATGGAATCAATTATGAAACTTATACTTTGAAGAACTTTTGCAATGAATGCCGAAAATTTGTGCTGCAGTAATCAAGGTTAAAGGAGGATATTTTGACGAGAGCAAAATTTAATCATAAAATGCTTTTTTGCTTTTTGTCATAATAACATTTTTAATAAAAATGATGTATAATATTTCGCTGTTATTTAAAGTACACCACAACTACTTTTGGGGCCAGTTTAAAAAAATTACCAGTGTTGTCTGTAGTGCAGTGACTGGTACAGTTGGTATGACTTTTGCCTGATAACGTAACTGTCCGGGTTTCAATTCTCGGTAGCGGGTGCGCACTTTCCGGGTTTCAATTCTCGGTAGTGGATGCGCACTGCTGATGAGTCCCAACATAGGACGAAACGGTCGTCCATTGCTTTCTGCATTCTGTTGAGGTTCCTTCCAGACTTGATGAATTAATTATAATTATCTAAAATCCTCCTAATTTCTATCACTTGTATATCCTTACTTGAACCGGCTTCTAATGCTCTGGATGGAGCGGCTGGGGATAGTAGTCGTAGCTCGTGGAGGCACAGTCCTATGGGTAAGGGAAACTCGGAGTTCCATCAGGGAATATGTGATCGAGCGGCACTATATCGAGTCTGATTCGTTACCTCTTCGTCACTGAGGCCCGTTGATGCATTGGTACAGTTGGTATGGCGTTAGCCTCCTATCGTAACTGTTCGGATTTCAATTCTCGGTAGGGAATGCCCAAATATAGGACGAAACGGCCATCCAATGCTTTCTGCATTCTGTTGAGGTTTCGTCTAGACTTGATCAATTACTTAATTATGATTATTTCAAATCCTCCTAATTATTTCTATCTATCTATCTATCTATATATACATATATATATATATATATATATATATATATATATATATATATATACCTGCATGATTCTACAGAAGGATGTTGAGAGTATCGTGGATCGAATTTGTGAGCAACGACGAAGTTTTAGAGAAAATGGAAACAAAAATCACACTTATACTTAACATCAGGAATAGAGAGTAAAAATTTGTAGGGCATATAATGAGGAAAGACGGCTGGGCAAATTTGATATTCACAGGGCAGACTGAATCCTTTAAAAGAACGCATAACATGCCTAGTGAGCTTGAGTAAATGGATGGCGGAAGACGATCTAGGAGAGCTAACCAAAAGACATTTAAGAGCTACGAGGAATAGGAAATTGTGGAGAGCCATGATCGACAACGTGCTGAATGGAAACGACACAACTGAAGAAGAAGAGGAAGAAGAATTTGTGTAAACTACACAAACACACACACACATTGGATCGTATGACTATCTCATTTGCATATGAAGCTGATTTGCATATGTCGCTTTTGCGTCCTTGGTCCGTCAAGACAGCGTCAGAAATTCTTTATTCATTTTCTACGTCAGCCCAAATAGAACAAAAAAATAAATAAAGACAGAATTAGAAAAAATATATATAATGCAAAGAAAGCAGATATGTATTACATCACAGTCCGTTCCTAGAAATATTTTTATGCCTTCTTGTGAAAAAGTCGGACATTTTGAATGATGGTGACTTCATTAAAATAACGACATGTCAACGCAAGTTCGTTTATTGAGTGTCGAATGCAAGTCTTCTCAGAGGAAAATCATAATAAAAAAATAGGGAGAAAGAAAAGATCTGGGCCCAGTTTACATTAGAATAAAATTGTAGCCCGATTTACACGAGGGGCAACAAAGTAGGTGTATGTCCAATTTACACTAGTCGAAAAAGGAAAACATTGACTTCGTTTTATACTTGAATCAGAATTGTTAAACCTTAGATTCAATTTCAACTAGAGTCGAAAAGGTAGGCATATGTGGGAAAATTCTCTGAAACCCCTCGCGTCTTAGTGAATTTATTGCCTTGTTGGGGGTGAAATGATTATATATATATATATATATATATATATATATATATATATATATATATATATATATATGCATATTATAAATTAACTGATTTAAAAATATCGTTTCATCGCTACACAGGAATCACCATGTTTCAAAAATAGAAAGTAAAACCTTCAAATTCAATCATATAATTAAATTAAAGGTCCTAGTTCTGTTTCATTTTCAAGCGAATTTTGGAATAACTTATTTTGAAAGTTACTGAGTTTTATAAGCACATACATTCATAATTTTTGTTTCCAAGGATACAGAGAAATCTAGTGTTCTATTTTATTAAATATTTTACTATAATACATATATATGTATATATATATATATATATATATATATATATATATATATATATATATATATATATTACATGAAAAAATATGAAATAATATATATTACATAATAATATAAAATAATATATATTAATATATATTACATAAAAATACTTAATACTACCCGTCAAACCAGTAAATTTTCATTTCATTTTTCGTTTCACCCTTGAAAGAACGTCTGAGGATCCAGAGTACTTTAAAAGGTCTCTGGTGAAATAAACTATTACAATGAAGCCTTAAATTCGTCTGTGTTTCTTTAATATATATATATATATATATATATATATATATATATATAATAAAATGGCTTAAACACTAATATTCCATGGTCATAATTTATTCCACTGGAATCGTAAATACGATCCAATTCATCAGACCTACAAATATAAAAAGAAAACTGAAAAAAAAAAATTTAGTGAGAGTGTATGTATGAGAGTGTGGGACGAATGCTAGAGTAAATGAAAGCTATAGGGAGGGGTAACAGATGAGAGAAGGACAGGAAGGTCTAAAGATGAAGGGGGGGTTAAAATTTAACAGAGAGAAGTTTTAAAGAGGGGAGTCAAAGACGGTTTAAGTGAGAGAAATATGAATATTTTCAAACGTCTAATACATTAAAGATACACCGGAAAAGAGTATACATTTTGTGGTGACATACACATACAATAGACGATATAATCTTAAAACAGAAGATGAGAGAGGGAGAGGAAAAGAAAAAGGGGTGGAGGAACTAAAACCGAAGGGCATTTATAAAAAGGCCGCTGTGTAATAAAGAAAATTTGACAAAGGTAATATCGACAAACACACACATACACACACACACACACACACACACACACACACACATATATATATATATATATATATATATATATATATATATATATATGCTTAAACGTCATTTTAGTGGATACAAATATTTGAGTAGATCCTTTGTTTATTTATTAAAGAGTATATTTATTTATTTTCATCTCCTGGCTTGAATATCCGCGAAATCGTATTAGAAAAATATGCGCTCTCCGACACACACACAAACACACACACACACACACACATACACATTTTTCACTTTTTGAAGGGCCGAATACAAAGACCTGGTTCACTACGTGCCACAAGGTCCTCAAGCGACCCTCAGCAGGTTTCGAACTCAAAGTTGTCCTTCTCCTAGACCAGTTGCCATCTAAGGCTATAGAATTCAGTCTGCCCTGCTATTTACCCATAGCTGGAGGAGAAGAGGATTCATACCTTTCCCAAGAGTATTAGCACGTAAGTGAATGTAATGGATTCGACTGGAAACAAGGCACGGTGGAGTTTATGGATAGCGGCTTGGATTGAGGTATATATATATATATATATATATATATATACATATATAATATATATATATATATATATATATATATATATATATATATACATATATATATATATATATATATATATATATATATATATAAAGCAGACAAGTATTATATCACACACACACACACATATATATATATATATATATATATATATAAAGAATCGTCTCACTCATCAACACTAAATATCGGGCTAATATTTGAGCACATATGACGGTGAACCCGTCAGCATCTCCCTCGTTTGGACTTGTTTGAATATCCCGTGCAGGATTGTTGTCTCATACGAAACATAAACATAAAAACCGATCTGAAAGACACTCATGCGTCGAAAACGACGGAAAAGTCCATCATATATATATATATATATATATATATATATATATATATATATATATATATATAGAGAGAGAGAGAGAGAGAGAGAGAGAGATAGATAGATAGATAGAGAGAGAGAGAGAGAATTAATACAAAAATAAAGTTTCCCTGAAAATAATTTTTTTTTTTGTTCGTAGACAAACCCTCAAGCAATCACTTCGTCCACTCATCAGGGGGTATCAGCAATTGACTGCTCATATTACATATATTGCGTGTATATGTGTGGATATATATATATATATATATATATATATATATATATATATATATATAATACATAAAAGTTTAATGGTCAGAGTTGAATCAGACCAGGAAACAGTAGTGTTAAAAAGTGATGACTACACGTATAATATATATATATATATATATATATATATATGCAAAAGTAAAATGTAGATCTTTTAATTTTAAAAATCAGGTGGTCAATTGAAAATCCGCTACCTTGGTTTCAACCTTAAGTTATCCTCAGGCGGTTTTTATCAAATGCTTTATTTTTAAAATTCTAATGAACGCTGTATTATTATACCATTTACAGACACACACAGACACACACAGACACACACACACACACACACATATATATATATATATATATATATTTTTTTTTTAAAGATTAATAGTCAGAATTTAATCTGACCAGGAAAGAGTGGTACTAAAAAGTGCTCAATACACGTGTAAAAAATAAAATAAAATAAAATAAAAGTAAAAAAATAATATGTAAAGCTTTTAACTTTAAAAATCAGTATGTCAGCTACCTTGGTTTCAACCGCACGGTATCCTCTAGAGATTTTTATCAAAAAAAAGTAATCTTCATTTCAATTAACCTTCAATTAACCGATACATTCAATTAACCGATACATTTATAATACAAAGAGGCGATGTTAGGAATAATAGAAAGGGAGGAGAAGGATGAGAAGAAGGAAGGAGAAGAAAATCAAAAGTATTTTAAATGTTTCGGTGTGTATGTGTGTTGGGGGGGGGGGAATTGAAATGTACATTACATTTTTGTAATCCAGACTCATATGTGCTTAAGAGGAATTTTTCTAATACGTAAGCAAGGACTCAAAACCTCAGATTTCTTGTGCAGAAGGTTCTTTGGACCCGGAAATGTCATATTTGCTAATTCTTGTGTGTTTGTTTATTTTTTTTGAAAAATAATAATATAGCGTTCATTATTCTTTCTTTTTTTTTTAAAGTAAAGCGTTAAGAGGTCATTTGATAAGAATCGCCTGAGGATACCAAACGGTTGAAACCAAGGTAGCGTATTCAACTGAACTTTTGATTTTCAAAGTATACATACATACATACATACATACACACACACACACACACACACACATACACACACACACACACACATATATATATATATATATATATATATATATATATATATATATATATATAATCTGGAGAAAACAACTGAAAAGCTGCAAATTAAAAAAAATTGAATGTTTTTTTGTGAAAGTATTTATTTATATTATATAAAAAGTATACGTGGCTTCTCATTACGCTATATATATATATATATATGTATATATATATATATATATATATATATATATATATATATATATATATATATATATATATATATGTTTGTGTATTTAGGCAGAAATCCTTCTTTCAAGCACATTTCATTAAAAACGACTGACAAGGTGCTTTTATTTAGTTTTTTATATAATTTCTCGTGCGATCTAATAAAATTTTTCTTTTCAGAGGATAAATTATATAAAAATTGTCCGAATGTTCTTTTCCGGGCGCTTTCGGCTATACATTTAGCCATTATCAAGGATTATATTTCAACTGTTAGAATTAGAAATAGTTTGTTATGTGTATGTTTTATAAAGTGATTCATTTTTTGTTTCAAAACACGGTCAAGATATTATGTCCATGTTCAAAGTTAATATTATTAAGTGTTGGTTTGTTTATTTTTATAAGTAAGGCTTCCATATATATATGTATATACATATAAAATAACTGAAAAAAATTGGGTGTTTTTTTTGCGAAAGTATTTATTTATATGTTTTTATATATATTTGATATTTCAGACCACCTCGGTCCTTCCTCAGAAATTAATTGAATTACTGTATTACTGTATTTGCATACATTCAAGAGTCTATCAATGTATATTGTATATATCAATGTATATTGTATATATCAATGTATATTGATAGACTCAGGTTTTAGTACAACATACACACGAAGGAAAAAAAGAGAAATACTGGATTTTAAAATTAGACACATATAAACTAGGGTTAAACAAAGACTTGGGTATTTTAAATCTGTATAAATATTTCAATAGTTAAAAAATTTCTTTAGATATAGTTAAAAAAACCTTTTTAAACAACATCTAAAATACTATCGTTATATTTACGTTAAAAAATTAAAACATAGTTGCATTCCACATCACGTGACGTCCGCGTCTAACGACGGACGCTGTAAAGTGTAAACAAACTGCCAAATACAGTAATACAGTAATTCAATTAATTTCTGAGGAAAGACCGAGCTGGTCTGAAATATTAAATATATATAAAAACATATAAATAAATACTTTCGCAAAAAAACACCCAATTTTTTTTCAGTTATTTTATCCATATATTATATACATATCAAGAAAGTATACGTGGCTTCTCATTATGCTATATATATATATATATATATATATATATATATATATATATATATATATATATATATATATATATATATATATAAGGTATGAAATTCGTTTTGCTATATTTATGTGTTAGTACTCAATATTAGGGAGAGTGTATATAAATATAAATGTATAAAAGTGGCCGTCAACACCCAGAGGCAACAGTCTGTTTCCTGATTGAAGGCAATTGTCATGCTATATTCGTTGTATTTTTGCTCAACTATTTATATATACAGGTCAGTAATGCATTGTGGGTTGTCTATTGTATTGCTGCAACGGTTATTTTGGTCGAGCGGTAATGGTTATGTTTCGAATTATTGTAGGGGCAATTGAGTGGAAATAATAACTTGCACTTCAATTCTGTTTTTGAAACATGGTAATTCCTCTGTAGCGATGGAATCATATTTTTTAAAAATAATTATAATCTAAGCTCTACTTGTGTATCGCGCACTGTTTTTTTTTTTAAATAAAAACAAAAATACTAAAGAACTTCGGATTATTTACCTAACGTGTTCTTTCCTGTTTTTCTATATATTTGCACACACACACACACACACACATATATATATATATATATATATATATATATATATATATATATATATATATATATATATATATATTCTGTTCTCATTGAGTTTATGTATATGGTTCGTCAAACTCGTTATGGTGTGAGTGACGTCAGTTCTCTCTCACAGTGACCTCGCGCCAAAACTTAGCTACTAAGGTGCGCAGTGCGTTCGAATTCGTGGCCAGTGAAAGCCGTTAAGAATGTTGAACAATTCTGAAGTCAGGGCTAAAAGTGAATTTCCCGACTCTATGTCGAAGTCCAGTACCGGTAGATTCTTTCTGTGGCAGTAAGATGGTGTATTGTGTCCATTTGAAATCTCGAAATGTTCGGTGAGTTGGCTGTTGTCTCGGCGAAATTTAAGAACGGGCTTCTTTTTTTTAAAAATTTTATTTTCATACAAAGAGATAATACAAATAGATACATGCAATTCCAATATATATGGACCATAAGAAATATATATAAATTGTCGATGCTTAATAAACAATCCTTATGGACAGAGTTTGTCTTTGATTTATTCTTCGTAGGTATAATGGGTCGCAATGCAAAATGTGGATCTTGCCGTGGGTCGTAGTAAAAAAAAAAGTTTTCTAACCGTTAATGTAACACAAAAGAGCGCACTAAAACAGACAGTACAGTTGAGACAACAGTCAGTCAGAAGCTCTGACGCTCGTCGGAGCTTTCTTTTCCCAGATATTTTGCGTGCCGTAGTTTCAACGGCTCGGATTGGGGAATCGGAGAGCCGAGTTCGAATTCCACTCGAATTAATTACATTCTCTTACGCGCTAATACCATTGAGAAAGGTATGAATCCTCTTTTTCTAAGCTATGGGTAAATAGCAAGACAGACCGATTTCTATAGCCTTGGATGGCAACTAGTCTACCGCAGACAAAAAATGGCAACCTGCTGCGGGAAAAAAATCTGCCTCGTCAGTCATGTATCAAAAGATACATTATCGCCTACGCGTGTATCACGTATAGCACATAAGTGACTGACTGGTTTCAGCAGGGAGAGAATGGGTAGCCAGCCGACCTATTGACATATGTTGCTCTTATCTCCTCCCTCTCGCTTCCTCCAAGAACACATGTCTGTTGTATAAAAGAAAAAAATCTGAAGAGGAATTGTTGCAGTTTTGTGTACCCTTATGTAACTACTGAGCCAACCCAAATGACTTGACTCACTTTATAGTTCCCCAATAGAAGGTTAACCAATCAGAAGACGTAAAATATTCAATCCGTCGTGTATAAAGGCGGCCATTTTGTTTACTCTCTCCGAATATCCAGTGCCAACCTGTCAGGCGAAACAACAGAAGGAAGAACTACTGAACTACGCTCTGCTACTTTATCGGGATATCCACTGCTAACCTGGGCTACACTTCCCTACTCTCTTCGAATATTCACTGCCAACCTCTGGATTCTATATTCAAAGACTACCGTCATCATGAACAACAGGAATGACTGTCGTTGGTTTAGTCTGATGTAGCGTTGGTGTTTCTATTGAAGAATTTCCGACAGACAACCAGATTCCAGAGACGACAGGAAACGCAACAATAACATCTGGACCGACTACTTTGTTCTCCTCCATTATGTCATATTGTCCTAACGTGTTTATTGTAAAACTATAGGTCTTTCCGTTTTTCATGCAGTGAAGCTTTCTTTTGAGAGTTGAGAACTCTCTGACGTATTTGTTTCTTCTCTCTCGTAGGTTTTCTTTTTTTCATTAAAAGTTAGTAGTGTGTTAACTTACCTTCCTCTTCCCTAATTATTCTGCACTGCGCTTGGATGGTCATGTGACATATAACAGTCACTGAGTAATGCGCCAGTCGGTACAGACAAGAGAGGATGCTTCTCTACCACATGGAAAAAGCACAGTCATTAAAAATGACAGACTTTTAAGTATTTAACATTGATTTTTGCGAAAGTAAGAGAAAGCATATAAAATAATTCTAAACATTGTCTGCGCGCTTTCTTTGCATAAATAAAATATTCCATAAACTTTCTTCCGACTTCTCCATAGACGTTATTTCTTTTTAAATTTTTTTTTACAGGTAGAGACCACTCGAGGTAGAGGGTTACGTTAAGGGGTAGTTTATGTGGATAGGAGGGAAGATAACGGTTTACTCTATATAGACTTGGACAAGTTAAGATTGTAGCGATTGGGGAAACATCCTCTTGGGAGTCGGTTCCACAGAGTAGAGGTTCGCAGGAAGAAGCGGGTCGAATATGGGTGGTTTGCTACTATGTAAGTGGCATGGAAGGTCCTAGCCGTGGAGGACAGACCTGTAACCAAGAAATGCAGTAGAAGCGATAGAGTTGTGCAGCCTCGCTACATCCCGCCTGTGAGAGAGAGGTTGGTGGGTGGAGAGTAATTCTTTTACAACAAGGACTCGGAGACGCTTTGGAACTCTATGAAGACTGGAAAGTGAGATCTGGGCAGCTCCCGCCCAAATATGGCAACAGTACTCCCTTTTCAGCCTGATCTGGCTCTTAAAGGTAGAGGATAGCATGAGGAGTCATGTACTTACTGGAAAGGTACACGGAGCCGGTCATTTTACCTGCATCATTAGCGATGATCGGCGGTGGCGGTTGTCCGAAATCTGATCGGCGATGGCGGTTGTCCGAGATCTGATCGGCGGTGGCGGTTGTCCGAAATCTGATCGGCGGTGGCGGTTGTCCGAGATCTGATCGGCAGTGGCGGTTGTCCGAGACCTGATCGGCGGTGGCGGTTGTCCGAGATCTGATCGGCGATGGGGGTTGTCCGAGATCTGATCGGCGGTGGCTGTTGTCCGAGACCTGATCGGCGGTGGCGGTTGTCCGAAATCTGATCGGCAGTGGCGGTTGTCCGAGATCTGATCGGCGGTGGCGGTTGTCCGAAATCTGATCGGCGGTGGCGGTTGTCCGAGATCTGATCGGCGGAGGCGGTTGTCCGAGATCTGACGGGCAGTGGCGGTTGTCCGAGACCTGATCGGCGGTGGCGGTTGTCCGAAATCTGATCGGCGGTGGCGGTTGTCCGAGACTTGATCGGCGGTGGCGGTTGTCCGAAATCTGATCGGCGGTGGCGGTTGTCCGAGATCTGATCGCCGAGGGGGGTTGTCCGAAACCTGATCGACGGTAGCGGTTGTCCGAGACCTGATCGGCGGTGGCGGTTGTCCGAGATCTGATGGGCAGTGGCGGTTGTCCGAAACCTGATCGGCGGTGGCGTTTGTCCGAGACCTGATCGGCGGTGATGGAAATAGCTGTACTTGGGACAGGTGCTACTGAGGCCGTTCATTTATATTCGGTATCGCAATTGTTATCTTTTTAAATTTTTCACGCCCGTTTTCTGACCTACACTTTCTTTACCTTTTTGTACATACCTGCTGCACCTGTGTTCTGCAAGTTAAGCAACGTCGAGTCTGGTCAGTACTTAGATGGGTGACTGCTCAGGAATACCTGGTTTGGATGGGCTGGTGGTGTAATAGATAACGGATCGGAATGAGAAATCGGAGAGTCGAGTTCGAATTTCAGTCGGGTTTGTTGTACCCACTTACTTGCAAATATGCTTGAGAAAGGTATGGCTCCATATCTACTCCTCAAGCTATGGGTTAAATTGTGGAATTTGTATCAGAAAATCATTATTTTCTAAAAAAAAATTCTTACAATACAAAGATATGTTTTCGCTTTAAATAACCTTAAAAAAGGTTTATAAGTCGTAAAAAACAATTCAATGAAGTGTTCTGTAGGGGTTCTTTTACCATTGTGCTATTGCTACTCTTTGAATAATTTAATCTTCTGCGCCATTTATTTGAAAAGGGTGAGGAATAACTGAGCAGTACTAAGTAAGAACTAGACGAGATAGCGTCTTGGGTAAAACAATGAACTACACCCGCGTCCCGGATAAGACGATAAACTGCATCTGCGTCCCGGGTAAGACGATAAACTGCATCCGCGTCCCGGGTAATATGATAAACTGCATCCGCGTCCCGGGTAAGATGATAAACTGCATCCGCGTCCCGGGTAAGACGATAAACTGCATCCGCGCCCTAGGTAGGACAATAAACTACATCCGCGTCCTGGGTAAGACGATAAACTACGTCCAACAGCAAGGGCTCTAATCAGAAGGTTTTGAGGAGCGTAAAACCACCTCTTAATTGCTGCTGTTCTCAGGTCCACCCTGACCCGGGGTGGTAGCACCTGATTGGAACCCAGCTATGTGCAAATAGTTAACCCCACTCCAAAGGTGTCAAAACACTATGAAAGTATAAAAATAGGTTTTAATACAGGCAATACTTTTTTTGGAAAAGATTTTACCAGCAATACATTTTTGAAAAAAATAATATATTAGCAGCAATACATTTTTGGAAAAAAAATTACCAGCAACAAAAATCTTGTCATTAAATAACCCATTGAGGTTGATAGTGTAAAACAAACCAAACCAGATGAGATATTGCTGGACATGGGCAGTGTAAGAATAGAAAGAACAATGTATCTTTGTAAATTACATAAAGGGTTAACTATGAAATTCTCTGAAGGTTATCCTGATCAACAAGCACCTGATAAAGGCCACGGGACGGGGCACAGCGGTTGAAACGTTGTGATAAAAACGATAAAAGTTGAGGACATAGTCCGCATTTAAATAATTAAGCCGGGAACGCTAAATTATACACTTACTTTGTGTCCCTCTTTCTTTCTTTCTTGCTTTCTTTCTTTTACTTCTATTTCTCCTATTCTCTTTGCCTTCATGACTTTCCTTTCTTTTTTTCTTTCTTTTATATCTTTTCCTCATCTTTCTCTTTCTCTCTCTCTCTCTCTCTCTCTCTCTCTCTCTCTCTATCTATCTATCTATCTATCTCTCTATCTCTACCATGGTTTCTCTCTATTTTTTCTTTCTTTTGATTGAGCTTAGATTTTGTCCAACGTCTTTTTTTTCTTTCCCTCCCATAGTTTCCTTATTTGTTTCTTTCTTTTTGTTTTTCTGCTTCTTATTCTCGTTGTAACACTCCCTTTTTGACATACCCTTATTCTTTCTTCTTTCTTTCTTTCTTTCTTTCTTTCTTTCTTTCTTTCTTTCTTTCTTCTGTTACTTTCTCCTTTCCATCTATTCTCTCTCCCTTCGTCTTTCTCTTCCTTTTTTCTATAAAGAGTTTTACACATATATACATATACAAACACACGCACATATGTATGTGTGTGTGCGTGCGTGCTTGTGTGTTTGTGTGTGTGTGTGTGTGTGTGAATGATAGAGAAAAGCAGTCCGAGCTGAAATATAACCAGACACCCAAAACCCAACACCGACGTTTTTCATTTAGTGACCCACATCCCAAGAGATCGCATCACCCGTCCGAGAATGGTTGGGTGTATGCCTACACTGTTTTTTTTTGTTTTTTTTCTTTGTCTGATCTCTTTTTACAGTCCTGCGATCAGCTTACATGCGCCAAGCCGTGAGCCAGAAGTGGACTTGGAGACAGCGCCCGTACAACCAACCACCCACCACCCGCCACCAGCCACCGACACACCAAAAGTCCTCACTTGTTTATCTATTCATTAACTCAGCATTGCCATTCAGGTGCCCCCTAGCGGCCATTTTCTTCCTAGATTTCCGGAAGCAGAGATTATTTCCAGGCTGAGAGAGGCGCCACGGTGCACTTGAAGCAATGCTGGAAATCACATACGTCTCTTCAGTTACTTTCTTTATCCATTTTTCAACATCCTTACACGCAAACACACACACATACGCATATATATATATATATATATATATATATATATATATATATATATATATCTTGAACAATAAAAATTATTAAAATATTAAAATCTTCAGACACACTGGGATGTATATTAATATTCTTTCGTTTTTATTATTATTTCAGTTAGATTCCTCGACTAGTTTCGGCCAATAAATCCATCATCAGGAAAAAAAAATATTTCTGCTTGCTGGTAGCAGTGAACTACAGAAAGGAATGTCTTGATGGAGAAAATGAACTTTTATCTGTAGTTTTCATTATGTTTTTTTTTATATACATACATATATATATATATATATATATATTATAATTATTTTTTTAAAAATAATTATAAAAAAATATAATTTAAGCTCTACTTTTCTATTGAGCACTGTTTTTTTTTTAATTTAAAAAAAATACTAAAGAACTCCGGATTATTTACCTAACGTGTTCTTGCCTATTTTTCTATATATTTGCACATACACACACACACACACACACATACACACACACACAGACATATATATATACATATATATATATATATATGTGTGTGTGTGTGTGTGTGTGTGTGTGTGTGTGTGTATGTATATATATTTGTTTATGCGGATTATGTGTAAAATTGTATTATATTGGATAATTTATAATCGCTCACCACTAGCACGATTCTGAGTTTTATGAATATATATATATATATATATATATATATATATATATATATATATATATATATATATATATATATATATATATATATATATATATATAAGTGAACTTTATCTGTAGTTTTGATTTGTTTCTTTTTTAATCGTTAATTTTGTTCGGGACTTGTATTAAACGGCCTCTTTCAAGTTGTTTATTAAGATTCCTGATTTCAGAATACCCTCCTTGCTCATTTTGTTTGTTTTTTGCTTGCATATATATATATATATATATATATATATATATATATATATATATATATATACATATATATATATATATGTATATGTATATATATATATATATATATATGTACTCAGTAAATTTCTAAATATATATATATACTCAATAAATATATATATATATATATATACTCAGTAAATATATATACATACACTCAGTATATATATCGTCGGTAAATTTATATATATATATATATATATATATATATATGTGTGTGTGTGTGTGTGTGTGTGTGTGTGTGTGTATACTAAGTAGTGTGTGTGTGTGTGTGTGTGTGTGTGTGTGTGTGTGTGTGTATACTAAGTAGAATTTCCCAAATCGGTTTTAAAATGAAAAAAATACTCGGAATTTTAATTTAATTCTATAATTAAATTTAAACTTTTAGTTTCTGTTTTTGAAACATGGTAATTCCTGTGTAGAGATGGGCCAATATTTCCAAATTAATAAATTTATAATATATATATATATATATATATATATATATATTATGAAATGGATCAACACCGACAATTATTTAATATAATTTCTGTTTCTATAAAAATAACGTATAAACAGAATTTATATATAAACATATAGTTTTCTCGCTACACAGTAATAACCATGTTTCAAAAATGGAAGCGAAAAATTTGAATTTAATTTTTTAATCAAATTAAAAACATTAGTTCCATTTCATCCTCAAGCTAATTTTGGAGCAATTTTTTTTTAAAAATTTACTGAGACAGAAAAATTCATAATTCACTGTTTCCAAGGATACAGATAAATCCAATCATTCAGACAAGGGGTGGTAGCGTGTTCATTTTCATTAACTTTTGTTGTATCAGTTATTAGTTACGTTCGAAAAAGGGGTTACGTTTAGGGAGGGTTGGGATGTATTTTTTAACGAATTCTGACATCCGTTAAATGCATGTCGCCTGTGTGTTTTTTTTAATTTTATTGTTAACGGCAAAAAATTCATTCGGCATTTATTCTATTTGTATACTTAAATATTTTGGGGGGATGTTTAGGTTAGAATACGTTTTATTTAACTACAATTTTAAAATATTTTCACTTTTAATTTTTAATAGACTATACACACACACACACACACGCACACAAATATATATATATATATATATATATATATATATATATATATATATATATATATATATATATATATTAAAGAAAAACAGACCACTTTAAGGCTCCATGTAATAATTTATTTCATCATAGCTCTTTTAAAGGACGCTGGATCATCAGACTTCACTTCCAAAAGGTGAAACGAAGTAAGTCTGATGATCCAGCGTCCTTTAAAAGAGCTATGATGAAATAAATTATTACAATGGAGCTTTAAAGTGGTCTGTTTTTATTTAAATTATTAGCTCTGAATTTACATTGTGCTCTCAGGATTTCATCCTCCTTGGGACTACCCATACGGATTACCAAGATTTTCGTAAGGACAATTCGCCCAGCATATTTTACAACGGAACGTATACGAGGTTTAATCAAAAATCATCTGGACTGGTTCAATAAAAAGAAAACTACCACACATTTAATCTCCTTCAAAATCGTCCCCCTCTGAAGCTACACATTTTATCCAGCGTCGTTTCTCTTGATGGAAGAATTCCTGAAACTCTTTTTTGGGAATAGCGAGCAGCAGCTTCGTCACATTCTCTTGGATTTCCTCGAGGTCTTCAAATCCTGTTCCTTTTAAGTGGTATTTGATTTTTGTTCATAGACAAACGTTGCAAGCGGTGAAATCTAGGAAATATGGTGGTTGTCGAACCTGGGGAAGTTGTGTTTAGCTAAAAATTGCTGTACAAGCCATTGATGGAACCTCTGTAATATCGTGAGTTATCCATACTCTACAGGCTTCCAATCATTGCTCTAAATGAGAACGTTATCACGTAGTGCGCATGTGTGACTGATTCCAAGGTCACTCTGTGCGAAGCAGCTTCACTCTGCGTACTATAGTTCCGTTACCATAGCAACCGTCCCGATACTTTTTGATTATGTTTCATATTTGAGTTCAACTTGAGGTTTACAGGTAGGTTAACCGCCATCACTTCACCGCAAGTACTGATCACCGTATAAATTCATTACATTTTACAATAAATAATTGTAGAATTAACACACACACACACACACACACATATATATATATATATATATATATATATATATATATATATTATGCAATGTTACATTAGAACATGCACATACCCACTACAAAACTGTACATCTTGTTTCAATGTTAAAATTTTTTTAACGTTTAATCAGGTTGAAAATTACGACACCCTGTAGCATCGTGATTTCCCCCCTGATGAAACGTTAACATATTTTTTAGCGTTGAAACAAGATGTACCGTTTTGTAGTGGGTACGTGCAGGTTCTAATGTAACACCGCATAATAAATAAATATTTACGGCTCTACTTTTGTGTTTAGCCCTGTTTTAAATTAATGTTTTGAACGCAAAAATCTTACTCTTCGTTCTTTTACATTTGCGTATATATATATATATATATATATATATATATATATATATATATGTGTGTGTGTGTGTGTGTGTGTATATATATATATATATATATTTATATATACTAGTAAAGATGTGTTTATCTGAGGAATTAAAATCGAATTTCGATTCTAAGGAAATAAATTATAATCACCATGAATCCTTAAATTTGTCTGTTTCTTTATATATATATATATATATATATATATATATATATATATATATATATATAATGTAAATTTGGAAATTTTTATAATAGCTAAGCAGATTGAAATGAACATAACGGAAGAAATAAAAAAAAACATTTAAAACCAAACAAACAATAAGGAATATAATTCTATCATTGTCTACTTCAGAGGGAAAGCGCTGAATATCAGTTATTACAAACCCAAGTTTTAATTATTAAATTAATTAAATTAAACCGCATAGTATAATTTACTTTAACCGATTTAAAAAATGTTTTACATACGTTGATCACTAAAATTCGAACCCATTGAAAGATTGTTTATTTTTTATCTTTTGACGGTGAACTTCTCTCACTGTGAATTTTCCATTCGGTGAACTTTTCACACGGTGAATTTTCTATTCGGTGAATTTTTCTCACGGTGAATTTTCTATTCGGTGATTTTTTCTCAGTGAATTTTCTATTCGGTGAATTTTTCTCACGGTGAATTTTCTATTCGGTGAACTTTTCTCACGGTGAATTTTCTATTCGGTGAACTTTTCTCAGTGAATTTTCTATTCGGTGAATTTTTCTCACGGTGAATTTTCTATTCGGTGAACTTTTCTCACGGTGAATTTTCTATTCGGTGAACTTTTCTTACGGTGAATTTTCTATTCGGTGAACTTTTCTCACGGTGAATTTTCTATTCGGTGAACTTTTCTCAGTGAATTTTCTATTCGGTGAATTTATCTCACAGTGAATTTTCTATTCGGTGAATTTTTCTCACGGTGAATTTTCTATTCGGTGAACTTTCCTCATAGGGAATCACTTTTGCCTTCTATTAGCATGGCTGATTTTAAAATCCAGGAGAACAACTTTTCCATTCCGTTACCACTTTCTTATCAATTTTGAATTTTGTAAAATTATGTGCAAAAAGTGGATCAGAGAACCTACTCAGCTTAGTAAATATTTTCAGGAAATATCAGCTTCTAATTGGTCCATAAATACACCAGTGGGCGTTGCAATCCACCCACGTACAATATATTTTTCCAGCGCGTGAACAAGTCAAGTTTTCCCGCAAATTTTCTGTGACCCTGTCACGTGATTATATTATCTATAAATTGCAGACAAAAACTTGCTGCTTTCTCTTTTCTCCTTTCTCTCTCTTCTTGCTATAAGATGTAGTCTCAAAATGATTCTCGTCTCGACCATGGACGGTCAGACGTTAAAAGCATATTCACGCATGCACGTACCTACGAACTTTTCCAAAAGCAACAAGAACTTTTCTCTTTGAAATATTCTTCTAAAGCTACAGTTTACTCAGCATTTCTCAGCTTTATAATTCATTCAAATTTTGTGAGCTCAGATAAAAATATTCACAGTCTAAGGGACATAACACCCACAGATCTTTAACTTCTACGCATGTACATCAACACACAAATATATACAAATGTTATGTTTTTTTAAAACCATTTTGTTCCTTATTGTATTTAATGTTTGTTGTATTTTACGTCAAATATAAATTGTGTGGTCATGTTATTCACGCAGCCGTAAACAGACATCTAAAAAAATCCATTCCTATTAACATATACACAACTCCCTGCGCCTTCTTCGTGAAGAGATTATATTGCTTTGGTTTGGTTTGTTTTGTTTTACGGCATATCAACCTCAATGGGTTATTTAATGCCGACAAGATATTTATTGATGCTAATATTTTTTATCTATCTATCTATCTCGGTATATATTTGTTTGGTTTGGTTTGTTTTACGGCATATCAACCTCAATGGGTTATTCAATGCCAACAATATTTTTATTGCTGCTAATATTTTTCATCTATCTAAGTATATATTGGTTTGGTTTGTTTTGTTTTATGGCATATCAACACCTCAATGGGTTATCTTATGCCAAAAAGATTTTTATTGCTGCTAATATTTTTCATCTATCGAAGTATATATTGGTTTGGTTTGTTTTGTTTTATGGCATATCAACACCTCAGTGGGTTATCTTATGCCAAAAAGATTTTTATTGTTGCTAATATTTTTTATCTATCTAAGTATATATTGGTTTGGTTTGTTTTGTGTTACGGCATATCAACCTCTATGGGCTATTTAATGCCGACAATTTTTTTTTCTGGTAATATTTTGTTTTGTCAATTTCTGGTAATATTTTTTTCCTCAAAAATGTATAGCTGGTAATAAAGCATGTATTGCTGATAATATATATATATATATATATATATATATATATTTTGCTGGTAATGTTTTTTTTTTCAAAAATATATTAGTGGGAAAGGTTTTTTTCCTTCCAAAATTTATTTCTGGTAATAATTTTTTACAAAGTATTTCTGGTATTAAAACCTACTTTTACACTTTTATAATGCTTTTTACCTCAGTTTAGGGGTTAGCGATTTGCCCATAGCTGGGACCCTAACAGGTGCTACCACCGGGTCAGGGTGGAGCTGGGAACATCCGCAATTTAGAGGTGATTCCATGCTCCTCAAAACCTCCTGATCAGAGACCTTGCTGTTGGACATAGTTTATCGTCATACCCAGGACACGGATGTAGTTTATCGTCATACCCAGGACGCCATTATATTGAACCAATTGCTAGGTCTACTAATTGGGGAGTTGATTCATTGTGACGCGTTAGACAATCTTTCTCGCCAGAATCCATCTTGGACATTTATAAATCTACCATTCGTCCGTGCATTGAATATTGCTATCATATCTGGTCTACTGCTCCTGCTATACATCTCGAGATTCTCGTTTTAATGAGATTATCGGTACGTTCATATAATTTTGCAGGAAATTCTTGACACACTAATTCATTAATATATATAGGAACCGATTTCTAATTAGAAATACATTTTTTATTTTATTTTAAGTAACTCTGTTTTCATCTGAAGCGTATTTCGCCATTTTCTTACAGTAACACGATCAAAGCGAAAAACCAAGGTCTTTTGAATTTGTATGAAAGCTAATGACGTCATCAGTGAGCGCCTCTTTCTCTTCTCCTTTTTATTTCCCCACTCTGTAAGGTTCTGTTATTAATATCTCTCCTCTCTTTATCTTTTCCTCTGTTTCTTTTCCCCTTTTTCCTATCACCTCTCTCACTGGCTCACATGCGTCTACTTGCATGGTAATAAACGGTGTAGAGTGTAAACTGTTTCTTGGTTATGAAGGGCCGCTAAAAGCAATCAAGTGAACCTTGCGAAGATTTTATATTTATTTCTTTGGACACGTTCTTTTTGTTTAACTGCTGATTTTTCTTTTATTTCTCTTCCTGCTTTTGACTTTCTTTCTTTATCTTTCATTTCTTTCTTTCTTTCCTTTCTTTGTTTTTTTTCTACAGTTTTGCTAACATTTTTCGATTTCACCGATGAGTATTTTGTCTTTCCTTGCTTTTTTTTTTCATTCATCCCTTTCTTTCTTTTTTTCTCTTTTTCTTTTTTCTTTCTTTCTTTCTTTTTTTTTCTTTCTTTCTTTCTTTCTTGTACTGTTTCGCTAACATTTTCGAATTTACCGATTGGTATTTTGTCTTCCCTTCCTTCGTTTTTCATTCACCCTTTCGTTCTTTCTTTCTTTCTTTTTATTTCTTTCTTTCTTTCTTTTTCTTTCTTTTTCTTTCTTTCTTTTTCTTTCTTTCTTTCTTTCTTAGTTTCTTTCTTTTTATTTCTTTCTTTCTTACTTTCTTTCTTTATTTCTTTCTTAATTTCTTTCTTTCTTTCTTTCTTTCTTACTTTCGTTCTTTTTTCTTTTTCTTTCTTTCTTTCTTTCTTTCTTTCTTTCTTTATTGTATTGTATCGCTAACATTTTCGAATTCACCAATTAGTAATTTGTCTTTTTTCTCTTTTTCATTCATCACTTTCTCCTTCTTTCTTTCTTTCTTTATTTCATTTTTTCTTTCTATATAATATACTGTTTTGTTTTTTCTACAGTTTTGCTAACATTTTTCGATTTCACCGATAAGTATTTTGTCTTTCCTTGCTTCTTTTTTCATTCATCCCTTTTTCCTCTTTCTTCCTTTCTTTCTTAATTTCTTTCTTTCTTTTTCTTTCTTTCTTTTTCTTTTTTTCTTTCTTTCTTAATTTATTTATTTCTTACTTGCTTTCTTTTCCTTTCTTTCTTTCTTAATTTCTTTCTTTTTTCTATTTTTCTCTCTTTCTTTCTTTCTTTCTCTCTTTCTTTCTTTCTTTCTTTCTTTTTTTCTTTCTTTCTTTCTTTCTTTCTCTATTGTACTGTTTCGCTAACATTTTCGAATTCACCAATTAGTAATTTGTCTTTCTTTATCTTTTTCATTCATCACTTTCTCCTTCTTTCTTTCTTTATTTCATTTTTTCTTTCTATATAATGTACTGTTTCGCTAACTTTTTCGAATTTGCCGATTGGTATTGTCTTTCCTTGTTTCTTTTTTAATTAACCCCTTTTCGTTCTCTCTTTCATTTTTCATTCATTCATTCATTTATTCATTCTTTCTATCTTTCTATTTTGGAAAATTTCGCTAACATTTTCGAATCCATCGATTGGTAATGTGGCAGCAATATTCAAACCAAGGACGAATGGTTGGCTTTATCTCCTTACTTGATGTGAAATAATTTAAAAATCCCTTCTCATTCTCTATCTAAAACACGACACTCCACAGCTTCCTATCTTTTGTTTTTCTCAGTAACGCTTGCGTATTTATCACCTCTCTTCGTCTGATTCCTATCTACTGAGAATTGTCAAATCTGCTCTCCTTCTCGTTTTGGGTTCTTCACTATGTCATGTGAGTGTTAAATTCTCCAAACCATCTTTCCTTATTATATATGTTCTTACTGCCGTATCACGTTGAAACACCAGTTCCCATACGATCATCGGTGAGTACCTAAATGGCTAACCGCTTGGAGAGATAAGTTGCTGTAAGCTTGGATGTGCGGGTGGTGTAATGGATAATGGCTCAGAATTGTTAATCGGAGAGCCGAGTTCCAATTCCGTTTGGGTTCGTTAGATTCACTTACGCGCAAATACCTAGCGAAATGTATGAACTCACTAAAACTATTATTATCGAAAATAAAATAAAAATATCGACATTAAATGATGTATATATTTGTACATTATCTTCCATTTTTTCTTTCTTTCTTTTACATTTCTTTCTTTCTTTATCTTCTTTTCTTTCTTTCTCTCCCTTTTCTTTCTTTCTCTCCCCTTTCTTTCTTTCTTTTTTTTCTTTCTTTCTTTCTTTTTTCTCTCTTTCTTTCTTTCTTTTTATTTTAGCCTGTTTCGCTAACATTTTCGAATTCACCGATTGGTATTTTGTTTTTCATGGCTTCATTTTTGCATTCATCCCTTTTCCTCCTTTCTTTCTTTCTTTCTTTCTTTCTTTCTTTCTTTCTTTCTTTCTCTCCCTCTTTCATTCTTTCTTTCTTTCTTTCATTATTTCATACATTATTTCTTTCTTTCTTTCATTATTTCATACATTATTTCTTTCTTTCCTTCTTTCTTTCTGTCCTTCTTTCTTTCTTTCTTTCTATTTTTTTTAGCCTGTTTTGCTAACATTTTCCAATTCACCGATTGGTATTTTGTTTATCATGGCTTCATATTTTCATTCATCCCCTTTCATTCTTTCTCTCTTTCTTTCTTTTTTCTTTTTTATTTCTTTCTTTCTTACTTTTTTCTTTCATTCATTATTCTTTCTTTCTTCCTTCCTTTCCTTCCTTCCTTCTTTCTTTCTTTCTTTCTTTCATTCATTCATTCATTCTTTCTATATATCATTCTTTCTTTCTTTTTATTTTAGCCTGTTTCGCTAACATTTTCGAATTCACCGATTGGTACTTTGTTTTTATGGCTTTATTTTTTCAGTCATCTCTTTTCCTCCTTTCTTTCTTTCTTTCTTTCTTTCTTTCTGTCGTTCTTTCTTTCTTCCTTTCTTTCATTCTTCCATTCATTCTTTCGTTCTTTCTTTCTTTCCTTCTTTCTTTCTTTCTTTCTTTCTTTCTGTCCTTCTTTCTTTCTTCCTTTCTTACATTCATTCATTTTCTTTCTTTCTTTCTGTCTTTCTTTCTGTCTTTCTTTCTGTCTTTCTTTATTTTTTCTGTCTTTCTTTCTTTCTATTTTTTTTTAGCCTGTTTCGCTAACATTTTCCAATTCACCGATTGGTATTTTGTTTATCATGGCTTCCTATTTTCGTTCATCCCTTTTCCTCCTTTCTTTCCTTCTTTCCTTCTTTCTTTCCTTCTTTCTTTCTTTCTTTCCTTCTTTCTGTCCTTCTTTCTTTCTTTCTTTCTTTCTTTCATTCTTCCATTCTTTCTTTCAATTTTAATCTCACCAATGTTTTTTCCCCTTTTTTTTACTCTAGGGTTTATTAAATTCTCCCTCCCCCTCTCTCTTTCATTCATTTATTTTCTTCCTTCCTTCCTTTGCCTTATTGTTCTTATCTTTCTGATGATCTTTTCCTCCGATCCTTAAATATTTTCTTTCCTTTTCCCCTCTTTCCCCTTTTGTCCAGTGATTCTATTCATCCCAACATCTAAATTGAAACCACATCGAATTGCAAGCGATTAGTGGACCCAAGCCACTACTCTTAACCGATGCAACCAGGTGTGACCACAACAAAGTATAGGATCTCCATTCTATAGTTGGTGCCGTCTGACTAATTCTATCATTAAAACACTTCCGGTCTCTCATCATTTGATTTCGGAGATTCATTTGCTCGCCGTTGCCTTTCTTCGTCTCCCCATTTCCTCTTTCTTTTTGCTTTTCGCTGATTTTCATCAGAGTTTTTCAATTTATCTCTTGATTCTGACCGTTCCATGTCCTTTTCACTCACTCTCTCTTTCTGTCTCTCTTTCTGTCTCTCTCTCTCTCTCTCTCTCTCTATATATATATATATATATATATATATATATATATATATATCCAAGTTACTTCACATCTATCTATCTATCTGTCTATCCAAGTGACTTCATATCTATCTATCTATCTATCTATCTATCTAATTGTGTTATCTATCTATCTATCTATCTATCTATCTATCTATCTATCTATCTATCTATCTAAGCAACTGACTTGATATCTATCTATCTATCTATCTATCTATCTATCTAACCATGTGACTTCATATCTATCTATCTATCTATCTATCTATCTAATTGTGTTATCTATCTATCTATCTATCTATCTATCTATCTATCTATCTATCTAACCAAGAAATATAGCTTACCTTGTGCCTTTTCTGTAAATACTTTCAAGTTAATTTTTCTGACGACTGTATATCAATGGTACCTAGACTTTATGATTTTAAGCGGAATACTAGATTAGTGGGTAGGTCTCATCATGTGACAGTTAGAAAGAGCTACATGTGACCGTAAATTCTTTGCTAAAAATTTCTTTCTCGCACTTTTCGCTTGTGGAACTCTCTAACTGGTTCTTGCTTACCAAACAAATTTGATCTTCAAAAATTTAAACGCAATCACAATAGTTATTCTGACTTCTTAATTCCTGTTCTTTTATTGTTCACTGTTATTAATAGTAGTTTTTTTATATTCTCTGAGACTCTGTAACCACTTATATATATATATATATATATATATATATATATATATATATATATATATATATATATATATATAGATAGATAGATAGATATGAACAGAATAAGAGAGATATGAATAGAATAATATAGATAGATCAGTCAGTTATGTGTCAAGCGTGATACTCGCTTACCCGATCATGTATCTTTCGACACATGACTGACGAGAAAGATTTATTTCTGTAGTAGATTGCCATTTCTTTCTGCCATCCATGACTCTAGAACCCGGTCTGTCCTGCTATTTACCCATAGCTAGGGAGAGAAGAAGTGTGAATGCAATGGATTCGACTGGAATTCTTTTTGCTTTTCGCTGATTTTCATCAGAGTTTTTCAATTTATCTCTTGATTCTGACCTTATATATAAGTGGTTACAGAGTCTCAGAGAATATAAGAAAAACTACTATTAATAACAGTGAACAATAAAAGAACAGGAATTAAGAAGTCAGAATAACTATTGTGATTGCGTTTAAATTTTTGAAGATCAAATTTGTTTGGTAAGCAAGAACCAGTTAGAGAGTTCCACAAGCGAAAAGTGCGAGAAAGAAATTTACGGTCACATGTAGCTCTTTCTAACTGTCACATGATGAGACCTACCCACTAATCTAGTATTCCGCTTAAAATCATAAAGTCTAGGTACCATTGATATACAGTCGTCAGAAAAATTAACTTGAAAGTATTTATAGAAAAGGCACAAGGTAAGCTATATTACGGCGGTGCGAAAGTGACTGCAACCGAGATACCAAGTCAAGACCAATAATATTGTAGATTCTTTGGATTTTATCAGGATTCTCTAAATACCTAGCAAAAGGACTAAATCAAACGTGGCACTGATGAGTACTTTGTCTTTCCTTGCTTCTTTTTTCATTCATCCCTTTCTTTCTTTCTTTCTTAATTTCTTTCTTTTTCTTTCTTTCTTTCTTTCTTTTACTTTCTTTCTTTCTTTTTCTTTCTTTCTTTCTTTCTTTCTTTCTTTCTTACTTTCTTTCTTTTTCTTTCTTTGTTTCTTTCTTTGTTTCTTTTTCTTTGTTTCTTTTCTTTTTCTTTCTTTCTTTCTTTCTTTCTTTCTTTCTTTATTGTAGTGTTTCGCTAACATTTTCGAATTCACCAATTCGTAATTTGTCTTTCTTTCTCTTTTTCATTCATCACTTTCTCCTTCTTTCTTTCTTTATTTCATTTTTTCTTTCTATATAATGTACTGTTTCGCTAACTTTTTCGAATTTACCGATTGGTATTGTCTTTCCTTGTTTCTTTTTTAATTAACCCCTTTTCGTTCTCTCTTTCATTTTTCATTTATTCATTCTTTCTATCTTTCTATTTTGGAAAATTTCGCTAACATTTTCGAATCCATCGATTGGCAATGTGGCAGCAATATTCAAACCAAGGACGAATGGTTGACTTATAAATCTGTAAGAGGTTCATTGCCTTTATCTCCTTACTTGATGTGAAATAATTTAAAAATCCCTTCTCTTTCTCTATCTAAAACACGACACTCCACAGCTTCCTATCTTTTGTTTTTCTCAGTAACGCTTGCGTATTTATCACCTCTCTTCGTCTGATTCCTATCTACTGAGAATTGTCAAATCTGCTACTCCTTCTCGTTTTGGGTTCTTCACTATGTCATGTGAGTGTTAAATTCTCCAAACCATCTTTCCTTATTATATATGTTCTTACTGCCGTATCACGTTGAAACACCAGTTCCCATACGATCACCGGTGAGTACCTAAATGGGTAACCGCTTGGAGAGATAAGTTGCTTGGATGTGTAGGTGGTGTAATGGATAATGGCTCAGAATTGTTAATCGGACAGACGAGTTCCAATTCCATTTGGGTTCGTTAGAGTCACTTCTGCGCAAATACCAATCGAAAGGCATGAACTCATCTCTTCTACCCCCAGAGTTGCATGACTAAAACCGTTATCATCTAAAATTAAATAAAAAATGAAATTGCGCACAACATATTCAAATGTCGACATTAAATAATTTATTTATTTCTACATTATCTTCCATTTCTTTGTTTGTTTGTTTCTTTCTTTCCTTCTATTACATTTCTTTCTTTCTCTTCCCTTTCTATCTTTATTTTTTGTTTCTTTCTTTCTCTTTCATTTCTTTCTTTCCTTCCTTCTTTCTTTCTTTCGCTTTCATTTCTTTCTTTCTTTCTTTCATTCTATTACATTTCTTTCTTTTTTTCTTTCTTTCTTTCTTTCTTTCTTTCTTTCTTTCTTTCATTCTATTACATTTCTTTCTTTCTCTTTCATTTCTTTCTTTCTTTCCTTCTTTCTTTCATTTTCTTACATTTCTTTTTTCTTTCTCTTCCCTTTCTTTTTTCTCTTTCATTTCATTCTTTCTTTCTTTCTTTTTTCTTTCTTTCTTTGTTTCTTTGTTTCTTTCTATTACATTTCTTTCTTTATCTTCCAGTTCTTTCTTTCTCTTCCCTTTCTATCTTTATTTTTTGTTTCTTTCTTTCTCTTTCATTTCTTTCTTTCTTTCTTTCCTTCTTTCTTTCTTTCTCTTTCATTTCTTTCTTTCTTTCTTTCATTCTATTACATTTCTTTCTTTTTTCTTTCTCTCTTTCTTCCTCTCTTTCTTTCTTTCTTTCATTCTATTACATTTCTTTCTTTCTCTTTCATTTCTTTCTTTCTTTCCTTCTTTCTTTCATTTTCTTACATTTCTTTTTTCTTTCTCTTCCCTTTCTTTTTTCTCTTTCATTTCATTCTTTCTTTCTTTCTTTTTCTTTCTTTCTTTCTTTCTTTCTTTCTTTCTATTACATTTATTTCTTTATCTTCCAGTTCTTTCTTTCTCTTCCCTTTCTATCTTTATTTTTTGTTTCTTTCTTTCTCTTTCATTTCTTTCTTTCCTTCCTTCCTTCCTTCTTTCTTTCTTTCTCTTTCATTTCTTTCTTTCTTTCTTTCTTTCATTCTATTACATTTCTTTCTTTTTTTTCTTTCTTTCTTTCTTTCTTTCGTTCTTTCATTCTATTACATTTCTTTCTTTCTCTTTCATTTCTTTCTTTCTTTCCTTCTTTCTTTCATTTTCTTACATTTCTTTTTTCTTTCTCTTCCCTTTCTTTTTTCTCTTTCATTTCATTCTTTCTTTCTTTCTTTTTTCTTTCTTTCTTTGTTTCTTTGTTTCTTTCTATTACATTTCTTTCTTTATCTTCCAGTTCTTTCTTTCTCTTCCCTTTCTATCTTTAATTTTTGTTTCTTTCTTTCTCTTTCATTTCTTTCTTTCTTTCTTTCCTTCTTTCTTTCTTTCTCTTTCATTTCTTTCTTTCTTTCTTTCTTTCATTCTATTACATTTCTTTCTTTTTTCTTTCTCTCTTTCTTCCTCTCTTTCTTTCTTTCTTTCATTCTATTACATTTCTTTCTTTCTCAATCATTTCTTTCTTTCTTTCCTTCTTTCTTTCATTTTCTTACATTTCTTTTTTCTTTCTCTTACCTTTCTTTTTTCTCTTTCATTTCATTCTTTCTTTCTTTCTTTTTCTTTCTTTCTTTCTTTCTTTCTTTCTTTCTTTCTTTCTTTCTATTACATTTCTTTCTTTATCTTCCAGTTCTTTCTTTCCCTTCCTTTTCTATCTTTCTTTTTTGTTTCTTTCTTTCTCTTTCATTTCTTTCTTTCTTTCCTTCTTTCTTTCTTTCTCTTTCATTTCTTTCTTTCTTTCTTTCATTCTATTACATTTCTTTTTTTTCTTTCTTTCTTTCTTCCTTTCTTTCTTTCATTCTATTACATTTCTTTCTTTTTTTCTTTCTTTCTTTCATTCTATTACATTTCTTTCTTTCTCTTTCATTTCTTTCTTTCCTTCTTTCTTTCATTTTCTTACATTTCTTTTTTCTTTCTCTTCCCTTTCTTTTTTCTCTTTCATTTCATTCTTTCTTTCTTTCTTTTTCTTTCTTTCTTTCTTTCTTTCTATTACATTTCTTTATCTTCCAGTTCTTTCTTTCTCTTCCTTTTCTTTCTTTTTTGTTTCTTTCTTTCTCTTTCATTTCTTTCTTTCTTTCCTTCTTTCTTTCTTTCTCTTTCATTTCTTTCTTTCTTTCTTTCATTCTATTACATTTCTTTTTTTCTTTCTTTCTTTCTTTCTTTCTTTCATTCTATTACATATATTTCTTTCTCTTTCATTTCTTTCTTTCTTTCCTTCTTTCTTCATTTTCTTACATTTCTTTTTTCTTTCTCTTCCCTTTCTTTTTTCTCTTGCATTTCTTTCTTTTCCGTTTCTTTCTCTTATATTTCTTTCTTTCTTTTATTACATTTCTTTCTTTGTTCTTTCTTTCTTTCTTTTTTCTTCATCTTCCATTGCTTTCTCTTCCCTTTCTTTCTTTCTTTATTTCATTCTTTTTTCTTTTTTCTTTCTCTCTTTTCCATTTGTTTTCCATTTCTTTCTTTGTCTCTTTCTTTTTCCATTTCTTTCTCTTCAATTTCTTTCTTTCGTTTCCATTTCTTTTTTTCTTTTATATTTCTTTTTTTTTCATTTCTTTCTTTCTCATAGATTTCTCTCTTTCTTTCTTACTGTCTTTTTTCTTTCATCCCTTCCTTTTCTTTATTTCTATCTTTCCTTCTTTCTTTCTTTCTTTCTTCATCTTCTATTTCTTTCTCTTCACTCTCTCACTCCTTCTTTACTTTCTTTCTCTTCTATTTCTTTCTTTCTTTATTTCCTTTCTTCTTTCTTTTCCATTTCTTTCTTTCTTTTCCATTTCTTTCTTTCTTCCTGTCTTTCTTTCTTTTCCATTTGTTTTCCATTTTCTTTTCTCTCTTTTTCCATTTCTTTCTATTTTTCTTTTCATTTATTTACCATTTCTTTCTCTTCAATTTCATTCTTTATTTTTTTCCATTTCTTTCTTTCTCATACATTTATTTCTTTCTTTCTTTATCTTACATTTCTTTCTCTTCCCTTTCTCCCTTTCTTTCTTTCTTTTACATTTCTCCCTTTCTTTCTCTCTTCCATTTCTTTCTCTTCCGTTTCTTTCTTTTCAATTTTTTCTTTATTTCTTCCTTCTCTTCTTTCTTTCTTTCTTTCTCTCTTTCTTTTCCATTTCATTCTTTTCTATTTCGTTCTTTCTTCCTTTCTTCCTTCCTTTCTGTCTTTCTTCTTTCTTTCTTTCTTTCTTTCTTTCTTTTCCATTTGTTTTCCATTTCTTTCTCTTACATTTCTTTCTTTCTTTCATTCTTTCTTTCTTTCTTTGTTTTTTCTTTTCCATTTCTTTCTTTCTGATCGTCATTCTTATCGACAGTGCACCTGTCTTTTCTCGAACCACATAAAACGCGCACTTGTTGACAAACTCCAGCCAGAGAGCTTGAACAATACAGAAGTAAAAGAAAACTAAAATGAATGAAATAGATAAATTGAACGAAAGAAACACAGCAGACAGTAACGAAAAGAACGGCATATGACCATTAAGACACACTCACTCACAGACAGACACACACAGATAGGCGCACATAAACGTGAACAATGAAAACGCAGGTAGCAAATTTTCATAACTCTCATTTTTTTTTTTTCCGTCAAATTCGCTTTTCTCTTTTCTAATTCAATTTGTAGAATTCAATTAACCGGTGTCAAAAGACGAATCTAGCGAATAATTCTTATCTGCTGCCCGTGTAAAGAGAACTGACGAACGCACACTTGGTGGGTTGTAATTTCATTTAGTCCGACGTTTAATTTGATTATCTCAGGCAATGCTCGCATGGTAAACGTTAACTCAATCGATCGGCCATTTCGAAAAGGAATTTTGACTGCGGGCGCTGCCGAAGTGACGCGACAGGATCTTACTTTGTTCGTGCTTCTACAGTCTCACACTGCTACGCTAGCCTACCGTACGCAAATAATTTTACTAACGTACGAGCGTACACACACAAACACACACATACTTATATATATATATATATATATATATATATATATATATATATATATATATATATATATATATATATATATATATATATATATATATGCAGGAAAATTTAAGAAAAAGACCTATGTACCATAAAAATCCCATAATTCCTCGCACGACAGCGTCTCAAAAACTGAGAACCTTTAATAGCTCTTGTCTTAATGAAAAGAAAATGAGTACAATATGAAATCATTTTAGTAGCTGGCATTCTCCAACCGTAAAGAGTGCTGGTATATCGCGACCCCTTAAATACAAATGATTGCAGCCTTGCTTGTAATGTACGAGGGTTGATTAATAAGTAAGGTGTCCTACCCGGTGGCGTCACTAATAGTGGGAATACTAACAGAAAAATACAAGAGTGAATATGAATACTACTTTCTTTTGTGTGTCATGTGCCTTCAGGACGTAGGCGATCATGGCTCTCCACTTCCTCCTATCCCTTGTAGCTCTCAATAAGTTTTGTTCCTTTGCTACTTCCCCCAGGGCATGTTCCGTCATCCCCTTGCTTAAGCCCGAGGGGTATGTCATGCGTTGTTTCTCCTTGTCTCTCTTTCCCTCTATTCGACCTGTGAGTATCAGATTCTCCAGGCCCACCTTTCTCATTACGTGTCCCAGAAATTTTAGCTGCCTCTTCCTGATTCTATGTATTTCTTTCTTTTCTTTTTATGTGCCGTGTTCCTTCATGACGTAGGCGATCATGGCTCTCCACTTCACCCTATCCCTTGGAGCTCTAAATAATTTTCATCCCACTGCCACCTAAGGGTTATTATATAATGAAATGTTTGTTGAGGGTACTAATTGTGTCTGCGAGTTCAAATTTAATGTGGGTTCGTTATATTCACTTGCACGGGGATACCCTTGGTAAGGGCATGTGTCAGCATCTTCTCCCACCCCTAACCTATTAGTTGATAAGTTGCACTTGTACCAGTGAATCATTATGGTATCAAAGAAAAGAGAGAAAACAATCTTACTTTGAAGAAAGCCGGAGCGTACAACGGCCGAAACATTGTAATAAATATGGCGACAAAGATGAGGACAATAGTACGAATAATGTAAATAGTGTACATAATACCTCATCTCAGAAATATAGACAGATACTGAAAGGCCGAAACTTTGTGATAAATATGGCGACAAAGGTGAGGAAAACAGTCCGAATAATGTAAATAATGTACATAATACCCTATCTCAGAAATATAGGCAGATACTGAAAAGCCGAAACGTTGTAATAAATATGTCGACAAAGATGAGGACAATAGACTGAATAAGTAAATAGTGTACATAACACCTCATTTCAGAAATACAGACGAATTTAAATTGATTGAAATTGTATTTTCAGTTATCAGTAAAATTGCTAAAATCGTTAATATGTTAACACAATATAATTCTCCCAATTAAAAGTCACTCAAAAATACATTATTGAAACGTCATTTGAGAAAAATTAACCGATTTAATGTTTAATTAATCTGAATTAAAACAAACATTATTTACTTTTAGTTTAAAATGTCGCACAAAAGCATATTCTAAGAAAGAGCTGGGGGTTTTCGTGAGTTGTTGACATATTTATCGACAGCCTGAAGTTTGGGAAATTTATCTGAGAAGGGGATAATTATAAAAAAAACGACAAATATAAATTAAAACTCCTTTTTTATATAATGTTTTTAACTACCCGGTAGTCTTAAAGGTTTAAGCATTCTAATATTTTATTAAATTTTAGGTACTTTGTCTTTATAGTCTAACTTACTTTTGTGGGGCTCTCCCCTTTTTACACAAGATGGACTCGTCTAAAGTATACTTATACTGACAGAGTTGGAGATACGTGGAGTACACAGGGTGTTCACAAAGAGATACGTTGAGATAAGGTTGAGATACGTAGAGTCCACACAGAGAGAGAGAGAGAGAGAGAGAGAGAGAGAGGGAGAGAGAGATAATTACGTCTCCACTTACAGAGACTTGTACACATGCTTTCTACTAACCCGTATTCCTGGACTACTAATCTTCATTTCAAGTTTGTATTCTTACGTTCAATACACTTATTTTCCTATTTCAATTACTGGCGATATTTATTTATTTGTGCAGGATTCCATCCCCGGAATCCACAACAGTTACGGAGACGCTTGTTGAAAAAATTTAGATAATTATCAATACTTTTAAAAAATTTTCTATAGTTACAGCTCTTATTTTCTTATAATGTCGGATATGATCCTCTGTATTTACAAAACTAGGAACGTTTTACGCAAGTAAAATACAGGAGATCAATGAATTGTAGGAAGGTTTTCTATTTAATAAAGTTTTTATATAACAATATCACTTGACCGCTATAAATTAATTTGATGTTTATAGTTGATGCTGTTAAGGATATTTTTTTTGTTTTTTAACGATAAAGTTTTCCATTATTTTATACTGTTGATGACTAACCCTGAGCTATATTACATTGCGAGACATACGTTTGTTCAAAGGTGTCACGTGTTCTGTGGCCAGATTTCGATTGGGACATGTGAACGAGTGTTATAAATCTGAAGTTGGGCCGAAGTACTTCAGACCTGTTGGCCTACATCAGTGTTTCCCAATCGATTTCGGGCCTTGCCCCATTTTGGCATTTCTAAAATTTTGGTGCCGCCCTATAATATTTAATTCTTACAAATTCAAAACGTTACTGCAATTTGGTCTATAAAAAAGCCTCCAAAGAGTATGGCGTCCATGTCAGAAAAAAATTTAAAAAATACAAACAAAAAGACAGTTGAATATATAGAGAGTTTCAAAACATATAATAGAGAACTGAAAGGCAGAAATATAAAATATTTGAATGAAAGTTTATTCTGCAATATACTTTGATCATTTTAACCATGAAATAATAATGCCAAATGAAATTTGAGCTCACGTTGGTATCGTAAGCCATAGGGTGCACATCCTACTCATGTCCCACCAAAATACTATCATGTTGGGAATCATTGTTGTAGAAATGACGCTATGCAGTTATTTATATATATATATATATATATACAGTTTCAAAACATGTAATAGAGAACTGAAAGACAGAAATATAAAATATTTGAATGAAAGTTTATTCTGTAATATACTTTGATCATTTTAATCATGAAATAATAATGCCAAATGAAATTTGAGCTCACTTTGGTATAGTAAGCCGAAGGGTGGGCATCCTGCGCATGACCCAACAAAATATTACCATGCCCCACCGGTGGGGCATGTGAACCACTTTGAGAATCATTGTTTTAGGCACTTATCGCAATTAGTGGTGTGCATCGCTTTACTATTTCTGATGAGTATATTTCATATCGAGTTTTGTACATTTACACGCTGGTTTAAACGTGCCCGTATAGAGCTCTGGTTTGAGAGATGTAGGTTCAGCCCTCTTGCTAAGTGAGGGTGGCGTGTGCCGTATAATACATACAATAAAAATTGCAATGCAAAACCTGACAGAAATAATCTGTCATTCATTATTAATGAAACATGTATTAGGGAGAGTTTGTTGTCAAAAACACTAAAATTTAAAAAAAAAATATTGTAATGACAAAATACCTAGGTGTAGGCTTTAAGAAAGCTTTATTCACCGAGATTACAAGGTTCGCGTAGAGTGTCCTTTTATAGTCCCAGTAAACTGAAATAGCTCTCTCAAAGAGAAGAGTAACAAAACAAGGGGAGATCACTCTTGATTTTTCATAACATGTATATCGACATTTAATTATTTACATTTTAATTACGTCCATATTAATATGCATGATTGTTTAATTACAAATAGATATTATTAGTGTATTTTGCTTGTGTATACGTATATCTTATTCATCTAATAGGTATTTTGTATGTATATATAATTTTTTGAAGGAGGGATGTTTATTGTTATGCATGTTTTTTGCAATTACGTGAATCATGTGTCTGTATATATATATATATATATATATATATATATATATATATATATGACGGTTTTATGATACGTAAATATATATTACATTTAAGATATATACATTGAGTTTACTGGAATTCATATATTCACATGTATATATATGTGTGTGTATATGGACGGTATACGGTATACGTATATATATATATATATATATATATTTATAATGAGATGTATATATATATATATATATATATATATATATATATTTATAATGAGGTATATATATATATATATATTTATAATGAGGTGTATATATATATATATATATATATATATATTGTCATCCACAAACAGACTGTTTCGCTGTATCACAGCTCATCAGTGTGGCTAGACGTCCGGTTGCCTCTGGCTAGAATCGAAAACCGGCTGAATTCGCGTCAGTCGGAAATTTTACCATGAATCATTCATACAAAAGACAGATTATTGAAGTTAATGATATAAATGGCGAGAAAATTACATTAACCCACGAACCTGTAGATAAATGTTATGGTTCCTGTTTTTAATAAATTCAAGTTGTATAAGGTCTTTTTATACGAGTACTTTCGCCTGTTCATACAGACATCATCAGGCATGGAAATTGATTTGTTCTTTTTAGTACATCCAGGTAATAACGGGACACGAAAGATTAGATGTGAATCGAAATATGTTTTCTTTTTAGAAATGTGTTATTGTTAACGTTAAGAATTTTGGAGCGTCGGGGCGCAACGCTAAGGTTGAATTTTTAAGAGAGTGTCTTTGTTTTTTACTAATATGGTAATTGGAGAATTCTTTTGTTGTAGTATTTTTTTTCAGTTGATGTGGCATGAACTAGCCTTGTGGGGGTCTAAATTAGAGATAATGCCCAATACCGATGACGGGAATATGTGTAACCCGCTCAATAGGGCCTCGGTTCTGAGAAGGAAATCGGGTATAGGTACACCGGAAGAGTCAAGCGTTGAATTGATAGAAAATTTCCGAGCAAAGCATTCAGTCTTGTCGGCAGAGGAGGTCAGGACCTCAAACTGGTTGAACAAAGGACGTGTAGAGGTTTGCTATTGTTCAGAACGGTCTTGCAAAGACGCCACTAATCCTTGGAGCCGAATTTGCGAGATGCAATACGTTCCTTCATCCGAGCAGCAAATAGTGACTTAGCTTCGCTGAGGACACGCTTACACTAGTTACGGGCGGAGGCAAAGAGACGTCTATTGCAGTTGGACATGTCGCTACGAAATAGGTGAAAGAAGTGGTTCCTATGGCAATGGCTGCTGAGCAAGCAGCGGAGAACCAAGGAGAGGAGCACGATTTGACCTTAAATTTCCTTGAGGGAATGAAAGCGTCAATACCAGCTTTAACCCAGGATGAGTTAAATAAGAAATAGTTTTTTGTATATATGTTTTTTTAAAATGGCTAAATGTATAGCCGAAAGTGCTCGGATGAAAAAAATGTCAGGGTTTCAATTCTCGGTAGTGGATGCGCACTGCTTATGAGTCCCAAATATAGGACGAAACGGCCGTCCAGTGCTTTCTGCATTCTGTGACAGTGCTTTCAGCATTCTGTTGAGGTTTCATACTCGATGAATTACTTAATTACATTTATCAAATCCTCCTAATTATTACTTATATATATATTAAGGCATCTGTTGTTAAAGACTACGGAACTTTTTCCGTTTAATACTCTTTTTTATGTTTTTTCTTGCTTTCTCACAAGTTTTTATATATATATATATATTATATATATATATATATATATATATATATATATATATATATATATATATATATATATATATATATATATATATATCCACACACATACATATATATATATATATATATATATATATATATAGTATAATGAGAAGCCACGTATACTTTCTTAATATGTATATAATATAGAAAAAACAACTGAAAAGTTGCAAATTAAAAAAAATTGAATATTTTTTGTGAAAGTATTTATTTATATATTTTTATATATATATATATATTTGGTATTTCAGATCGTTTTTGTTTAACTATTGAAATATTTCAATAGTTAAAGAAAAATTTGTTTGTTAGATATAGTTAAAAATTTTTTTAAAGAACATCTAAAACATTACTACAGTTAGATTTACGTTAGAAATATTCAAACACAGTTGCATTCCATATCACGTGACGTCCGCGTCTCGCAACGGACGCTACTTAATGTAAACAAACTTCTGAAAACAGCCATTTCTGTATATATATATATATATATATATATATATATATATATATATATAAATAAATACTTTCACAAAAAAAAATTCAATTTTTTTAAATTTGCAACTTTTCAGTTGTTTTTTCTATATTATATACATATATATATATATATATATATATATATATATATATATATATATTAAAGACATTTTTTGTTTAACATTCTTTTTATAGATACAAGTATTTAAGTAAATGCTCTGTTTATAATAAACAGTATTAGATAACATTTACCGGCCTGAATGTCCGAGAAATTTTCAGGCCGGTAAATGTTATTTAATACTGTTTATTATAAACAGACCATTCACTTAAATACATGTATCTATAAAAAGAATGTTAAACATAAAAATGTCTTTAAATAATTTATTGGACTTTGTCCATTTCATAATATATATATATATATATATATATATATATATATATATATATATATATATATATATATATATATATATATATATATATAAGACCCTAGTCCATCGTGTTTTGCCGAGAGTTTTCGGTTATCCTCAACCGTCATCATGGCTGTATGTTTTGGCTTGAAATAGATTGCTTATTGTTTTGATTTTATAGATTTATGGATATATTGACAATGTGGTCGGATTAGTTTTTTATTAATAAGGAGAGCTAAACACCATAGACTAGGTTGAGGGTAACCAAAATCACTCGGCAAAAACAATATGGACTAGGGTCTTATTTCAACAATTTAGACCCAAATATAAAACAAAACTCTCGAGAAAGCAAGAAAAAAGAACAGAAAAAATATTATTAAACGGAGTCTTAAACAACTCATGGCTTAGGTATATATATATATATATATATAAATATAGCTTTGTGGGGGGGAGTATATATATAAGAAATATAGTTTTAAGGTGTGCTATATTTATGGGATAAAGTGCTCAATATCATAAATAGAGCGTATGTAAATATAAATATAAAAGTGAACATTGAAGTCAACACTCAGAGGCGAAAGGTTGTTTCATGCTGGACGAAATCGTCAGGCCGCCTGACGATTGCATCTAGCATGAAACATCCTGTCGCCTCTGAGTGTTGACTTCACTGTTCACTTATATATATATATATATATATTTTTGAATTGGACAATGTCCGACAATTTATTTTAAAGACATTTATAATATGTTTAACGTTCTTTTTATAGATACAAGTATTTAAGCAAATGCTCTGTTTTATAATAAACAGTATTAAATAACATTTACCGGCCTGAATGTCCGAGAAATTTTCATCGTGATAGTTCCGCATAGGATACAGGTTCGATTCCTGTCGGAGAACGAAAATTTTCTATGAAAATTTCTTGGACATTCAGTCCGGTAAATGTTATTTAATACTGTTTATTATAAAACAGAGCATTTGCTTAAATACTTGTATCTATAAAAAGAACGTTAAACATATTATAAATGCCTTTAAAATATATATATATATATATATATATATATATATATATATTAACTTATTTAAAAATATGGTTTCATCGTTACACAGGAATTACCATGTTTCAAAAACTTCAAATTCAATTTTATTAAATATATATATATATATATATATATATATATATATATATATATATATATATATATATATTAGGATTTTATCATATAGACAAAACCATTTTACACACTACAAATATGTAACTTCGTTTCAGTGCATTTGAACTGCACTTCGACGGGTGAGAATTGAAAATGATTATGAACATTCCTGCTTGTAGGCAAGCCGTATGTAAAACGTCACTTCCTTTTTCCCATTTTCCCTCTTTTGAATTAATGCTGTGAACGTTGGAATTTATATATTACTTTCGTTCTCATCGCATCGGATATATATATATATATATATATATATATATATATATATATATATATATATATATATATTCTCTTGATAGGTATAGCTGTAACAGTGGTAGATAAATAGAAATAGAGGCGAACAGTGACATATAGCTATCAAGAAATCCAGACGATGGGTTGGGTCACATAAAATACATATATACAAACGGAGGCAAAAATCTTGATGTATTGCTGCCGTCTACAGTAAACGTTCGCAGGAAGTGGGACAAGTGTGACGTCATTCATGTCAGACGGTTCGGCAAGATGGCGACTACTTCTGTCATTGAGAAACGTCAACACATCAATCACGTGGTCTTAGAATGACCTCATTCAAGGCTATAAAATCTCATGATTTCGCTATCAGTATTCAAATGGACTCCGGAGGACATTTGTTTCAGTAGATAGATAGATAGATAGATAGATAGATAGATAGATAGATAGATAGATAGATAGATGGATGGCGAGAGAAAGAGAGAGAGAGAGAGAGAGTGAGAGAGAGAAAGAGAGAGAGAGAATGCTAAAGAAAGAAAAAAGTAAGATAGAATGAAAGAAAGAATAAAAAAATAGATTGATAGATAGAAAAAGACTGAGAAATATAGACATGAATAAAAATAATCTGGACAAAAACTACGCAGATGTATAAATAAATATGAATAGAAATATTATATAAGGGAACATATATATATATATATATATATATATATATATATATATATATATATATATATAGAGAGAGAGAGAGAGAGAGAGATATGAACAGTTTCAAAAACATAGATAGATATCAACAGTTTCAAATAGATAGATAGATAGATAGATAGATATGAACAGGTTGAAATAGATAGATATGAATAGTTTCAAATATATATATATATATATATATATATATATATATATATAGAGAGAGAGAGAGAGAGAGAGATAGATAGATAGATAGATATGAACAGTTTCAAAAACATAGATAGATAGATAGATAGATAGATATGAACAGGTTGAAACAGATAGATAGATAGATAGATAGATAGATAGTTAGATATGAATAGTTTCAAATATATATATATATATATATATATATATATATATATATATATATGTAGATAGATAGATAGATAGATAGATAGATAGATATGAACAGGTTGAAAAAGATAGACAGATATATAAATATATATAAACAAAGACTGAAAGAAAACACTGTATAGAAAGATATGAATATAAATATTATACAACAGAAGAATATGAAGAAAGAAAGAAAGAAAGAAAAGTGAAGATGAATCTCTAGATGTTTATAATAAAGAATTAAATTTCTCATGGCTAATATCGCCAAAAAATTACTTTCTTGACAAATCTACGAAGTTGAGATTCGAACCCCAGTCTCGCGATCGGAAGGTAACGTTCTAATTACTGTGCCAGACATACACATTATTGTTATATAATTTCATTCTAATTCAAGATGAAAGCAAAACAATGTTATAATCTAAGTGGTTCTGTTGTTTTCTCATTAAGGACAATTTAGTCATATCTTATTAAAAATAGAAAAATTTTGTCATTAAATAAAATTTAGTTGTATTTGTTTTTAAAAACGGCAAGAACGCATTCGAAGTTTAAAAAAAAAAGCACTCGATTGCTCGCCGCTGGCATCAAAGTGTAAACTGATGTCATCTGTGTCAACGGCAGAGACAATAGAACAGCCGAGAGACAAGAAAAATCGGACATTTTAATTTTTTAAATATTGATTTCATTCCCATGCACGAAGGACAGTTTGCGTTCAGTACGTAATCTTTGTTGTTGACTTTTTATTTCAGTGCGTTTTAACCCGCTGGAACGACGCCGCCATTTTCCGGTGTCTTTTCAACAATCAGTTTATTTCTTCTTCGTTCTTTACACACACCTTTTATTTTCTTCATTTGATTTCACTCGTTTTTATCTAGTTAGTCAGTTAGTTACTAAATTTGGTTATGCCTTTTAATAAAATTGGTGGCATTATCTTTCATGTTGAGCGCCCTGCGTAAGAAGATAAACTACATCCGCGACCTGGGTATGACGATAAACTACATCCGCATCCTGGGTATGACGATAAACTACATCTGGGTCCTGGGTAAGACGATAAACTACATCTGGGTCCTGGGTAAGACGATAAACTACATCCGCATCCTGGGTAAGATGATAAACTACATCCGCATCCTGGGTAAGGCGATAAAATACATCCGCGACCTGGGTATGACCATAAACTACATCTACGTCCTGGGTAAGATGATAAACTACACCCGCGTACTGGGTAAGACGGTAAACTACATCCGCGTCTAGGGTATGGCGATAAAATACATCCGTGTCCTGAGTAAGACGATAAACTACATCCGCGTCCTGGGTAAGACGATAAACTATATCCACGTGTTGGGTATGGCGATAAAATATATCCGCGTCTTGGTATTAAGTTATACCGATCTCACGCATTTCCGTTGTTTATAGCAGCGTATAGAAGGAAAATGTGTAGCGTGCGGTCTTCTGACCGCACTACAGAGATTCCATCAATGACCATGTCTTATGCAGCCATCATATTCTCCAGGTCTCTCTCCTTGCGACATTTTCCTCTTTCCAAAAATCAGACGACACTCTAATGGGACGTCCTAGAAATCCAAGAGAATCCAACAGGGCAACTTATCGATGTCCCTTCCAAAAAGGATCTCCAAGACGGTTTTCATCAATGTAAACGAGAATGAATAAAGTGTGTAGCTTCAAAAGGGGACTACTTCGAAGGAGATTAAATTCTGAATTGGTATATGGTGTAGTTTTCTTTTCACAGCACCAGTCCCGATACTTTTTGTTCAGATTTCGTATATTCTGTATTAAATGATCGATGTATCATTATATCGATTACTTAACGTAATCTGATAACCAAATTCTGTTAATATGCATAGATAGAATTAAAGCGGCCTATGCCGCCTCCGCATAACAACCGAAATCACTGTCTTTCGGGCTGTGGTCCTCGTTACCCTTTTCTATGCATGCGACCGAAGTTTCGAAGAATCTTACGAATAATGCGTTACACAATGTGAGGCCCACGGTCAGAATGGTCATCGAATGACCGGAGTGCTTTGTGGGTGTGGTATTTTGATAGTGATGGATTGACTTTGTCTGGGTTTTGGATATAAGTCCGAAACATCGCGAATTCAACAGAGGTCCGCAAGAATTCTGACGCGACGATACGCTTCCCACACCCAGGTTCAAGAGCTAAGACCTCACACGGAGGTACACTAATTAACGAACGAGCGATATGCCACCCCGTGACGTCATTTCTCCCGCTGTCTCTTAGAACGCAAACTATCGCGTCTGTCCTCTAGAAATAAAAAAAGAATTAGCAAAATAAATCGTTCTTTTCTTTTATGTAGCGGTGTGTGGATCCAGATGCGACCCGGAACGCATCAATTGGAAGGAACTCATCACCAACAACGAGGTCCTTTCTTGGAGTCTCTCTTCAGCATCGAGGCTACCATCTTTCAACGTCGTCTCCGCTGGGCGGGCGACATGATCCAGAATGCATCCAATTCGACTCCCTTGTTTGGAGAGCTAGCAAGAAGCTATGTGGAGGTCCAAGACGACGTTTCAAGGATCATTTGAAGACATCCCTGACAAACGCCAACATCAACCATGACAACTGGGAAACCGTTGTTGCGAATCAGCCTCCCTGGCGTAGAGCTATCGATGGGTGTGGATATCGATTGGTGTGAGACTTTCGAGTTCAACCGTCGACATGAAGAGGATATACGACGTGCTGTTATGAGGGCCCGACTCGCCCGACTCGCCCAACCGCCTCCGCCATTCATACTCCTCTGTAACTCCTGCTGACGACACTTCAGGTATAGGCTGAGCTCTTTCGACGGTGGGTAGAATAATATGGAGCGAGGATAACAATCCCAATACTCCGATGCGAGCTAGTGCCGACGATAAGTATTTAGTAAGGGTTAAAAAATCGAAAAGTGAGGTCGAAAGATAATGTTGCGCCAGCCTTCTAAGCAAGGAAAATTCGTCTGCTTTGAAATATCTACTGATATACACTTCTGCTCATATGGGACGAACACTATAATGATTATAATTTAACTTGGTAGAATGTCTCGATATTATTACCTTTAGTTAATACAGTGTAACCCGGATATAAGAGACCCGGATATAAAAGAAACCCGATTATAAGAGACATTTTTATGGTCCCAAATTAGAGCCTGTGTTAATGTATATATAATAGACCAAACCCGGATATAAGAGAAACCCGGATATAAGAGACTTCTCCGGTCCCGACAACTCTCTTATATCCGGGTTACACTGTATAACACGCTTTTCATTACGTTCACGTAGCCTATCAAAATTTAAAAAGTGTACGTCCCCAATGAGGATTTAAGTTCATACAACTGTATTAGTCTGTGATACTAATTTGCAAGATACTGGTCTACAGTATGCGCCTCTCCTGCCTTTCCATACGTCTTTAGGCTTACGGCCGCATCACGTTGAAACACCGGTTGCCGTGCAATCTCCGAATTTAAGCAACGTCAAGCCTGGTCAGTACCTAGATGGGTAACCGCTTGTGGATACCAGGTACTGCAAGCGTGGATGTGTGGTTAGTGTAGCGGATAATGGCACTGAATTGTTAATCGGAGACCCGAGTTCAATTCCAGTTCGTTTCATTTTATTCACTTACGCGGAAATACACTTGGGAAATCTGCCTCTTCCCCCAGCTATGGGTTAAATAGTAATACTTGTATTACTAAAGCATTATTATCTCCCCCACCAAAACAAATCTAATCATGCCGAAAAATCCTTGGCCGACCAAGACACTGTTTTGAGAAGTGAATTGTGTGGATAACTTTTCAGCAGAACTTCCAACATATAGAATTATATTAAGAAATTGAATTCTTGGATAAAGCTGATGATATATATATATATATATATATATATATATATATATATATATATATATATATATATATATATATATATATATATATATATATTAAACATGTAGTATTGAATGTTAAAGACAACATAGTCTTGCATATTTTCTTTTGAATTTTCTCATATTCTCTAATGAGACTTTTTATTTGAAAATGATTTCGAAATAAGTATTGTCCGCACAATGACCTAGCGCTTTCGAACATCATTGTTCATCTTCATGGTCAATATTTTTAGTCAAAATTTTTTTAAACAAACATATGCCAATTATCTTGTAGCGTAATCATGTTGCTACTTTTTTACAAACTAAATAAACGTTGAAATCCTTTTAAATTCAAAAGACGCGAGGTCAGCGTATTCTGAAGCCCCAGACGATAAGGCGGAATAAGGTGTAGTCTCCCAAATTAAATCAAACGACGGGAAAATAGTTCGAACTCTGATTTAGTTGGTTGGTTGTTTTGTTGGTTGTTTTGTTTTGTTTTATGGCATATCAAAACCCCAGTGGGTCATTTAATGCCAACAAAATTTTTGAAATAGATTCATAGCGATAGTTTAGAAGAAAAAAAGTGTGTGTATGTATACATATATATTTGACTCATTTTTCAATTACTCATATTTTTAAGTACAATCCAACTTCTCAAGAATGTATAGCTGTTTGTATTACTGGTACTTTTTTTAAAAGTATTACTGATAATCATTTTTCCTTCAAAAATTATTGATGGTAATAAGTTTTTATTACAAAGTATTTCTGGTATTAAAACCTATTTTTACACAAGTTTAGGTGTTAACTATTTGCCCATAGCTGGGACCCTAACAGGTGCTACCACCCCGGGTCAGGGTGGAACTGGGAACACCAGCAACACACTTTCTTTGACACGAAATCCGACTTGTTTGACGACATGAAAAACAAAGTTATTTACACTTCGGCAAAACGATATATACTGAATTTCTAGCTTGCTTGTATTACGTCCTTACAATCTGAAACTACACGCACGCAGTTATGGAAACGCCATCTGTTGGGAAACAGCAAGAACTTGTTCAAAGTCCTAATACACACACACACACACAGACTCACACACACATATATGCAAATACACAAATACACATATTTTTACACATACACACACGTAGCCAATCCCTATTGCAGACGCTCGCTCAGGTACATTTGTGTTTGTTCAACACCTAAAGGTTTATACTGCAACTATGCTGAAAAGAGTTACAGTTTCTGAGAGAGAACGTGTTATTTAGCGTGATCAACAATCCGAACAAGGCCAGCACACTCAAACCCTCGGTCACGATGACTTGTGACTTCGTGCTAGCAATCGACGGCCTCCAGGGTTTCCGTGTATGCACCGAATTTCACTCACAAGGCTTGGGTCAAGCTGTGGGATCGCAACCCCCCCCACACACCAGACCGATAACATCAGGAAGTCTACTTCCAGACAAATCAACCGTGGTGAGATTCGAACCCGGGTCTCATTCATGGCCAGAAAGCGAATGTTTTAACCAGTCGGCCACGCACCCTTACACACACACACACACACACACACACACACACACACACACACACACACACACATATATATATATATATATATATATATACATATATATATATATATATCTTTTAATATTGTAAATGATTGTTAAGGTAACATCTCTATCAGTTTGAATCTAATTCATGAATGTAATTTGTGACTATTTTTAGATGGGTAATCTTTTTTACTCAAAGTTTAGGTTTTAAATTAAGATGGAGTAATATTTGAAGGCAATATTAAAAATTTTGTTTTATCATATATATATATATATATATATATATACCACACATACACTTATGTAAATCTCACATATACGTACGTTCATTTACATGTGCAATTACACACATAGGTACATACACATGTATCGATATACACAGGTACCTATATATATATATATATATATATATATATATGTTAACATAGAAGTCAACACTTAGAGGCGACAGTCTGTTTCATGCTAGATGCAATCGTCAGGCATATTTTATATTTACACACGCTCTATCTCTAATATTAAGCACTTTATCCCATAAATATAGCACACTTTAAGACTATATTTCTTATATATATATATATATATATATATATATATATATATATATATATATATATATATATATATATACATATGCACACATACATACATATATATGCATATAAAATTATACACGTATAACAGGAAGAAGTGAAAATAATACAAAAAATCATACAAAAATGATTTTACAAGGTTTGGTAGACGTCTTCGAGCGATACACTCATCTTTTTTTAAAATCCACCCCTAACCAAACTATTGGTGATCTTTATACAATTCTGAGTCTGAAATATATGTGCAGAAAGTCTTTGGCTGTTTTCATTCAATTACCGTTGTGAATAAAAAATGTTCAGTAATCTTTATGATGAAAAGCAGTTTTTGTCCAAAGGCTGTCAAAATAAAATGATACACGTACGCGTCTCTCTGAAACGATTCCCCCAATTGATTTTAAAAGCAGCCAAGCACATCCCTCTCATTAAATGCGTGTTAATGTAGTGAATAAAATTATAAACGCATACTGCTTGTCTGTGTTTTGTCTATATACAGTAGAAACCCTCATATCCGCAATACCCCATATCCGGAGTGACTCATATCCAGAATCCCTCATATCCGGACATGATTTTGATGCGTATATTTGAACTATTTCAGTGATATGTAACTGATTTGAAATTTCTGTTTTTCGGGAAATTTACTTTGAATAATTGCTTATTCTTATTTCACCCTAATCGGTTATATTGGTGCAAAAGATGATGGGAATAAGAGGAAAGGATGACAACGAGACACATCTGTAACAAGATAGCGACGAGACGCATGACTGTGATGAAACCGGGACTGAAATTAAAAAAGCTATTGAAAAGGTTGTCAGTTTTATGGAAAGAAAGCCAGCATTCAGCTATGACGATTGCAATCACGCACGCAGAGTTAAAAAGTCTCTTTCGTTTTAAAAAATTCAAGAACAAAAGCAAAACGAAATGCGGAAAAAGTTAAGAATGACATTAGAAGAGAAAGAATCATCATGCAACAAAAATCCTCGTTACATTATTTGTTTTGCATACGTGGCAGACTTAATTTAATGAATTTTCATTAACATTATATAATTTATTTCTTTTTCCTTAAAATCAATTCCGTTATATTTCACTCACTATTACCTTATTTTGTTTACTATAAAACATTGAAAATAAATGTTAAACCTGATTTCAGTTCTTTTATTTTAATCTAAATATAACCTCTTATTTGTAACCAATTCCTCATATTCGGAAGGCCTTCTTAGTCCGGTTGTCACAGATTCTACTGTGTTTTATACTATACTATTTCAGTACTTATTTAACCCTTTGAGTATTAGAGGTATTATTGCCTTGCTTGGGGTTAAATGATTAAAAATAAAACTGTAGGTTCACTGACGGCAAGATGATCAAATTTCAAATCTAAATTGCTTGTCCATTTAAAATACTAAGTTTATTAGAAAAATATATTCAGTTTAAATACAGGAATCATAAAAATGACAGGTTCAGTTAATAATCTTTACCTGTTAACCAGGGGTTGTTGCCAGAGAGAAAGGAAAAATAGCCCTCAGGTGATAGTTGTCCTACCTGCACCTGTTGTGGCATTCACCAGGTCGCTTGAGCACGCTCCCGCCAAACGAACCCGCCGAATTCGAACGAAGAACCGACCAAGCGTAGCAGAGGCCGTATTCATTGGCATGTGAAAATCCAAAGTAGAAATTTCAGTGGGTATTTGGATTAGCAAGCAGACCCCAGCTGCATGCATACATATTCAGAATTCAGAGTTTCCTTTTCCTAGACTAGTTGCCACCCAAGGTTATAGGACAGAGTCTGTCCGGCTATTTTACCCCTTGCTTAAAGAATGATTCATACCTTTCCCAAGTTTATTAGCGCGTAAATGAATTCGAACCCGGTTCTCCGATTCCTTTACTCCACCGATATCCATTTCAATTTTATTCGAATTGTTTTCATCTACGTCCGTGTGTGCGCGTGTCATATGCATATCAAAAAGATTTGTACAAAGCATGAGCCTCACACATGTTTAATTCTTATTAACATTAGATTCATATAAATATTCAATAAATCAAGAAAAGTGCAAGTGGTTTATCTGGGTGACCAATTCAAGAGTTTCACGACAAAATGCTTGTCAGAAGCAGATCAACTTCAGAACAAATGAATTTTGATTCTACATTTCAAATTTCAAATTCTTAACATGCTAGGTTTCACTTTAAACATTAAATTTAAATTTAGAAACAATTTTTTTTATAATATCACTATTTATAAATGTAAAGGACAATAGGAAAACTGTAATAGTGGCAAAAACGAATATATATATGTATATATGTATATATATATCCCTATATATACATATATATATATACTAACCTATAGATATATATTTTAGGATAGAATAAGGAACAAATAGAATTCTGTTTTGTTATCCTATTGTTCTATGTTATTATTTTATGTTATTCTCCTATTGTTCTGTCAGATTCTATTTTATTATCCTATTGTTCTATGTTATTATTCTATTGTTCTGTCAGATTCTATTTTATTATCCTATTGTTCTATGTTATTCTCCTATTGTTCTGTCAGATTCTATTTTATTATCCTATTGTTCTATGTTATTATTCTATTGTTCTGTCAGATTCTATTTTATTATCCTATTGTTCTATGTTATTATTCTATTGTTCTGTCAAATTCTATTTTATTATCCTATTGTTCTATGTTATTATTCTATTGTTCTGTCACATTCTATTTTATTATCCTATTGTTCTATGTTATTATTCTATTGTTCCGTTAGATTCTATTTTATTATCCTACTGTTCTATGTTATTATTCTATTGTTCTGTCAGATTCTATTTTATTATCCTATTGTTCTATGTTATTATTCTATTGTTCTGTCACATTCTATTTTATTATCCTATTGTTCTATGTTATTATTCTATTGTTCTGTCAGATTCTATTTTATTATCCTATTGTTCTATGTTATTATTCTATTGTTCTGTCAGATTCTATTTTATTATCCTATTGTTCCTATTTATTATTAGTTCTCTCTCTCTCCCTCTCTTTCTCTCTCGCCATCAACGTCTTCTGGAATTCAAACCTATTCCAGGCCTCAACTGGAACCCTGCTATACACACGATCAATCAATCACTACAATCTTAACCTGTTCATGTCTAGGGTTAACCGTTATGTTCCCCTCCTATCCGTATAAATTGCTTCTTAAAGTAACTCTCTAGGTCGAGTGCCCTCGGGCCTTATACAGGGTGAATCTCACTGCAAACACGCACGCACGCACACAAACACACACACACACACACAAACACACACAAACACAAACGCACAGACACACACACAAACAAACAAACAAAGATATATATATATATATATATATATATATATATATATATATATATATATATATATATATATATATATATATACTAGAAGTTGCGGTACCGCGATGTGGCGATGCGTGACATGAAAGCTGTGGGTATCAGCACAGAATCCGGGGGGTGATTGTCACTCACGCAACGGCCTCTACAGACTTCGATGCTCCAGCCAAGCAGACAACTAGGATGCTACCCATGGTCAACCCTGACCGACGGAGGCCTACTTACGCATATATATATATATATATATATATATATATATATATAAAAGTGAACATTGAAGTCAACACTCAGAGACGACAGGCTGTTTCATGCTAGACGCAATCGTCAGGCGGCCTCACGATTGCGTCTAGCATGAAACAGCCTGTCGTCTCTGAGTGTTGACTTCAATGTTCACTTTTATGTTTATATTTACATCTGCTCTATCTCTGATATTGAGCACTTTATCCCATAAATATAGCACACCTTAAAACTATATTTCTTCATTCATATATATATATATATATATATATATATATATATATATATATATATATTACTGGCTTACTGCCTTGCTTGCGGTAATCTTCCTTTTAAACAAATACGTCCTTGTATTTATTTATTTGTCTATTTATTTTTCTTTCCATTTTTTTTTTAGTTTTTTTTCCCATATATTTTTGTTTTTTTTATATTGGTGTTTTTATCTCTTTGCCGCGTTCCATCCGGGCGATAAGGTGTACTCGATGACCGGCAAGACCCCGTAAGAAGGTAAGGGAGAGATCGCTGAAGCGAAAATGGTCTTTTGAAAAGAAATAAATAAAATGGAGAACAGAGGGAGGGTTGGGAGTGAGAATAAATTTTCATGATAATGGCGAAGGGTGCAGAAGCAATTGTCATGCAAGAAATGATTGCTCTAATGGTGGCTCTAATAGTGGCGGTAATGGTGGCGGCAATGGTGGCGGCAATGGTGGCTAGGCTGCCCGACACAATGATCATGATTTGTTGTTAAGAGCCAACGAGATGAAGGAATTATTACAGTGTAAATGAAGATAATGATGACATCCTTGACGATAATGGTGATGATTATGATGATAATGAAAAGTGGGAGTAGTAGTAGTAGTAGGAGGAGCAAAGAGAGATATGATGAGAGTGAGACCGGGGAAAATAAGAGAAGAGGGAGTAAAGGCTTATAAGCGATCTTTCTCATTTTCTCTTTCGGTTTTTCACACTTTAATTCTTTTTCTCTCTCTGTCACTCTATCTCATCCTCCTCGCCCTCCGCCTCTCTCTCTCTCTCTTCACTGGAAAAAGGGAAAAACTAAGTGTTGTATAGAAGGATAAAGATTGATTCCCAACATCTTATTCGATCTATTGATCCCTTTCTATATTTGGATATTTATAGTTTTTCCCGATTCTTGGGATAATTTTTAAAAAATTTCTTATCTATTATGCATAGTTTTTCTTTTCTTTCTTTTTTAAATGTCAACTATTCTTTCTTTTTTCTTTCTTTTCCTCCTTTTTTATTCTTTTCTTTCTTTTTTCTTTCTTTTATTTCTGTTTTCTTTTACTTCTTTTTTTTCTAATTTTTTCTTTCTTTTCTGTCTTTTATCTTTCTCTTCCTTCTTTTTCTTTCTTTTTTTCTTTTTTCTTTCTTTTCCTTCTTTTTTCTTTGATTTTCTTCTCTTTCTCTTTTCTCTTTTTCTTTCTTATTTCTTTTTCTTTCTTCTTTTTCTTTTCTTTTTCTTTTTCTTTCTTTTCCTTATTTCTTCTTTCTTTTCTTTCTTTTTCTTTCTTTTCTTTTTTCATTTTTTCTTTTTTTCGTCCTTTTCTCTTTTCCTTCTTTTTATTTTTCTTTCTTTTCGTTGTTGCTTTTTTCTTTCTTTTCATCTTTTTTCTTACTTTCCTTTTTCTTTTTATCCTTCTTTTTCTTTCTTTTCTTTTTCTTACCTTATTTTTTCTTTTTTCTTTTTTTTCCTTCTTTTTCTTTTCTTTCTTTTTCTTTTTCTTTCTTTTTTCTTTGTTTTTTTTCTTATTTCTTCTTATTTCTTTTCTTTTCCTTTCCCCAAATTCAATTTTTTGTTTATTTGTTTGTTTATTTCTTTCATTCTTTCTGTCTTTCTTTCCTTCTTTCATTCTTTCTTTCTTTCTTTCTTTCTTTTGTTTCCTTGTTCAATTCATCATATGTTTTCATTCTTTCTTTCTTACTTTCTGCTTCTCTAACGAAATTTTTCATATAAGTTCTTGTTTCTATCAGATGCATTCTTTCTTCTTTCTTTCTTTCTTTTTATTTTATATTTTTTTTAAAATGCCACAATTCTTTAATTCCTGCATATTGAGGTTTCCTTCCTTACTTTCTCTCTTTCTTTCTTTCGTTCTTTCAAAATTCAATTCTCAATTGATTTTTTTTGTTATATTTTCTGCACGAATCTTTAAGATCCGTTATTTTCATTATTCCCCGCTTTTCTTGCTTTCGTTGCCATATTTCAAACAGTATCCTGATAAATCTTCCTTTGGCATTTCTGTTTTGAATAACTCTACAAGTTCCTTTTCTTTTCATTCTTTTATTTCTCTCCACAACAGAATTCTGCAATTCTCTCTGGAACACGAGATCTCACCACTCGGATTCAAGAGTTGCGAATCGTATTCCTCTTATGGAGTCAGGAATAAACCTCTCCTTCGTCAATGATGTAAAATAGACCATAAAAAACCCCATGTAAATCATAACGAGAAATAAAATCTGAAGATATTCTTCTTCTATGCGACAGTCTCTTCGATGATCACTTCTCTACAGAGTCCTATCTTTGGTAGCACTTAGCAAGGTTTGTCTTCTTAGTGCCCCTCCCTGTTCTGTCCTTTATTTATACAAGATTTTCAGGGAGTTTACCTCAGTTTCTCTTGCCAGCAATATGTTCTGTGAGTGTCAAATTTTCCAGGCTTCCTTTTCTCATTATAACTTTTCCTGATTTTTAAAAAATGTATAATTGTCCTTTTCGTTTCCATTTTCCTTAAAACATCATCAATGCTCCCTTCGGGATATTCTCAGCATCATTATGTTTCTTTTTTTTTGTTTGACGACATAATTTTTATTATATAACAAATAAGGAACACAATCAACCATATCGTACATCAATATCTAACTAGACATCATAGGTTCACATCCATACTTCTCAACATAGTCACCTTCTCTTTCAATGGCAGTTTTCACCTACAAATGGGGATATTTCTGCGGGTACCCATATAGGTGCTGACCTGGCTCAACATTGTTTAACTTCGGCGGTTTTGGGAAAATGGTGTTTCAACGTGATAGGGACATAAGTCCTAGTAATTATTTAAAAACATACCAAGATTTTTTGGTAAAAGTTTGTTACTGGTTTATAAATTGATTGACTAAAAAAATTTTTTCGAGTGACATAGGTTGAAAATACGGTTTTAATACTCATAATCTTACATCGCCCACCAAAATTTCCAATCCCCCACCATTTTCTGTTCAGTTACTCAGAGCCCATTCAACAGTTGAAATCGACCACTGGAGGGCGATATCGGACAGGTTGGGAAACGCTGACATAAGAGAATTTCTCCGGAATCTCGATAACTTTTTTCTCTACGAGAGTTATCTCACTAGATTTTTCGCGTAACAAGTGTGAAATTTAATGTATGAAAATGCATAAATAAGTAAGTCACGTGATGACAAAGGAAATGTATATATGTGTTATGGTCCAGGTTCCTTGTGAAATTTAATGCATGAAAATGCATATTATGGAATAAATGGAGTGTTACATAAGAATAAAGTGTCGCTACCGACACTGGAGTGTGAACACAGATCGCCAGAGAGGAAACACGGGCGATTCCATTTTGAATAAGTAGGTCACGTGATGACAAAGGAAATGTATATATGTGTTATGGTCCAGGTTCCTTGTACCACGGTGATGGTCCAAGGTAGAACCAATGAAGAATAACTCGAACACAGGTATGGAATAACACAGATATATTACAAACAGAATATGTACAAAAGAAGTAGCAGTGTTAGTAATAATAATCAGGTTAGCTTAGAGAGAACTATGTTGTCTCGACCAGTATCACTATTCCAATGTCTTACAGTAATCGTCTGACGCGACTCTGTCTCTGACTGACTCACACTCTCTGTGACCGCTGCTTCCTTTTGAGGCGCAGTATTTATGAGGTACGGAATAGTCCATTCCTATTATGGGTAAGTTCCCATAACAATATGGGAATTAGCGTGGTGTCTAATTGATCACTATTTCTATTCTATCCTCTATAACATACGGTACGCTATTCTCTATACTATTCACTATACTATTTCTCTATACTAATCACTATACGGAATACTATTCGGATCCCTGTTCGGTGGTTATTTTTCAACACCAGTATTGTTCAACAGCGTTACTATAGTTGTACCTGCAATTACAAAGTCTCTACTACAACGAGCATTACGAAAGTGACAACGAGTGTTCGTTGACATTACAAAAGGGAGCATTTTTACTGCAACCTGTCCCAGGATATGTCTTTATTTACTGTATGAAATTGTAAGAAATATTATGTTACAGAAGGAGAATTTTTACTAACCCTGTTACATTTAATTATGAAATTGTAAGAAATATTAAGGCAGGAAGGGAGTATTTTTTACCATACATATACTTGAAATACTTCTTTATTTAATGCATGAAATTGCAAGAAATATTATGGGACACAAGGGACATTTTTATTACCACTGTCGCTCAAAATTTCTCATATTTAATGTATGAAATTGTGAGAAATATTATGAGACAAAGCTAGTATATTTTACCTAGCTCCATTAATAGTTTTTAATTTTATTATATAAAATCTATTCTAATTAAAATGTTGTCTCATACAAATCGTATTGTACGGATTTCTCGTGTAATTTAAGCTTTCCTGGTATTTCAAGTAACTCTTAGTTCCGAAACCTATCAAAGGGCTTTGTTGAATCTCTTAAACGAATTTACATTTTCAATAGACATGTAGCAAATGAAATAGACATGCAATGGACATGTAGCAAATGAAATAGACATGCAATGGACATGTAGCAAATGAAATAAACAAGCAATAGACATGTAGCAAATGAAATAGATATGCAATGGACATGTAGCAAATGAAATAGACATGCAATGGACATGTAGCAAATGAAATAGACATGTAGTGAATGAAATAGACATGCAATAGACACGTAGTAAATGAAATAGACAAACAATAGACATGTAGCAAATGAAATAGACATGCAATGGACATGTAGCAAATGAAATAAACAAGCAATAGACATGTAGCAAATGAAATAGACATGCAATGGACATGTAGCAAATGAAATAGACATGCAATGAACATGTAGCAAATTAAATAGACATGTAGTGAATGAAATAGACATGCAATAGACACGTAGTAAATGAAATAGACAAGCAATAGACATGTAGTAAATGAAATAGAGATGCAATAGACATGTAGCAAATGAAATAGACATGTAGTAAATGAAATAGACATGTAGTAAATGAAATATACATGTAGCAAATGAAATAGACATGCAATGGACATGTAGTAAATGAAATAGACATGTAGTAAATAAAATAGACATGCAATAGACATGTAGTAAATGAAATAGACATGCAATAGACATGAAATAAATGAAGTAAACATGCAGTAAATGAAACTGCTATATGAAGCATGAATATTTAAAATAGTTAGTATCTTCCATAATATTTGTTACCCTAAATATAACAGCAAGAATGAAAGGACTAACCAGGCTGTAAGAGACAGAATGCATGATTGTCCGAAAAATAAGCAGTTTTGAGTTATATATGGTGGAGGGTCAAATTCATGCAGGTCTGGAAAAGTAAATATTTGGCTATTGTAGTAACAGACAAAAATGAGAAATAGAGAAAAATGAGAAATTCGAAACCGCATCGGAAGATCAAAAGATGCCGTTCAGTAATTAAGTATCTAAATCTGAAGGCGCGAAAATGCCTTCCAAAAGCTAAGCAAAGCATTAAGAAACAGAAACTTTTCGTTAGAATCAAAGAAAAGAACACTGAATTGTTATGAAATATCAATCCTCCTATTTGGCTGTGAATCTCGTCACCGATGAAAAAACTTGAAGCAACAGAAATGTGTTTTTACAGAAGGATACTGACAGTACCATGGACCGAACATGTGATCAAATACGAAGTTTTAGAAAATGCTTTTGAAAGCAAGACGTACAGAGGAAAACAACGTATGGCTTACCCGGCGAGCCTAAGCGGTGGAACAGGATTTGTGAGACATGACAACATTTATTAAGAGCAAGAAAAGAGGAGAAATGGATTCGACTGGAATTCGAACTCGGCTCTCCGTTTACTCAATCCGAGCCGTGTTCAAATTCCAGTCGGATCCATTTCATTCAATTACGTGCTAATACCCTTGGGAAAAGTTGTATCCTTTTCTTCTTCGCCCCCAGCCTTGGCTGGCAACCGGTCTAGCAGAAGGACAACTCTGAATTCAAATCCTCAACCTCTATGTTTCTCATAGAATTTAAAGACATAATATAAGAAAGGGTAGGAAACTGTGGAGAGATATAATCATTAACCTCCTGAAGGGACACGGCACATAGAAGGAGAACAAGAATTAATAGCATAGTAATAGTAGTAGTAGTTATAATAGTAATACTAGTAGTAGTTATAATTTTAATACTACTAGTAGTAGTTATAATAGTAATAAGAGTAGTAGTTTTAGTAATAATAGTAGTAGTAGTTAAAGTAGTAATAGTAGTAGAAGTTATAATAGTAGTAGTAGTTATAATAGTAATAGTAGTAGTAGTTATAATATTAATACTAGTAGTAGTAGTTAAAATAGTAATAGTATTAGTAGTAATAATAATAATAGTAATAGCAGTAGTAGTTATAATATAATAGTATTAGTATAATAGTAATAGTAGTAGTAGTTAAAATAGTAATAGTAGTAGTTTTTAATATTAATACTAGTAGTAGTAGTTATAATAGTAATAGTAGTCGTAGTAGTTATAATATTAATACTAGTAGTAGTAGTTAAAATGGTAATAGTAGTACTTATACTATTAATACTAGTAGTAGTAGTTATAATAGTAATAGTAGTAGTAGTTAAATAGTAATAGTAGTAGTAGTTATAATAGTAATAGTAGTAGTTATAATATTAATACTAGTAGTATTAGTTATAATAGTAATATTAGTAGTTATAATAGTAATAGTAGTAGTAGTTATAATAGTAATAGTAGTAGTAGTAGTTATAATAGTAATAGTAGTAGTTATAATAGTAATACTAGTAGTAGTAGTTGTAATAGTAGTAGAGTTATTAGTGGTATTCCTTGTAGACGTGAAGCGGTAGTACTTTCTAGTTTATCATTGAACTTCATCAGGTTCTTCTCTATTCTTGCTGGTGGCCATGAGAGCCAAGGATTGCCAACGTCCTGACGGGAAATGGCACATATAAGAACATTAAGAGAGAGGAAAATGTACTCATGAAGAAAATGGTGTTGAGACGATAATCTTCCACATGTTAGGGCATGTAGGATAATTTCTTTGCATATCAAGAAGAAGCTTAAAGCGACAGTATTCTGCTGACGAATGCTAACAAACCAGTGAAGAGAACATGTAAGAGAACATTAAATAGAACATGCGAGGGATCAGGTTTGAGAAAATGTGAGAGGACATGTGAAAGAACATGTGAGGGGACATGTAAGAGAGCATTTGAGAGAACGTGTGAGGAATCAGGTGAGAGAAAATGAGAGAGAACATGTGAGGAATCAGGTGATAGAAAATGTGAGAGAACAGGTGAAGGAACATGTGAGGGAACATGTAAAAGAACATTAAAGTGAACATGTGAGGAATCAGGTGAGAGAATATGTGAGAAAACATGTGAAGGAAGATGTGAGGGAACATGTAAGAGAGCATTTGAGAGAACGTGTGAAGAATCAGGTGAGAGAAAATGAGAGAGAACATGTGAAGGAACATGTGAGGGAACATGTAAGAGAACATTAAAGTGAACATGTGAGGAATCAGGTGAGAGAAAATGTGAGAGAACATGTGAAGGAAGATGTGAGGGAACATGTAAGAGAGCATTTGAGAGAACATGTGAAGAATCAGGTGAGAGAAAATGAGAGAGAACATGTGAAGAAACATGTGAGGGAACATGTAAGAGAGCATTTGAGAGAACATGTGAAGAATCAGGTGAGAGAAAATGAGAGAGAACATGTGAAGGAAGATGTGAGGGAACATGTAAGAGAACATTTGAGAGAACATGTGAAGAATCAGGTGAGAGAAAATGAGAGAGAACATGTGAAGAATCAGGTGAGAGAAAATGAGAGAGAACATGTGAAGGAAGATGTGAGGGAACATGTAAGAGAGCATTTGAGAGAACATGTGAAGAATCAGGTGAGAGAAAATGAGAGAGAACATGTGAAGGAACATGTGAGGGAACATGTAAGAGAACATTAAAGTGAACATGTGAGGAATCAGGTGAGAGAAAATGTGAGAGAACATGTGAAGGAACATGTGAGGGAACATGTAAGAGAGCATTTGAGAGAACATGTGAAGAATCAGGTGAGAGAAAATGAGAGAGAACATGTGAAGAAACATGTGAGGGAACATGTAAGAGAGCATTTGAGAGAACATGTGAAGAATCAGGTGAGAGAAAATGAGAGAGAACATGTGAAGGAACATGTGAGGGAACATGTAAGAGAACATTTGAGAGAACATGTGAAGAATCAGGTGAGAGAAAATGAGAGAGAACATGTGAAGGAAGATGTGAGGGAACATGTAAGAGAGCATTTGAGAGAACATGTGAAGAATCAGGTGAGAGAAAATGAGAGAGAACATGTGAAGGAACATGTGAGGGAACATGTAAGAGAGCATTTGAGAGAACATGTGAAGAATCAGGTGAGAGAAAATGAGAGAGAACATGTGAAGGAACATGTGAGGAAACATGTAAGAGAACATTAAAGTGAACATGTGAGGAATCAGGTGAGAGAAAATGTGAGAGAACATGTGAAGGAAGATGTGAGGGAACATGTAAGAGAGCATTTGAGAGAACATGTGAAGAATCAGGTGAGAGAAAATGAGAGAGAACATGTGAAGGAACATGTGAGGGAACATGTAAGAGAACATTTGAGAGAACATGTGAAGAATCAGGTGAGAGAAAATGAGAGAGAACATGTGAAGGAACATGTGAGGGAACATGTAAGAGAGCATTTGAGAGAACGTGTGAAGAATCAGGTGAGAGAAAATGAGAGAGAACATGTGAAGGAACATGTGAGGGAACATGTAAGAGAGCATTTGAGAGAACATGTGAAGAATCAGGTGAGAGAAAATGAGAGAGAACATGTGAAGGAACATGTGAGGGAACATGTAAGAGAACATTAAAGTGAACGTGTGAGGAATCAGGTGAGAGAACATGTGAAGGAACATGTGAGGGAACATGTAAGAGAGCATTTGAGAGAACATGTGAAGAATCAGGTGAGAGAA
>OZ038497.1:15176603-15206603 GCA_964036315.1 Acanthosepion esculentum | reverse complement strand
TAGTATTCTTTTTCTTCCTTTAAACTTCCATCTCATTTTTTCTTTCTTTCTTTTTTCTTGTTTTACTTCTCTTTTTTTCTTTCTGTCTTTCTATCTTTCTGTCTTTCTTTGTCCTTAATTTCCCCACTCTTACTTTCTCCTTTCGTTTCTTTCCTATTTACTTGCCATTCTTATTCCTTCGTCTTTTGTCTTTTTTTCCTTTCTTTCTTTCTTTCTTTTTTTTTACACTGTCTTTCCCATCTCTTTCTTCCTTTTATTTTTCTTTCTTATACTCTCACTTAAGTGTAATCTTCTTGTGTCCGTTCTGCCGAGATGCTGCTCCTTTCTGTTCATCTTAAATTGCTTTTCTCCTCAAAGCTCAAATGAAACACAATTAAAATTTAAAAAAAAATAAAATAAAAATCTGCTGTCAATTTGAATGACAATAAAACCACAACTCTCTTGCGTTTCTAAGCGATTAGTTTGTTGAAGATGCACGCATGCGCACTCGTCTCTATTCACGTGTGTCTGCGTGTGCATCGTCTAATCCGAAAAAAAACCAGCTAAAATACGGTGTGTTAGGCTCAGAGATTCAATCACAGGGTTTACTTTATTTTACTAATGTTCAACAAATTCAAGGCTTGAAAGCCACCCAAGACAGAATGACGTGCGTGATATGAATGTAAGGGGAGGCGGCAGTAAGTGAAGATTATAAAGATGTGTAAGATAAATAAGCAGTTGAATATTGTTGCGTTCGGAGAAGCATTCACGCTCTAGTTTGTAAAACACAGTAGCAGTTCTTGAGGGGAAAAGCTGAGGTGAACTTCCTCGTTACAAATGGAATACAGAAGGAATGAGGCTGTTTAAACTCCGTGGATGTAACATGGTGGTTTTTAACTCTAAAGACTCAGAACTAGTGGAACTAAAGAATGGTGCGCCTCTGAATATTTGCTATGAAAATAGGGATAGTGTAGTGATAGGCTTACAATATTGTGCCTATAGGGAAAGAGGCAGACGGTGAAAAATGTCATCACCCGCAAAACTGTGTAAACGACTTTGAAATCTGTCAATGCTGGAAAGTGAGGACTGAGTAGTTCCAGTTCAGATATGACAGCATGGTTCCATTTTTGATTTAATCTAAATCTTGTAAAGATAAAGAATGACAAAAAGTCAGGCATTTCCTGGAGCCAAAGATTATTATGAAGAGGAGAGAAATAGTTTTTCTATCTATTAGTAAATATGACGACTTATTTCTTCTTCTTCGTCTTCTTCTTCTTCTTCTTCTTCTTCTTCTTCTTCTTCTTCTTCTTATTATTATTATTATTATTATTATTATTATTTTGTTTTTATTTCCTTTGATTTCTGATGTGTACACATTTCTTTCCGGGTCCCGCCCAGGGACCTAAGATTAGAAATGGCATCATGACATTTTCCACTGACAAAAATATATTTTACATAGACAAAGCCCTTCGTAAAGTGTGGGCTGTACTTGTGAGAACAATTTTTTGTATTTCTCTGAGGCATGGGCTTCCAGGAATCCCTTTAATTAGTCTACTGGAATCTTTTCCAATCAATGCTAGGGCTCCAACTACAACAGTGTGAATTTCTTAGATGAATCCTTGTCATTATTATTCATTTTTGACTCGTCTTTCTTTCATCTTATTTCTCTTACTTGTTCTTAGTGACTTCGCCGCCTTGCTAGGAGCGGAATGATTATTGAAAATGAAAATTGGACATCCGAGGTCTTTAAGTTACGGATGGCTGTATTTCTGTTATTTTTTAAGCATACTCAACAGAACTAGAAGTCCTACCAGGATTTTTTATCGGTTGGCACAATCTTGACAACATAAGCTCAGCTAATGACGTAATGTTAGGTGTAGTCACAAAAAACGCAGTAACTCTTACAAAACATCGTAACAGAAAGAGAGACGAATAGAATATCTATCATTTATTAAAAGACGGAGACTATTGTTGTCATCAAGAGAAACAGCCCACGATACATTTATACTTCTTCTACGGAACCTGTCCCTTCCGAGCTTTAGTGATCATGCCTCTCCACAATTTCCTTTCATTTGTATCTCTTAGGAAGTCTTTTTCTTATCTCTCGTAATCCCTCTTCTGTCAGCCATCTCCACAATTTCTTTATGTAGGTTACTCGCTTCTATCTTCTTTCCTTCCTGTCTTCAATATGTTCTGTGAGTGTCAAATTCTCCAAGCCTTCTTTTTTGCCTTCGAAATTTCATATGTATTTTTACTGATTCTAGATGAAAATGTCCCTTTTGTTTCTATATTCCCTATTGCTTTGTCGTAATTCACATATCCAGTCCATGATTCAGCATCCTTTACTTTTATGGGACTTTACAATAAACACAGACAGAACAAACAAAGCTAATCGCTCAGACATCGTGATTCGAGACCGCAAAGACAAAAAGTGCCTCCTTATTGATATGCCACTTCCCACAGACTACAATGTATCTTTGAAGATTGTCAAAAATACAATTGTCAAAATACAAGGACCTTGGAATCGAAATCTCAAAATTATGGCGGATGCGGACATCAACAATTCCATTTGTAGTTGGAAGTCCTCGGATTGATTGGAAAAGATTCCAATAGACTAATTGAACGGATTCCTGATAGCCTATCCTTCAAAGAAATACAAAAGATTGTACAGCCCACACCTGGTTTTATCTATGTAAAATGTCTGTGTCAAAACTGCTCAGAGGAAAATGTCATGATGACATTTCTGACCTTAGGTCTCTGGTCGGAAAAGGAATGGGGGTACACTAGAAATCCAAGGAAATAATCTGTGATAAATATCCAGAAACAATAGATCATCTTGTATCAGGTTGCACGATATTGGCACGATATTGCACGATATTGGCACCCACTGAGTATAAAACCCAGTATGACAGAGTGTGCCAATAACTGCACTGGAAACTTTGCAACATCTACGGGAAGGAAACTGAAAGAAACTGGTATGAACACCAGCCAGACCCGGTTACGGAGACAGGAGCTGTTACAATTCTATGGGACTACGCAATACACACTGACAGAATCCTGGTAGGACTTCTAGTTCTGTTGAGTATGTTTAAAAAATAACAGAAATACAGCCATCCGTAACTTAAAGACTTCGGATGTCCAATTTTCATTTTCAATAATCATTCCGGTCCTAGTAAGGCGACGAAGTCACTAAGAACGAGCAAGATAACTAAGATGAAAGAAAGACGAGTCAAAAATGAATAATAATGACAAGGCTTCATCTAAGAAATTCACACAATTTCAAACTATTAAGTCTTATTGCTACAAGGTGTAAACAAGCAAGAGAAATAAGATGAAAGAAAGACGAGTCAAATATGAATAATAATGACAAGGCTTCATCTAAGAAATGCACACAATTTCAGACTATTACGTCTTATTGCTACAAGGTGTAAACAAGCAAGAGAAATAAGATGAAAGAAAGACGAGTCAAATATGAATAATAAAGAAAAGGCTTCATCTAAGAAATTCACACAATTGCAGAATATTACGTCTTATTGCTACAAGGTGTAAACAAGCAAGAGAAATAAGATGAAAGAAAGACGAGTCAAATATAAATAATAATGACAAGGCTTCATCTAAGAAATTCACACAACTTCAGACTATTACGTCTTATTGCTACAAGGTGTAAATAAGCAAGAGAAATAAGATGAAAGAAAGACGAGTCAAATGTTGAATAATAATGACAATGCTTCATCTTCGTAATTCACACAATTGCAGACTATTACGTCTTATTGCTACAAGGTGTAAACAAGCAAGAGAAATAAGATGAAAGAAAGACGAGTCAAATATGAATAATAATGACAAGGCTTCACCTAAGAAATTCACTCACTTTCTGACTATTACGTATTATTGCTACAAGGTGTAAACAAGCAAGAGAAATAAGATGAAAGAAAGACGAGTCAAATATGAATAATAACGACAAGGCTTCATCTTCGTAATTCACACAATTGCAGACTATTACGTCTTATTGCTACAAGGTGTAAACAAGCAAGAGAAATAAGATGAAAGAAAGACCAGTCAAATATAAATAATAATGACAAGGCTTCATCTTCGTAATTCACACAATTTCAGACTATTACGTCTTATTGCTACAAGGTGTAAACAAGCAAGAGAAATAAGATGAAAGAAAGACGAGTCAAATATGAATAATAATGACAAGGCTTCATCTAAGAAATTCACACAACTTCAGACTTGTACGTCTTATTGCTACAAGGTGTAAATAAGCAAGAGAAATAAGATGAAAGAAGGACGAGTCAAATGTTGAATAATAATGACAAGGCTTCATCTTCGTAATTCACACAATTGCAGACTATTAGGTCTTATTGCTACAAGGTGTAAACAAGCAAGAGAAATAAGATGAAAGAAAGACGAGTCAAATATGAATAATAATGACAAGGCTTCACCTAAGAAATTCACTCACTTTCTGACTATTACGTATTATTGCTACAAGGTGTAAACAAGCAAGAGAAATAAGATGAAAGAAAGACGAGTCAAATATGAATAATAATGACAAGGTTTCATCTAAGAAATTCACACAATTGCAGACTATTACGTCTTATTGCTACAAGGTGTAAACAAGCAAGAGAAATAAGATGAAAGAAAGACGAGTCAGATATGAGTAATAATGACAAGGCTTCATCTAAGAAATTCACACAATTGCAGACTATTACGTCTTATTGCTACAAGGTGTAAACAAGCAAGAGAAATAAGATGAAAGAAAGACGAGTCAAATATGAATAATAATGACAAGCCTTTATCTAAGAAATTCACACAATTTCAGACTATTACGTCTTATTGCTACAAGGTGTAAACAAGCAAGAGAAATAAGATGAAAGAAAGACGAGTCAAATATAAATAATAATGACAAGGCTTCATCTTCGTAATTCACACAATTTCAGACTATTACGTCTTATTGCTACAAGGTGTAAACAAGCAAGAGAAATAAGATGAAAGAAAGACGAGTCAAATATAAATAATAATGACAAGGCTTCATCTTCGTAATTCACACAATTTCAGACTATTACGTCTTATTGCTACAAAGTGTAAACAAGCAAGAGAAATAAGATGAAAGAAAGACGAGTCAAATATGAATAATAATGACAAGGCTTCATCTTCGTAATTCACACAATTTCAGACTATTACGTCTTATTGCTACAAGGTGTAAACAAGCAAGAGAAATAAGATGAAAGAAAGACGAGTCAAATATAAATAATAATGACAAGGCTTCATCTTCGTAATTCACACAATTTCAGACTATTACGTCTTATTGCTACAAGGTGTAAACAAGCAAGAGAAATAAGATGAAAGAAAGACGAGTCAAATATAAATAATAATGACAAGGCTTCATCTTCGTAATTCACACAATTTCAGACTATTACGTCTTATTGCTACAAAGTGTAAACAAGCAAGAGAAATAAGATGAAAGAAAGACGAGTCAAATATGAATAATAATGACAAGGCTTAATCTTCGTAATTCACACAATTTCAGACTATTACGTCTTATTGCTACAAGGTGTAAACAAGCAAGAGAAATAAGATGAAAGAAAGACGAGTCAAATATGAATAATAATGACAAGGCTTCATCTTCGTAATTCACACAATTTCAGACTATTACGTATTATTGCTACAAGGTGTAAACAAGCAAGAGAAATAAGATGAAAGAAAGACGAGTCAAATATGAATAATAATGACAAGGCTTCATCTAAGAAATTCACACAACTTCAGACTTGTACGTCTTATTGCTACAAGGTGTAAATAAGCAAGAGAAATAAGATGAAAGAAAGACGAGTCAAATGTTGAATAATAATGACAATGCTTCATCTTCGTAATTCACACAATTGCAGACTATTACGTCTTATTGCTACATGGTGTAAACAAGCAAGAGAAATAAGATGAAAGAAAGACGAGTCAAATATGAATAATAATGACAAGGCTTCACCTAAGAAATTCTCTCACTTTCTGACTATTACGTATTATTGCTACAAGGTGTAAACAAGCAAGAGAAATAAGATGAAAGAAAGACGAGTCAAATATGAATAATAATGACAAGGTTTCATCTAAGAAATTCACACAATTGCAGACTATTACGTCTTATTGCTACAAGGTGTAAACAAGCAAGAGAAATAAGATGAAAGAAAGACGAGTCAGATATGAATAATAATGACAAGGCTTCATCTAAGAAATTCACACAATTGCAGACTATTACGTCTTATTGCTACAAGGTGTAAACAAGCAAGAGAAATAAGATGAAAGAAAGACGAGTCAAATATGAATAATAATGACAAGGCTTAATCTTCGTAATTCACACAATTTCAGACTATTACGTCTTATTGCTACAAGGTGTAAACAAGCAAGAGAAATAAGATGAAAGAAAGACGAGTCAAATATGAATAATAATGACAAGGCTTCATCTTCGTAATTCACACAATTTCAGACTATTACGTCTTATTGCTACAAGGTGTAAACAAGCAAGAGAAATAAGATGAAAGAAAGACGAGTCAAATATGAATAATAATGACAAGGCTTCATCTAAGAAAATCACACAATTTCAGACTATTACGTCTTATTGCTACAAGGTGTAAACAAGCAAGAGAAATAAGATGGAAGAGAGACGAATCAAATATTAATTTTGAGCAAATTTCCAAAACGTTTGTTAGGTTTCTCTGACATTTTGCAAATCGTTGGACAGCATATATATTTGCCGCAGTCAAATATATAATAAAATAAATGTCAAGTTACCGACGAATTTGTTTTTCATTTTTGTATGCATGGCATTGAACAATAGACAGAAGTGATGCGACACATTTCTTTCGGCCACTAAATACGACGTAATTTCTTGTCCAGATTTGTCTATGCTAACACGTCTATAGACGACCTCTGATTGTTTTGTCTGGTGAAATGTTTAAATATCATGTGATACAGTCCTTTACATATAACCTGTCTCTCGGCACTTATTCAACCACGGACTCACTGATGGCTGTCGACTCGTTCAACCTGTATGTCAATCTGACAAGTTTGATGAATCTTTTAAGTTCTAGTGAGAAAGACTATGGCCCCTGAATCCAGCAAGTGACTTGCAATGCTTATTGCAAACTGAGTTGATCTATACATAACCTGGTCTCTTTTGTAATTTTTGTTCAGCTTACTCATGTATTTTCTGCAGCTTTTGTTTAGCACACCTCCCATGTTAAATCATTTCCAACGTAATACTGATCTTAATTTGTCTACTAATATGATTATCCTTCTATCTTATCAGACCTGCATTGGAGAGACATACTCTACCAAATGATCACATGTAAATTCCTGGATTGCAATGATTTCCATTTTCCTTGTTGAATTAACAATTTGCCCAGCTTATTGGCTGTGCTTGGAAGATTCTTTTTAACCATTTCACAATAAGAAAGGCAATAAACCACGAAGACGAAACTGGTTACTGAATGTGAAAAAATATGAGAAAAAATTATTAAGGAGAGGGAACCCAGAAGAACAGGAATTAAGAACACCATAGATAACAATTGACATTGCGTTTATTTGTTTGTTCGTTTGGGGCTTTATGGCATATCAACCACTATGGGTTATTTAATGCCAGATCCTGTATTTACTAGATATATCAAAAACGTATAGCTGGCAACATCATTATTTCAAAAAAATATATCCCTGGCAACATCATTGTTTCAAAAATGTATAGCTGGCAAGTGTTTCAAAAACGTATAGCTGGCAACATCATTGTTTCAAAAAAATGTATGCCTGGCAACATCATTGTTTCAAAAACGCATAGCTGGCAACATCATTTTTTCAAAAAACTTATAGCTGGCAACATCACTGTTTCAAAAACGTATAGCTGGCAACATCATTGTTTCCCATCACATTTACGGGTAAGGTGTTAGCATATTTAGTGTAGGGTTTGGGAGGGAAAGTTAATTGTAAGTTGTAGTTGTTTTGGGATGGGTTAGATGTGATGGGGCATGACATGATTGATCGGATCGACGGCCTTTTGGTTGGACGTAGTTTATCGTCATACCCAGGACGCGGATGTAGTGTATTGTCATACCCAGGACGCGGATGTAGTTTATCGTCATACCCAGGACGCGGATGTAGTTTATCGTCATACCCAGGACGTGACATTGCGTTTAAATTTTTAAAGATCAAAGTTGACTGGAAAGCAAGAATCTGGGAGAGAGTTCCACAAGCGAAAACTCCAAGAGAATAAATTTTCAACATAGAACTTACGGTTACATCTCGCCATTTCAACTGTAAAATGATGAGACCAAAGTATCAATGAGGAAAGTAATATTTATTCTGTTTAATTACAGAAATGTGGCACAAGGCCGAGGGGATTGGGGAAAGGACGGTCTTCTTCTGTCTTAACTATAACTTAGCTAGCCGCAAACACTGACCCAATCGTACGGTCAATATTCCTTACACCAAAACAACACATTCATACGTACCTTTCTTACTACAACCACCATAATACCTCACTGTCTCTATGAAAATACTAACTAGTCCCCATTTTCAATGAGGAAAGTTCTTCAGAAAAATTACCATGAAAATATTTATAGAAAAAGTACATGATCTTGTATGGGTAAGGGTTGGGTTTGTAGTGTGAGGCTCAGTTGTCCAGTCAACGTCTGGCACTGCTGAGTAGTCTATCAAATATGGGTACGTTGCAGCCTTGAGAAAGCACGCGAAAAACAGGCATTCACTCGTTCTTGCTTGTTGGCTTCTGATAGTGTGTGGGGTACCCACTTGTTAAACTTGCACGCCTACTCTATACGGTGCAGGTGGAGTCTGACTGTTTTATCAGAAATCTGGAAGCGTTCGGCAGCTCGCTCGCTACAGGTTTGACTGTCGTCCTCTTCTATGGTCGCGTTCTGAGCCTGGTTATCCCGACTTGTGACTGGCCGCTGGGGCATTGACCACAAGGGGACAGATCTACCCACAGCATTATCTCCAAAGTCTTGACGTATTCGGTGCCTTGGTGCGACTGCAGACAGGCATAATAAACCCCGAAGGAACTGATTCTACAGCACCCTGTTTCCCGGTCGCTGCTCGAGCTATGACTGGTGTGTGTGCGCAACGTAGCTGCATTGGTCAAGAGCAATGACCGCACCCCACCGGTTTTCCATCACGTGACACATTCATTTAGTATCAGTGATAACTTTCTCCCGCACGACGTAAAAAACGGCAAGGATTTTTTTGGCTATCTTGCATTACTTTTCTTTTTAATTCTGGTATTTATTTATGTATATTTTGTTTCGTTTTCGCAATATTTACCAATTTAGGATTTTACAAGCAGATTTATTTCTATCGTACTTTCCTTGGAAAACGTTTACATGAGATTTGGTCCAATCAGTTCAGATATTTATTTCGAGTACACGTCATGCTATTACCACGAATTCTAAATGTCAAGAGAATGTATCGCTCACTTTTTTTCAAGAAATGCTACATCGTTGAACTGACTCCCGCGAGGGTGCTTCCGTTAGCATAGGTGAGTGAAAGAAGTGCTTAGTCACGAAAAATCGCGGGAATGTTCCGAATTACACGGAAAGTCGTCTTACGAGACAACGTAGGAATTGAACTCTTTCGTTAGTCGAGGACCCTATGATTAGTACCTTTTTTAAAGTAACAACCTGAAATGGTAAAAACTGGCATGTAACATTCAATGCCTGCAGAAACAAACTTTTGATTATCACCAATCTTGTCCTAGATTCTCGCCATTCTATCAGAAAGACATCTTTCTTTCAGCGTATCGTGTGGCACAAGTTCATCCCAGACCCCAAGTGACATTCATATCCACGATACATCGTTAAAGATGCTGGGAAAATATTCGGCTATTTATACGGCTCCAGAAAATACCTGACTCCTTCTGCCATGCTTCATCTTTATAAGAGTCAGATTAGACCCAAAATGGGGTATTACTGCTATATCTGGTCTGGAGCTGTTTTGGCTCATTCTATCGCTCCAGAAAGTACCTGACTCTTTCTGCCATCCTTTACCTTACAAGAGTCAGATTAGACCCAAAATGGAGTATTACTGCTATATCTGGTCTGGAGCTGTTTTGGCTCATTCTATCGCCCCAGAAAGTACCTGACTCTTTCTGCCATGCTTTATCTTTACAAGAGTCAGATTAGACCAAAAATGGAGTATTGCTGCTATATCTGGTCTGGAGCTGTTTTGGCTCATTCTATCACTGCAGGAAGTACCTGACTCTTTCTGCCATGCTTTATCTTTACAAGAGTCAGATTAGACCAAAAATGGAGTATTACTGCTATATCTGGTCTGGAGCTGTTTTGGCTCATTCTATCGCCCCAGAAAGTACCTGAGTCTTTCTGCCATGCTTTATCTTTACAAGAGTCAGATTAGACCCAAAATGGAGTATTACTGCTATATCTGGTCTGGAGCTGTTTTGGCTCATTCTATCGCTCCAGAAAGTACCTGACTCTTTCTGCCATGCTTTATCTTTACAAGAGTCAGATTAGACCCAAAATGGAGTATTACTGCTATATCTGGTCTGGAGCTGTTTCCGCTCATTCTATCACCCCAGAAAGTACCTGACTCTATCTGCCATGCTTTATCTTTACAAGAGTCAGATTAGACCCAAAATGGAGTATTGCTGCTATATCTGGTCTGGAGCTGTCTCTGCTCATTCTATCGCTCCAGAAAGTACCTGACTCTTTCTGCCATGCTTTATCTTTAAAAGAGTCAGATTAGACCCAAAATGGAGTATTACTGCTATATCTGGTCTGGAGCTGTTTTGGCTCATTCTATCACTCCAGAAAGTACCTGACTCTTTCTGCCATCCTTTATCTTTACAAGAGTCAGATTAGACCCAAAATGGAGTATTACTGCTATATCTGGTCTGGAGCTGTTTTCGCTCATTCTATCGCTCCAGAAAGTACCTGACTCTTTCTGCCATGCTTTATCTTTACAAGAGTCAGATTAGACCCAAAATGGAGTATTACTGCTATATCTGGTCTGGAGCTGTTTTGGCTCATTCTATCGCTCCAGAAAGTACCTGACTCCTTCTGCCATGCTTTATCTTTACAAGAGTCAGATTAGACCAAAAATGGAGTATTACTGCTATATCTGGTGTGGAGCTGTTTTGGCTCATTCTATCGCTCCAGAAAGTACCTGACTCTTTCTGCCATGCTTTATCTTTACAAGAGTCAGATTAGACCAAAAATGGAGTATTACTGCTATATCTGGTCTGGAGCTGTTTTGGCTCATTCTATCACTCCAGAAAGTACCTGACTCTTTCTACCATGCTTTATCTTTACAAGAGTCAGATTAGACCCAAAATGGAGTATTACTGCTATATCTGGTCTGGAGCTGTTTTGGCTCATTCTATCGCTCCAGAAAGTACCTGACTCTTTCTGCCATCCTTTATCTTTACAAGAGTCAGATTAGACCCAAAATGGAGTATTACTGCTATATCTGGTCTGGAGCTGTTTTCGCTCATTCTATCGCTCCAGAAAGTACCTGACTCTTTCTGCCATGCTTTATCTTTACAAGAGTCAGATTAGACCCAAAATGGAGTATTACTGCTATATCTGGTCTGGAGCTGTTTTGGCTCATTCTATCACTCCAGAAAGTACCTGACTCTTTCTGCCATGCTTTATCTTTACAAGAGTCAGATTAGACCCAAAATGGAGTATTACTGCTATATCTGGTCTGGAGCTGTTTTGGCTCATTCTATCGCTCCAGAAAGTACCTGACTCTTTCTGCCATCCTTTATCTTTACAAGAGTCAGATTAGACCCAAAATGGAGTATTACTGCTATATCTGGTCTGGAGCTGTTTTCGCTCATTCTATCGCTCCAGAAAGTACCTGACTCTTTCTGCCATGCTTTATCTTTACAAGAGTCAGATTAGACCCAAAATGGAGTATTACTGCTATATCTGGTCTGGAGCTGTTTTGGCTCATTCTATCACTCCAGAAAGTACCTGACTCTTTCTGCCATGCTTTATCTTTACAAGAGTCAGATTAGACCCAAAATGGAGTATTACTGCTATATCTGGTCTGGAGCTGTTTTGGCTCATTCTATCGCTCCAGAAAGTACCTGACTCTTTCTGCCATGCTTTATCTTTAAAAGAGTCAGATTAGACCCAAAATGGAGTATTACTGCTATATCTGGTGTGGAGCTGTTTTGGCTCATTCTATTGCTCCAGAAAGTACCTGACTCTTTCTGCCATGCTTTATCTTTACAAGAGTCAGATTAGACCCAAAATGGAGTATTACTGCTATATCTGGTCTGGAGCTGTTTTGGCTCATTCTATCGCCCCAGAAAGTACCTGACTCTTTCTGCCATGCTTTATCTTTACAAGAGTCAGATTAGACCAAAATGGAGTATTACTGCTATATCTGGTCTGGAGCTGTCTCTGCTCATTCTATCGCTCCAGAAAGTACCTGACTCTTTCTGCCATGCTTTATCTTTACAAGAGTCAGATTAGACCCAAAATGGAGTATTACTGCTATATCTGGTCTGGAGCTGTTTTGGCTCATTCTATCGCCCCAGAAAGTACCTGACTCTTTCTGCCATGCTTTATCTTTACAAGAGTCAGATTAGACCCAAAATGGAGTATTACTGCTATATCTGGTCTGGAGCTGTTTTGGCTCATTCTATCGCCCCAGAAAGTACCTGACTCTTTCTGCCATGCTTTATCTTTACAAGAGTCAGATTAGACCCAAAATGGAGTATTACTGCTATATCTGGTCTGGAGCTGTTTTGGCTCATTCTATCGCCCCAGAAAGTACCTGACTCTTTCTGCCATGCTTTATCTTTACAAGAGTCAGATTAGACCCAAAATGGAGTATTACTGCTATATCTGGTCTGGAGCTGTTTTGGCTCATTCTATCGCCCCAGAAAGTACCTGACTCTTTCTGCCATGCTTTATCTTTACAAGAGTCAGATTAGACCAAAATGGAGTATTACTGCTATATCTGGTCTGGAGCTGTCTCTGCTCATTCTATCGCTCCAGAAAGTACCTGACTCTTTCTGCCATGCTTTATCTTTACAAGAGTCAGATTAGACCCAAAATGGAGTATTACTGCTATATCTGGTCTGGAGCTGTTTTGGCTCATTCTATCGCCCCAGAAAGTACCTGACTCTTTCTGCCATGCTTTATCTTTACAAGAGTCAGATTAGACCCAAAATGGAGTATTACTGCTATATCTGGTCTGGAGCTGTTTTGGCTCATTCTATCGCCCCAGAAAGTACCTGACTCTTTCTGCCATGCTTTATCTTTACAAGAGTCAGATTAGACCAAAAATCGAATACTGCTGCTAAGTCTGGGCTTGAACTGTTTCGGCTCATTCTATCGCCCCAGAAAGTGCCTAGCTCCTTCTGCCATGCTTCATCTTTATAAGAGTCAGATTAGACCCAAAATGGAGTATTACTGCTATATCTGGTCTGGAGCTGTTTTGGCTCATTCTATCGCCCCAGAAAGTACCTGACTCTTTCTGCCATGCTTTATCTTTACAAGAGTCAGATTAGACCAAAAATCGAATACTGCTGCTAAGTCTGGGCTTGAACTGTTTCGGCTCATTCTATCGCCCCAGAAAGTGCCTAGCTCCTTCTGCCATGCTTCATCTTTATAAGAGTCAGATTAGACCCAAAATGGAGTATTACTGCTATATCTGGTCTGGAGCTGTTTTGGCTCATTCTATCGCCCCAGAAAGTACCTGACTCTTTCTGCCATGCTTTATCTTTACAGGAGTCAGATTAGACCCAAAATGGAGAATTACTGCTATATCTGGTCTGGAGCTGTTTTGGCTCATTCTATCGCTCCAGGAAGTACCTGACTCTTTCTGCCATGCTTTATCTTAACAAGAGTCAGATTAGACCCAAAATGGAGTATTACTGCTATATCTGGTCTGGAGCTGTTTTGGCTCATTCTATCGCCCCAGAAAGTACCTGACTCTTTCTGCCATGCTTTATCTTTACAGGAGTCAGATTAGACCCAAAATGGAGTATTGCTGCTATAACTGGTCTGGAGCTGTTTTGGCTCATTCTATCGCCCCAGAAAGTACCTGACTCTTTCTGCCATGCTTTATCTTTACAAGAGTCAGATTAGACCCAAAATGGAGTATTACTGCTATATCTGGTCTGGAGCTGTTTTGGCTCATTCTATCGCTCCAGAAAGTACCTGACTCTTTCTGCCATGCTTTATCTTTACAGGAGTCAGATTAGACCCAAAATTGAGTATTACTGCTATATCTGGTCTGGAGCTGTTTTGGCTCATTCTATCGCCCCAGAAAGTACCTGACTCTTTCTGCCATGCTTTATCTTTACAAGAGTCAGATTAGACCCAAAATGGAGTATTGCTGCTATATCTGGTCTGGAGCTGTCTCTGCTCATTCTATCACTCCAGAAAGTACCTGACTCTTTCTGCAATGCTTTATCTTTACAGGAGTCAGATTAGACCCAAAATGGAGTATTACTGCTATATCTGGTCTGGAGCTGTTTTGGCTCATTCTATCGCCCCAGAAAGTACCTGACTCTTTCTGCCATGCTTTATCTTTACAAGAGTCAGATTAGACCCAAAATGGAGTATTACTGCTATATCTGGTCTGGAGCTGTTTTGGCTCATTCTATCGCCCCAGAAAGTACCTGACTCCTTCTGCCATGCTTTATCTTTACAAGAGTCAGATTAGACCCAAAATGGAGTATTACTGCTATATCTGGTCTGGAGCTGTTTCCGCTCATTCTATCACCCCAGAAAGTACCTGACTCTATCTGCCATGCTTTATCTTTACAAGAGTCAGATTAGACCCAAAATGGAGTATTGCTGCTATATCTGGTCTGGAGCTGTCTCTGCTCATTCTATCGCTCCAGAAAGTACCTGACTCTTTCTGCCATGCTTTATCTTTACAGGAGTCAGATTAGACCCAAAATGGAGTATTACTGCTATATCTGGTCTGGAGCTGTTTTGGCTCATTCTATCGCCCCAGAAAGTACCTGACTCTTTCTGCCATGCTTTATCTTTACAAGAGTCAGATTAGACCCAAAATGGAGTATTACTGCTATATCTGGTCTGGAGCTGTTTTGGCTCATTCTATCGCCCCAGAAAGTACCTGACTCTTTCTGCCATGCTTTATCTTTACAAGAGTCAGATTAGACTCAAAATGGAGTATTACTGCTATATCTGGTCTGGAGCTGTTTTGGCTCATTCTATCGCTCCAGAAAGTACCTGACTCTTTCTGCCATGCTTTATCTTTACAGGAGTCAGATTAGACCCAAAATGGAGTATTACTGCTATATCTGGTCTGGAGCTGTTTTGGCTCATTCTATCGCCCCAGAAAGTACCTGACTCTTTCTGCCATGCTTTATCTTTACAAGAGTCAGATTAGACCCAAAATGGAGTATTACTGCTATATCTGGTCTGGAGCTGTTTTGGCTCATTCTATCGCTCCAGAAAGTACCTGACTCTTTCTGCCATGCTTTATCTTTACAGGAGTCAGATTAGACCCAAAATGGAGTATTACTGCTATATCTGGTCTGGAGCTGTTTTGGCTCATTCTATCGCTCAAGAAAGTACCTGACTCTTTCTGCCATGCTTTATCTTTACAAGAGTCAGATTAGACCCAAAATGGAGTATTACTGCTATATCTGGTCTGGAGCTGTTTTGGCTCATTCTATCGCCCCAGAAAGTACCTGACTCTTTCTGCCATGCTTTATCTTTACAAGAGTCAGATTAGACCCAAAATGGAGTATTACTGCTATATCTGGTCTGGAGCTGTTTTGGCTCATTCTATCGCTCCAGAAAGTACCTGACTCTTTCTGCCATGCTTTATCTTTACAGGAGTCAGATTAGACCCAAAATGGAGTATTACTGCTATATCTGGTCTGGAGCTGTTTTGGCTCATTCTATCGCCCCAGAAAGTACCTGACTCTTTCTGCCATGCTTTATCTTTACAAGAGTCAGATTAGACCCAAAATGGAGTATTACTGCTATATCTGGTCTGGAGCTGTTTTGGCTCATTCTATCGCCCCAGAAAGTACCTGACTCTTTCTGCCATGCTTTATCTTTACAAGAGTCAGATTAGACCCAAAATGGAGTATTACTGCTATATCTGGTCTGGAGCTGTTTTGGCTCATTCTATCGCTCCAGAAAGTACCTGACTCTTTCTGCCATGCTTTATCTTTACAAGAGTCAGATTAGACCCAAAATGGAGTATTACTGCTATATCTGGTCTGGAGCTGTTTTGGCTCATTCTATCGCCCCAGAAAGTACCTGACTCTTTCTGCCATGCTTTATCTTTACAAGAGTCAGATTAGACCCAAAATGGAGTATTACTGCTATATCTGGTCTGGAGCTGTTTTGGCTCATTCTATCGCTCCAGAAAGTACCTGACTCTTTCTGCCATGCTTTATCTTTACAGGAGTCAGATTAGACCCAAAATGGAGTATTACTGCTATATCTGGTCTGGAGCTGTTTTGGCTCATTCTATCGCTCCAGAAAGTACCTGACTCTTTCTGCCATGCTTTATCTTTACAAGAGTCAGATTAGACCCAAAATGGAGTATTACTGCTATATCTGGTCTGGAGCTGTTTTGGCTCATTCTATCGCCCCAGAAAGTACCTGACTCTTTCTGCCATGCTTTATCTTTACAAGAGTCAGATTAGACCCAAAATGGAGTATTACTGCTATATCTGGTCTGGAGCTGTTTTGGCTCATTCTATCGCTCCAGAAAGTACCTGACTCTTTCTGCCATGCTTTATCTTTATCGGAGTCAGATTAGACCCAAAATGGAGTATTACTGCTATATCTGGTCTGGAGCTGTTTTGGCTCATTCTATCGCCCCAGAAAGTACCTGACTCTTTCTGCCATGCTTTATCTTTACAAGAGTCAGATTAGACCCAAAATGGAGTATTACTGCTATATCTGGTCTGGAGCTGTTTTGGCTCATTCTATCGCTCCAGAAAGTACCTGACTCTTTCTGCCATGCTTTATCTTTACAAGAGTCAGATTAGACCCAAAATGGAGTATTACTGCTATATCTGGTCTGGAGCTGTTTTGGCTCATTCTATCGCCCCAGAAAGTACCTGACTCTTTCTGCCATGCTTTATCTTTACAAGAGTCAGATTAGACCCAAAATGGAGTATTACTGCTATATCTGGTCTGGAGCTGTTTTGGCTCATTCTATCGCTCCAGAAAGTACCTGACTCTTTCTGCCATGTTTTATCTTTACAGGAGTCAGATTAGACCCAAAATGGAGTATTACTGCTATATCTGGTCTGGAGCTGTTTTGGCTCATTCTATCGCTCCAGAAAGTACCTGACTCTTTCTGCCATGCTTTATCTTTACAAGAGTCAGATTAGACCCAAAATGGAGTATTACTGCTATATCTGGTCTGGAGCTGTTTTGGCTCATTCTATCGCTCCAGAAAGTACCTGACTCTTTCTGCCATGCTTTATCTTTACAAGAGTCAGATTAGACCCAAAATGGAGTATTACTGCTATATCTGGTCTGGAGCTGTTTTGGCTCATTCTATCGCTCCAGAAAGTACCTGACTCTTTCTGCCATGCTTTATCTTTACAAGAGTCAGATTAGACCCAAAATGGAGTATTACTGCTATATCTGGTCTGGAGCTGTTTTGGCTCATTCTATCGCTCCAGAAAGTACCTGACTCTTTCTGCCATGCTTTATCTTTACAGGAGTCAGATTAGACCCAAAATGGAGTATTACTGCTATATCTGGTCTGGAGCATTTTTGGCTCATTCTATCGCCCCAGAAAGTACCTGACTCTTTCTGCCATGCTTTATCTTTACAAGAGTCAGATTAGACCCAAAATGGAGTATTACTGCTATATCTGGTCTGGAGCTGTTTTGGCTCATTCTATCGCTCCAGAAAGTACCTGACTCTTTCTGCCATGCTTTATCTTTACAAGAGTCAGATTAGACCCAAAATGGAGTATTACTGCTATATCTGGTCTGGAGCTGTTTTGGCTCATTCTATCGCTCCAGAAAGTACCTGACTCTTTCTGCCATGCTTTATCTTTACAAGAGTCAGATTAGACCCAAAATGGAGTATTACTGCTATATCTGGTCTGGAGCTGTTTTGGCTCATTCTATCGCCCCAGAAAGTACCTGACTCTTTCTGCCATGCTTTATCTTTACAAGAGTCAGATTAGACCCAAAATGGAGTATTACTGCTATATCTGGTCTGGAGCTGTTTTGGCTCATTCTATCGCTCCAGAAAGTACCTGACTCTTTCTGCCATGTTTTATCTTTACAGGAGTCAGATTAGACCCAAAATGGAGTATTACTGCTATATCTGGTCTGGAGCATTTTTGGCTCATTCTATCGCCCCAGAAAGTACCTGACTATTTCTGCCATGCTTTATCTTTACAAGAGTCAGATTAGACCCAAAATGGAGTATTACTGCTATATCTGGTCTGGAGCTGTTTTGGCTCATTCTATCGCTCCAGAAAGTACCTGACTCTTTCTGCCATGCTTTATCTTTACAGGAGTCAGATTAGACCCAAAATGGAGTATTACTGCTATATCTGGTCTGGAGCATTTTTGGCTCATTCTATCGCCCCAGAAAGTACCTGACTCTTTCTGCCATGCTTTATCTTTACAAGAGTCAGATTAGACCCAAAATGGAGTATTACTGCTATATCTGGTCTGGAGCTGTTTTGGCTCATTCTATCGCTCCAGAAAGTACCTGACTCTTTCTGCCATGCTTTATCTTTACAAGAGTCAGATTAGACCAAAAATCGAATACTGCTGCTAAGTCTGGGCTTGAACTGTTTCGGCTCATTCTATCGCCCCAGAAAGTGCCTAGCTCCTTCCGCCATGCTTTATCTTTACAAGAGTCTCTCAAAAAAGAAGTATTGCTACATTATGTCGGCTGTAGCTGTTTCAACTCGTTCTATCGCCTTCCCGGCCACTACAATCTTAACCTCTTATAGTCTAGTGTTAACCGTTATCTTTTCAAGATATCCTCATAACCTCTCCCCATACTACTCACACAACAACCGCTTTCAATAATCCTCTGAATGGTCGTTGAGCCTTGTATATAGTAAAAATTAGCAGCACAAAGAAGACGGAGCTTCTTGACATAATCCCAAGATTCTTGACATAATCCAAAGGGGCTGTAATGTCATCGATCCTGACCAGTCTTTTCGACCTCAGTGACTTCTCACCGACGTGACGTGACTTTCTTCTGACTTTTCTACAAATATTTTCATGGCAACTGCTCTGAGCTTCCCCTGGTACCCGACTATATGTATGTAAACGTGTTAGATTGGCAAGTAGGGGAGGTAACAAAATATAAAAGAGCCACAAAGCACCGGAAGGTGTGGAGAGTCATGATCGCCATCATTCCGAAGGATCGCTGTATATAGAAGAATGTTAAAGTTTTGTATGTCACGGTGAAGTGCATCTTGAAGTATTTTACTGTTGAATTCTCTAGATGCAACCGCCACTTTCACTCTGTATCTTTTCTCGCACATCTCGCCTGTGGGACCCCCCTCTAGATTTCTTGCTTCTCGACAACTATAATCTTCAAACATTTAATTGCAACGTCAGACATAATCATCTGTTTTTATTTAAATATATATATATATATATATATATATATATATATATATATATATATATATATATATATATATATTTATATGTGTGTGTGTGTGTGTCTGTGTGTGTGTGTGTATGTATGACTGCTCTGAATATATATATATATATATATATATATATATATATATATATATATATATATGTGTGTGTGTGTGTGTGTATGTATGTATGTATATATGTAACTGCTCTGAATTCTATTGGTCAAAATGACCAAGGGAATTCAGAGCAGCATGAATCCAGTCAGATCTTATCTTAAATAACAACTTAAAAGAGACTGTTTGACAACACAAGGACTGACCAAAATTCATGTTAAAATAAATTTTTAAAAAATTAAAAAAACAAATGAAAACTACAGACAAAAGTTCATTTTCTCCATCAAGACATTCATTTCTGTAGTTCACTGCTACCAGCAAGCAAATTTTTTTTTCTCCTGATGATGGCCATGTTGGCCGAAACTAGTCGAGGAATCTAACTGAAATAATAATAACAACGACAGAATATTAATATACAACCCAGTGTGTCTGAAGATTTTCATTTTTTAATATATATGGGGTGTGTGTAACCCCCTGTAACCACCTAAGTTCTAGTGGAATTGTCTCCTTGTTCAGGGTGAAACAATTTAAAAAATAGACAATGTTTTCTTTTGTTATCCATAATCGATTTTCCTGAATATCTTCAATTCTATATTTAATTAGAATCTTTTCTATATATCATGATTTTATCATCTCAATCAAACTGTTTTTAAATGCAAATCGCAAAACAAAATCTCGAAGCACTTCAAGATTAACTTCTTCAAGGCATGCGTCAATCTTTCCCTATTCTAATAACCTTCACTTCCTAGCACCTCCTCTTCTCACTTATCCTAACCATTTTAACAGCTACCCCCTTCCTTGAGTTGCTCACGTGCCTTGTATTGGGTGATACTGATCAAAAACTTCCAACAAGTTATAGTTTTCCCCGACAAGTAATGATTGCCGGATGAAATCTGGGATCTCGTGACGTCCAGCCCATTGCATTAACCATTGGGTGATCTCTGCAGGGCACATGTCGTTTCTGTGCATTGCAGCGTGACGAAAAATGTACCGCTTGTTTTCTCTTCACCTGACAATACAAAGGCCTGAGCATTAACAGATGGAAGCAACGAACTGATTCGAGGTCCACGTCTTTAACGCCACTAGCGATTCCACTACCACGCCCCCCACCCCGACCCCCGACCCACGCATCACCGTTGACGACGAAGCATTTTATCCCCTGCCGTTAGCACAGGACTTTCTCTCACTTCTTTTTCTAGCATTAAGTACTCCTTTTTGTCTCTCTTTTGTAGCCGTTCTTTCATTTCTTTTCTCGCCTCTCAAGATTCTTTTGCGGAAGGCATCGCTGCGCAAGCGCGGAAATTCAAATAATCGTTTCCAGATAGAGATTCTTTTAAACTTTTTTCTTTCTTTCTTTCTTTCTTTCTTTCTTTCTTTCTTTCTTTCTTTCTTTCTTTCTTTCTTTCTTTCTTTCTCCCCACCAACTTCTTCTTTCTTTCTTTCTTTCTTTCTTTCTTTTCACCAACTTCTTTCTTTCTTCAAATTTTTTTTTCTCCGTACCACTTTATTCCTTCTTTCTTTCTTTTTCCACATTTTCTTTCTCCCCACCCAAGCGCAGAAAATCAAATAATCCTTTCCAGATACAGATTGTTTTAAACATTTTCTTTCTTTCTTTCTTTCTTTCTTTCTTTCTTTCTTTTTCTTCTTATATCTTCTTTCTCACCACCCACTTTATACCTTCTTTCTTCCATTCTATCTTACTTCACATTTTCTTTCTCCCCACTCGCTTTATTCTTTCTTTCGTTCTTTCTTTCTTTCTTTCTTCAAATTTTCTTTCTCCTTACCACTTTATTCTCCCTTTCTTTCTTTTTCCACACTTTCTTTCTCCCCACCCACTTTATTCCTTCTTTCTTTCTTCCTTTCTTTCTTTTTCTTCTAATATTTTCTTTCTCACCACCCACTTTATACCTTCTTTATTCCATTCTATCTTTCTTCATATTTTCTTCTCCCCACCCACTTTCTTCTTTCATTCTTTCTTTCTTTCTTTCTCCACAACAACTTTATTCTTTCTTTCTATCTTTCTTCAAATTTTCTTTCTCTCACCCACTTTATTAGTTCTTTCCTTTTTCTTTCTTACATTCTTTCTTTCTTCCTTTTTTTTCTTTGTCTTCTTATATTTTCTTTCTCACCACCCACTGTATACCTTCTTTCTTCCATTCTATCTTCCTTCACAGTTTCTCCCCCCACCGCTTTATTCTTTCTTTCTTTCTTTCTCCCCACCCACTTTATTCTTTCTTTCTTTCTATCTTTCTTCACATTTTATTTCTCTATACCACTTTATACTTTCTTTCTTCCATTCTATCTTTCTTCACAGTTTTTTCTCCCCACCCGCTTTATTCTTTCTTTCTTTCTTTCTTTTTCCCAACAACTTTATTCTTTCTTTCTTTCTATCTTTCTTCAAATTTTCTTTCTCTATACCACTTTATTCTTTCTTTCTTTCCTTAATTACCTGTGTATAATTCGCCCCCTAGTTCTTGCGTAAAAAAACTATTCATCAAAGCCTGTACAAAACACGTATATATGCAGTCAGAGAAATAGTAACTTTATTTTTTAATTTTCAACTTGGAATTATTCTGAAGCTTACTAGGGATATCTTTCACAATATGAACACTTTTTTTCCTTTCGGGCATGCTTTCGGGGTGGGGGGGAAATTTACAATTAATTAACATAGCAAACTACACCTCACCCTGATATTCGTGATCTGAGGGCTTATTCAAGTGTATTATGTGAAGACATTTTGAAAATATTGCTTAAAAGCCTTCGGGCGGACTTTAGGCTAGAACCTGCGGAGGTTTTTTGTGCCTTCGGCCTTTTACCTTCAGGGTCCTATATACGTAAATGTTATAATAATTTAGAAATAAGTTATGTTATCTTTATTTAATATGTTAATTCGGCATAATCTTTCTTCGTATACATAACCGATCTCCGAAGTTTGTTTTTATTTATTTTGCGCGCAATTTTTCTTTTTCTTGAAAATCACCATTCTTTATGATCTCTTCGGATAAAGTCAATCGTAAAAGATACTAGGGAACCCGAACTATGTAATATTTCGAATGGGCCACAGTATGCGTCCTAGAAATAATAATAATAAAAGAAATCATATGAGCAAGTACCGTTCCACGCTTAAGTTTAATTACGGTTTAATTAAACGATATCAATTGCAATTCCGATGAAAAGCGAAATTAAAGTTAAACATTTAATAAAGAATTGTTATTTAAAATTTTCACTCTGTTCGATCTCAACAACGCCTTTATCCACTGTGCCATGTGTCCTTGAATAAAGGGTTCAGTTCGACATTCCAACCACCTGAAGAAGGCCGGAACGTATAACAGCCAAAACGTTGTGACAAACATGGCGACAAAGATGAAAACAATAGTCCGAATAATGTAAATAGTGTACATAATACCTCATCTCAGAAATATAGACAGATACTGAAAGGCCGAAACATTGTAATAAATATGGCGACAAAAATGTGCACAATACTCCGAATAATGTAAATAGTGTACATAATACCTCATCTTAGAAATATAGACAGATACTGAAAGGCCGAAACGTTGTAATAAATATGGCGACAAAGATGAAGACAATAGTCCGAATAATGTAAATAATGTACATAATACCTCATCTCAGAAATATAGACAGATACTGAAAGGCCGAAACGTTGTAATAAATATGGCGACAAATATGAGGGAAGTAGTCTGAATAATGTAAATAGTGTACATAATACCTCATCTCAGAAATATAGGCAGATACTGAAAGGCCGAAACGTCGTAATAAATATGGCGACAAAGATGAAGACAATAGTCCGAATAATGTAAATAGTGTACATAATACCTCATCTCAGAAATATAGACAGATATTGAAAGGCTGCAACGTTGTAATAAATATGGCGACAAAGATAAGGACAATAGTCCGAATAATGTAAATAGTATACATAATACCTCATCTCAGAAATATAGACAGATACTGAAAGGCCGAAACGTCGTATTAAATATGGCGACAAAGATGAAGACAATAGTCCGAATAATGTAAATAGTGTACATAATACCTCATCTCAGAAATATAGACAGATATTGAAAGGCTGCAACGTTGTAATAAATATGGCGACAAAGATGAAGACAATAGTCCGAATAATGTAAATAGTGTACATAATGCCTCATCTCAGAAATATAGACAGATACTGAAAGGCCGAAACGTTGTAATAAATATGGCGACAAATATGAGGGAAATAGTCCGAATAATGTAAATAGTGTACATAATACTTCATCTCAGAAATATAGACAGATACTGAATGTATGCACGGAAAATTGGAAAAGAAACATTCTAGACTTGTGAATAGGGATGCCCCAATTTTGCTGGACGGCAACGTACAGCTGCGCGCTTCTCAATCAACTGTCCAAAAACTGAATTATGAAATTTGATCTCATCCTCCATATTCACCTGATATCTCCGCTACTGAGTCTCACTTATTGAAGCGTTTCGAGCTTTTCCTACGCAATAAAACATTCTCCAATAAGGAAGAGGTAATGGAAGGATTTGAACTGTTTATCATATCAAAGGATGAGAATCTTTTTAAAGATAGGATGAAGAATTTAGAGGATGGTGCCGATTTCAACTAAGTAAATTAATTATTTAACATCTCAGTTGCGTTTTATTCATTTCCTATAAATTGTGTCATTTCATGTGTGACAACGTAATATAGGCGTGTCTTTGTCAGTGCGTGGGCGTGTGTGTGTGCATTTGCTGGCATGTTTGTATTTGTCTTTGCCAACTCCATATTGCGCATGCCTCAACGAATGCACTTCAGCGGTTTGCAAGGGAAAAAATTAAAAAAATTAGTTGCCGTGATGTTTAGGGGGCCTGAAACATTTTCGGGATCTGAAGATGATTTGAATCATTTGAAAGGGCAATCAAGCCTGACTTTTCGACCTCGCGACAGAACGATCACCGTTACAACTCATTTCTTTTCTTCTTTTTCTTTGCTCTAACCATTGATCCTAACCCACAAATACGATTGGGGAGCATATTGCGAATTAGAAAAATCAAGATCCATTTAAGCCTTAAAAGGACACCGGGCTATTTACATTTTTGGGTTACTAAAAAAAGAGAATATTTTAGAGGATAATTTTTAGGGTAAAATATGGAAAAACTGTTGCCATATTGCATGTCTGAGTTCATTGAAAACATTGAATAAAATGAACAAAATTATTCGAAGCTAAAAAAAAAAAAACGAATAAAAAATCTATATATATATATAAAAAAGATGGATAAATTCTAAATAGGGCGCCTATGAAAGGACCTCATCGAATTTAAAAGACCCACTCAAATTATAGGGGGGCCTAATTACTCTAAATTGTTTCAAATTAATTTATAAGATGCCCATTAAATCTGGAAATGAACAAATCTCGTCTGATCTTTTATGGCTTTGTCAGGATCCAAAGACTGGCATCGATAGCCATGCATATATTTATATCACTCATTCTTTCATGCTTTCTTTTAGCATCTATCTATCTATCTATCTATCTATCTATCTATCTATCTATCTATCTATCTATCTACCTATCTATCTATCTATCTATCTACCTATTTCAATATGCTTATATCTATCTATCTGTCTGTCTATTTCAATATGGTTATATCTATCTATCTATCTATCTATTTCAATATGCTTATATCTATCTATCTATCTATCTATCCATTTCAATATGCTTCTATCTATCTATCTATCTATCACATTCTGTTAACTGCCTATCTATATAATTCTGTTCATATATATATATGTATATATATATATATATATATATATATACATACATACACACGTATATATATCATTCAGTTCATTATCTATCTCATTCTGTTCATTTCTCACTCTCACTCTCTCTCTCTCTCTCTCTCTCTCTCTCTCTCTCCATCCATATATATATATATATATATATATATATATATATATATGAAATGGACAAAGTACAACAATTATTTAAAGACATTTTTTTATATTTTTACGTTCTTTTTTATAGACACAATTATTTAAGTAGATTTTCTATGAAAATTTCTCGGACATTCAGGCCGGTAAATGTCGTTAATAATGTTTATTATAAACAGAGCATTTATTAAAATATTTGTATCTATAAAAAGAACGTATAAACATAAAAAATGTCTTAAAATAAATATATATATAACATTCTGTTTATTATCTATCTTTGTCTCTTTCTGTCTGTCTCTCTGTCTCCTTCTCTGTCCCCCCTCTCTCTCTCTCGATATATATATATATATATATATATATATATATATATATGAAATGGACAAAGTACAACAATTATTTAAAGACATTTTTTTATATTTTTACGTTCTTTTTTATAGACACAATTATTTAAGTAGATTTTCTATGAAAATTTCTCGGACATTCAGGCCGGTAAATGTCGTTAATAATGTTTATTATAAACAGAGCATTTATTAAAATATTTGTATCTATAAAAAGAACGTATAAACATAAAAAATGTCTTAAAATAAATATATATATAACATTCTGTTTATTATCTATCTTTGTCTCTTTCTGTCTGTCTCTCTGTCTCCTTCTCTGTCCCCCCTCTCTCTCTCTCGATATATATATATATATATATATATATATATATATATATATATATATATATATATATATATATTCTTCTGTGCATTATGTATGTGTCTTATACTGTTCATTCAATCTCTCTATATATCTTTAACGTTTTGTTCATATGTATCTATCTACCTATCTCTCTGTCTGTCTGTCTGTCTGTCTGTCTGTCTCTCTCTCTCTCTCTCTCTCTCTCTCTCTCTCTCTCTGTGTTCATATATATTTTTGAGTCAATAATCAACAAATTAATCAATCCATCTGGACGCGTGGCCGTGATGTTACAATGAAATCCTAGTTTTAATTTGCCTTTTGAAAAGTGCCTGAAAACCATGACTCTGCTACGCCTCTTGAAAGAGAGCAGCATTGACCCTTGAACCCTGTGGACAGTAGCGAGAAGGTATTATACCGTCCGCGTTGATGACAACTTCTACTGCCATTGCCGTTGCCGGGAAATTTGGTATGCATGACCCTAGGAACCTCAGTCCGGTCTTTTCGTGTGATGATCAGTTGAACTTGATTAAAGATTTTTCACACCGGAGAAAAAGCAAAACAGTCTATGCTCTTGATGTCTTAGCCTGTACAGCAAAGCGCTTCGTACGGATCAAACGATTTCCTCTTGTCATTTCCGACATGAGCGGATCGCTTTGCATCACATACCGACTTGTGTCGGATGTCCTCATGCAAAACTCCTCTGATGCTGGACTCTTTCAAATTTCTCTGATTGGTTGTCAGTGACCCTTATCGATTTTCTTCTGCACCTTTCATACAAAGGTGTTCGGATAGGATTAGGACCTTGCGTTTTGTTCTTTTTAGCTGCTGCTATTGGATCCTCTATCTATCTATCTATCTATCTATCTATCTATCTATCTATCTATCTATCTATCTGTGCTTCTAACGATCTATCAATGTCATTTTTTTCATTATCTATCTATCTATCTATCTATCTATATATCTATCTATCTATCTATCTGATTCTGTTCATTATATCTATCTATCTTCTTTTTCTTTTTTTAAAAGCTTTTCACCCCAGGCAAGGCTGAAAGCCACTAGCAAGCAAGGGGTTACAAAGGATTTAGAGCAAGAGCAGATAGGAGTGATAGAGGAAAAGATCTGGAGAAGGATGGTAGATAGATCAATGCAACTGGAGATGTCGATTGACGTTACATTTGAATAGTTGGAGATTATCTATCTATCTATCTATCTATCTATATGATGTGGACCCGAAGTAGGGGCCACGGAAGGAAAACACGGAATCACGGGTTAGAGGTAAGAAAGATATATTAAACAGAAAAGTTACAAAGAATAGTGTAAGCAGAGCTTACTATCCAGTGGTGTCCGATATTGGTATCGTACGCGGCTGCGCATTACTGGTGCTACTCTCATGATACTACCATTCACATAATAATATAGTACTGGGAGAGTCCATGATGTAGGGAAGTATCGGTCTCACAACACTATCTATCTATCTCCCCAAGTCTTTTCATTATTTATCTATCTTGCTAACTATCTCGAGACTTTTTGTCTTACCGAGTTTACCGTGAGCTGTACAAGTCATTTTCGTTGGATATTCATCGGAGTAAGTGTCATTTTTGTTTGCCTCCCACCATCATCTTGTGTATCCATTGTTGTTTTTCTTTGTCGTCTTATTCGTCTGAATTGCGCGTATTGTTTCGAATTGTGTTGGGGTGACGAGGTTAGGCCGACAACATCTCGGAGCCCGAATCTCTTCCTGCTTCCCCAGCAGAAGTAACTCCTTCAGCATGGGCAAGGGATAGGCCCCCACAAAATGGGTCAGAATATTTCAAAAATTTAAAAGAGAAGTTTGATCCATATGTTAATGGAAATGAGTTATTACCGGAGCCGTCTGTATTGGACACGGTGAATACAAGGACAATCTCGATAGTAACAACGGACCCCAAGACCCGGAAGCTAAATATCGCGACTAGGGAAGTGATGGAGGAGGCTCTGAAAAGTCTTCAAATTGCAGCCCAAATTCAAGCAAGAAGAAGTAAGTCAATGTGGGACATCTTATTGCCGACAGAAGAGAAAGCCAAATCGCTGGCAGGCTGTATTCTAACTACTTCGACAATCAGGCTTCAGACTGAATATATGGGGACAAGAAAGGCAAAGGTGACTCTACATAGGTTGCCACTCTACATATCTGAAGACCATATTGGTTTTTTCTTTTCTAAATATGGGGACGTCTCCGACGTCTGCCCTATTAAAAGTAAGGCCGGAATTGCCACAAGCGATACCGTAATCTCAATTACCTTAAATCGAAAGCAATTTACTTGAAATACCCAACACGTTAATGTGTGAGGGTAGACTTATCTATGTCGTAGTGAAGGGTCGTCGGCCACTTTGTTGGGCTAGTGGAGCTGCGGAGCATTTGTCGAAGTCTTGCCCGGGGCAAAATCCTGCCCCACAACCCAAAAAGAAAAATGAAGCAGCAACATCACAGGCAACTTCACAAGCAACAGTACAGACAACAGTACAGACAACCAAGAAAACTGGTTAGTGGACGGAAGTCGTCAAGAAGGGACCCAAAAGTACCACCACCTCCCTTCGGCAGCGGAATGAAGGTCCCCAACCAGAGCCAGAGGATCAGTAAGTAAGTGAAGTGAAAATGCAGAAAAGGGGGAAAAATAAATTTGGCTCTGCCAAAACCAAGGCTCAATCAGCCCCGGCTTCGCCAGTCAAGAAGCCTGAAGAAAATACCACAAGAAGTCTTCCTTCTTCCCCTCTAAAAGCACCACTGTCCCCTATTCGCAATACACCTCCTCATCAAACACCCCCTCCCAATACCATTGCAGCCGATGATATTTCTACTCCTCCCAACACACCACTTTCCAAATTCCCAAATCCCAGCACCCCCCAGCAGAGTTGCTCTTCTCGTAAGAAGAAATTCCCGAGTGGGGTAATGTCTTGCTGTGTGAACAAGCAGTCAATAGAAGCGGGCATGTCGAAGCCAAAAAGAGCTTTGTTGAAGCCCTTGTGAAAGATGGCGTCAGTAGACGGACTTGCTACAGATGATCCCCGAAATTTCCCTAAGACCGCTGGCGTAATAACAGGGATAAAAAGCACAGGCCGAAATCTAATAGCGTGGGATCACCTTCACGAGGCGAAGGATGCCTTTCCGGAGATCCATATGGCGGAAATTGGAACCCCGGAACTGAGAAAGCTACAGAAATATTGTGCAGGGAGGGTCTCAGTAATCCTCCATCCTTCATTATACAGGACATTAAAACTAACGTACCCTTCGGACGTTGGCGGTATTGTCCGAGTATGACAACAGAGATGGGGACAGGGAGCCTGGCACAATCCGTCGGGTTCCTTTCATCCGCAGATTTCCGTCCAGTCTGTAAGTAGGGGAATCAACTTGAAAAATGTCTCTCAAGATAGTTTTAATGCGAGGGGCTTGAGGGATCGGAATAAGGCCGCCCGCCTGCTTTGTGATCTCTTGTCGTTCGGTGTAGATCCAGGAGACGCACTTTGCTTGCGATGTTGTTGTGCGTGTGCTGCCTATCGACTATGTTGTCTATTCAGCATACGTGGACCAGCCGGCCAGAGGTTTTTCCTTGCTGGTTAAACGTACCCTGGATGCGAGGGTGGACCTTGTCCACGTCGATGCAGGGGGGTGATCGTGGCTGATATTGCCGTGAACAATAGTTCGTTTCGGATCGTTGCGG
>OZ038497.1:15159103-15166603 GCA_964036315.1 Acanthosepion esculentum | reverse complement strand
CAAAACTGGAAGCAAAAAGCCTCGAATATAATTTTGTAATTAAATTAAAAATATTAGTTCCATTTCATCCTCCGTCAGTTTCTATCTATCTATCTATCTATCTATCTATCTATCTATCTATCTATCTATCTATCTCAGTCTGTTTCTATCTATCTATTTATCTATCTATCTATCTCAGTCTGTTTCTATCTATCTACCTACCTATCTATCTATATATCTATCTCAGTCTGTTTCTATCTATCTATCTATCTATCTATCTATCTATCTATCTATCTCAGTCTGTTTCTATCTATCTATCTATCTATCTATCTATCTATCTCAGTCTGTTTCTATCGATCTATCTATCTATCTATCTCAGTCTGTTTCTATCTATCTATCTATCTATCTATCTCAGTCTGTTTCTATCTATCTATTTATCTATCTATCTATCTCAGTCTGTTTCTATCTATCTACCTATCTATCTATCTATCTCAGTCTGTTTCTATCTATCTATCTATCTATCTCAGTCTGTTTCTATCTATCTATCTATCTATCTATCTATCTATCTATCTATCTATCTATCTATCTATCTATCTCAGTCTCTTGATATCTATGTGCGGTGCACTTGTGAGAACCGGAGAGCGTTTCGTGTATATCAAATCCGGCGCCTTACAGTCGTCAGTAGATCCGGGACTGAAGGACGTAACAAAAAGTAGCAGTCAAGAACGAACAAGCAAATATAAAATCAACATTAAAAAAAGAAAGAAAGAAAGAAGAGGTCGAAAAAGAAAACTGCACTTTGTGAACCCGACTAGTAAGACAAGAGCGTGCCCGAGTAAAGAAAAAAGAAGTAAAGAAGTTAAACAACAAAATGAGAATACTACGTCCCCCTCCCCACACACACTACTACTAATGACTTTTCTACTGTTAAGGAAATGTAAACGGCACAGGCACTCGTATCCGAGGATTCCAGTCAAATTGGGCGACAAACTAATCCATATTGTAGACGCCTAGCTCAGGCACATTTCTGTTTCTTCAACGCCCACGGAGTTCACCTGTGGCTTTGTGCTGCAACTGCTGAGCGGACCTGAGTTCCAGTTTCTGGGAGAGAACGTGTTATCTAGCGTGCTCAACAATCTGACCAAAGCCAGCACATTTAAACCCTCAGTCACGATGACTTGTAACTTCGTGCTAGAACAACTATCGACTACCCACAAAGATTCCGTCTGCACAATTTCACTCACATGTTTTGGGTCAACCCGTGGTATGGTCTTCAGGCACTTTCTAAAGGTGCCGCATCGCGGGATCCCCCTCTCCAGACAGATAACATCAGCAAGTCTACTTCCTGACAAATCAGCCGGGGTGAAATTCGAATATATATATATATATTTATAAACATACATATTATATATATATATATATATATATATATATATATATATATATATATATATATATATAAAAGTGGACATAGAATTCAACACTTAGAGGCGACAGTCTGTGTCAGTTGATTGTTGTAGATTGTTCTAACTATTATTTTGGCGGGAACAGTTTTTAATTAACAACAATCAATATTGAACAAATAGCTTTAATTATCTTCCCAAACACAAACAAAACTATTAAATAAGCTATATAAACAAATTTTTACTACGTTAATAAAAACACCGATCAAAATAAAAAAAATAAAAATAAATGAATATATAAGATAAGAAATAAAAAAAATAAATAAATATAAAAATAAATAAAAAAACAAGCAAAATAATTTAACCCAAAATAAACAAATAAACGACTTCCTGTAAAATAACCGCCAAAATAGACTACCCACAATGCACCACTGACCCGTATATATAAATAGCCGAGAAAAATAACAGCACTCGTGGCCTGACGATTGCATCTAGCATGAAACAGAATGTCGCCTCTAAGTGTTGAATTCTATGTTCACTTTTATATTTACACAAGATCTATCTCTGATATTGAGCACTTTATCCCATAAATATAGCACATTTTAAGACTATATTTCTTCATATATATATATATATATATATATATATATATATATATATATATATAGTTGAATTGATGTGATTTTTTTACCCTGGGTTTCATGCTTTTTGCGATCGTCAGACAAACTGATTAATTTTTAAATTTTGTATTTATATGTGGTTGCGTATGTCGGTGTTTCGTATGGAAGTGGGAGGAAAATTTGTCGTCGGAACGCCACTCATACTTACTTATGTATATATATGTATATATATATATATGTATATATATATATGTATATATGTATATATATATGTATATATATGTATGTATACATATATATATATATATATATATATATATATATATATATATATATATATATATATATAGTTGGATTGATGTGAGTTTGTGAACTTGGATTGCATAAGAGCTTCCACAGAGAGTGAATTGTTCATTTGGAGAACAACATTATCAGGCGTGTGAGACATCCAGTGGATTTCAAGCACAGATCGAAGTCGGCGCTGATGAAAATGTTCCATAAATGTATATCCATAGTATAGCTGGCCAGTCGCATTCCAGGATACCCCTCTTCTCGGGCGGCCAGCCAATCTCCATTACAGACGCCTGCTCAGGCACATTTGTGTTTTGTTCAACACCCACAGAGCGCACCTGTGGTTTATATTTCAACTATGTTCAGCAGACCGTAGTTACGGTTTCTGGGAGTGAGCGCATTATCTAGATTCATCAAAAGTCTGATTAAGGCTAGCACGCTCAAGCCCTCGGTCACGATGACCTGTGACTTCATGCGAGCACAACCAACGACATACATAGATACTTATTTGGTAATTGAATGACAATATGGAAAATGTCTAAGTAACACGTTTCGACCTCTAAAAGGACTACATCCGACTGAAGTAATGTTCTTATTGGGAACCACTGTCCTAAATTAAAGGGGAAAAACATAAATGGCGTAACCACTCGTATCCGAGGATGCCTGTCTTTTAGGATGGCTAGGTAATCCCCATTGCAGACGCTTACTCAGGCACATTTGTATTTGATCAATATACACAGTGGTTTATATTACAACTATGCTGATATTAGTTCCAGTTTCTGGGAGTGAGCGCGTTATCTGTTGTCGTCAAGTCCGAACAATCACCAACAAGAAAGAAAGCCTCGGTCACGATGACTTGTGACTTTGGTCAACCCAAAGTTTCTTTTTTTTCTTTTTTAGGCATTTTCCAAAGTTGCCGCACGTTGGAATCGCCTCCTCCAGACCGATAATATCAAGAAATCACCTTTCTGACAAATCAACCATGGCGAGATTCGAACCCGGGTCTCATGGTCAGAAAGCCAACGTTTTAACCATTTCGCCAAGCGTCCAAATTAATTACTTCTACTACTAGTACTACAAGTAAGATAGTACCTATGCTGGGGTTGATTCGTCTTCTATTCACCGTGTTCTTTCTCCTGCTTTTGTAGTACCTTTTTTTTTAAAGCCTCTAAAACACAAGCTGTTCCAGAGTGTAGAAGACTTAGGGACAGAAACATTGAAGAGAAAGGGGAAAGTAGATAGCGATTAACACTGCATTTCGAATTATGCAGATTAAAGTTGGCTGGAAAGCATGGCGGCCGAAGGAAGTTCCACAAGTGAGAAGTGCGAGAAAAGAAACTGTGACTTTTCTATAAATACTTTCGTGGTAATTGTTCTGATGAACTTTACCTTTTTGGGGGGTTCTTGTATAAAAATTGTAAACAGTGTAAATATTCATTAGGTTTTCATTTTTAAAAGTTGTCATTTCCCACCACCCCAGACAAATCGTAAACATGGGGAATAGTTTGGACTTCATAAAGACTCGGGGGTACTGTGGTGGCTGTAGTAAGAACTGAAAGCCAAGAATGTGTTGTTTTGGTGCAAGGAATAGTGTAGTTAGCATGGGTCAGTGATTGTGGCTAGCTAACATTAAGATATGGCAGATTGAAGACACTCCCCCATTTTTGGCGTTGTGCCACCTTTTTGTATTCAACAATAATAAATATTAATTCCCATTATGCTATCTAGAATTTATAAATTTAAGCGCAGTACTAGATTGGCAGCTAGGTCTCATCATTTTACAGGTGAAATGGCCAGATGTCATCGTAAGTTCTATGTTAACCGTTTCTTTTTTCCCTTCTCGCTGGTGGAACCTGCTTTCCAATCAACTTTGATCTTTTCAAATTTAAAATCCATTTTTCAATCGTTTTCATCTCTCTTCTTCATTCCTGTTCTTTTATTGTTCTTTCTCCTTAATAGAGTCGTCCTGGGAACGACAATAGCAAGGCCTCTGATCCGGGGGTCTTGAGGAACGTGGAATCACCTCTTAATTGCTGGTGTTCCCAGACCCTGACCCGGGGTGGTAGCACCTGTTAGGGTCCCAGCTATGGGCAAATAGTTAACACCGAAACTTGTGTAAAAATAGGTTTTAATACCAGAAATACTTAGTAATAAAAAATTATTACCAGAAATAATTTTTGAAGGAAAAATTATTATCAGCAATACTTTTAAAAAAATACCAGCAATACAAAGAGTTATACATTCTTTGAAAAAAAAATATGAAAACCTATAGATTTCTTCAAGGAAAAATATTTCCAGAAATAGATTTTTGAAGAAAAACGTATTACCAGCAATAAACATTTTGTCGGTATTAAATAACCCATTGAGGTTGATATGCCGTAAAACAAAACAAACCAAACCAATATATATTGAGATAGATAGATAGATAGATAGATAGATAGATAGATAGATAGATAGATATTAGCAGCAATAAAAATCTTGTCGGCATTAAATAACCCATTGAGGTGTTGATATGCCATAAAACAAAACAAACGAAACCAATATATACAGAGATAGATAGATAGATACATATTAGCAGCAATAAAAATCTTGTCGGCATTAAATAACCCATTGAGATGTTGATATGCCGTAAAACAAACCAAACCAATATATACTGAGATAGATATATATATATATATATAGATAGATAGATAGATAGATAGATAGATAGATAGATAGATAGATAGATATTAGCAGCAATAAAAATCTTGTCGGCATTAAATAACCCATTGAGGTGTTGATATGCCATAAAACAAAACAAACGAAACCAATATATACAGAGATAGATAGATACATATTAGCAGCAATAAAAATCTTGTCGGCATTAAATAACCCATTGAGATGTTGATATGCCGTAAAACAAACCAAACCAATATATACTGAGATAGATAGATAGATAGATAGATAGATAGATAGATAGATAGATATTAGCAGCAATAAAAATCTTGTCGGCATTAAATAACCCATTGAGGTGTTGATATGCCATAAAACAAAACAAACGAAACCAATATATACAGAGATAGATAGATAGATACATATTAGCAGCAATAAAAATCTTGTCGGCATTAAATAACCCATTGAGATGTTGATATGCCGTAAAACAAACCAAACCAATATATACTGAGATAGATAGATAGATAGATAGATAGATAGATAGATAGATATTAGCAGCAATAAAAATCTTGTCGGCATTAAATAACCCATTGAGGTGTTGATATGCCGTAAAACAAAACCCAAACCAAACCTTAATAGAGTTTTTTTTTCTCTCATATTCTTTAACAGTCTTGTATCTTAGCAGCTTTATTGCCTTGCTTGGGATGAAATGATTAAAATTGATAATATAAAAATTATGCGATAGAGAAAAGAATTTCTAGAAATTTCATAAAATTAAACGAGTTGAAGTAAAAAAAAATTAAATTAAATTAAAAATTGAATGCAATAACAGGTGTAATTAAATGAGATAGGTGGAAACTCCAACTACAGCTACCAGACATGGTTTCACCAAAAGCTCCCGTTAGGCAGCACTATTTAAATCTATAAAAAGATAAGGATATTCTTTCCCCCCCCCTTTTACTTCCAGATGTAGTCGAACATAGATAAAGAAAGCAGCCGATGGGGCACGTTCGCTTCCTTGGTCATCTGTTGATTGAATTCTCGCACATATATGGAAAATTAGACAGGAAAATAACAAAAACCCAATCAGGACAGACTTGGTTTTATAGACTTGGATGGCAACTTACCTAGGAGAAGGGTAACTGCGATGGGTCATTTGGGGACCCTGTGGCACGTAGTACACCAGGTCTCTGTATTTGGCGCTTCAGAAAGTGTGGTTGGTTCTGAACAAAGCCTTCACCACGAAGGTGATGAATTATATATATATATATATATATATATATATATATATATATATATATATATATATATATATATATATATATATATGTGTGTGTGTGTGTGTGTACACTATCTAGCTATATATGGAAAATTAGACAGGAAAATAACAAAGACCCAATCCTGAAATGGGAAATATTAAAAAGATTTTCTAAATATAAAGCAAGTCAACTTACCTAGGAGAAGGGTAACTGCGATGGGTCATTTGGGGACCCTGTGGCGCGTAGTACACCAGGTCTCTGTATTTGGCGCTTCGGAAAGTGTGGTTGGTTCTGAACAAAGCCTTCACCACGAAAATCAAATAATTCGTGCATGTAGTCATGTTGTCACTTCCAAGGAACTGAGTTGTTCTACACCCATACGTCGAAAACAACGGGAGAGTCTATTATATATATATATATATATATATATATATATATATATATATATATATATATATATATATATATATATATATATATATATATATATACATATCTATATATGTGTGTGTGTGTACACTATCTAGCTATATATGGAAAATTAGACAGGAAAATAACAAAGACCCAATCCTGAAATGGGAAATATTAAAAAGATTTTCTAAATATAAAGCAAGTCAAAAATTCTGTAAACTATGTATAGAGGAAAAATTAGTTATAGCTTTATATAGGGAACCCAAAGATTTATTAAATTCTAAAACGGAAATTCTAAGCAAATGCAAACATAGAAAATCTTTGTTATTGGATTAGGCCTCGTCTCCCCGGAATATAAATATTTGTTTACCCCCTGTTGTCCGTGTTTGTCTCTAAATCACCCCCTCCCTTTCAAGCCATTTTTCGAATAAATGTTCGTCCCCAACCCTCCTCGTTGTTGTTTTTTTTTGTCTTTGGTCACGTGGTTTTGGTCTTTTGTTTATTGACTATAAGTATACCGTTCCTTTTTTTTACCTCTTTAGCCAGACTTCCTGACGATCCGATTAGGCGAAACCTTGGTAGTTTTGTCTGGCCCTCTAGGCTTAACTATATATATATATATATATATATATATATATATATATACTAGCCGAGGGATCCGGCGTTACCCGGGTGTACATGGCTACAATTGTATAACCTCACACCCTGTATACCCGTACCACCCTGTCTAGAATGTCTGCTTGCGTCCCTGCTTGCATGCATCACCCGTTGATATACTAAGCTACTCTCCACTTATCTTTTTTTACTGTTTGTCTTTTGCAAGTCATTGATTGTTCTTAAAGGAATTCCATTGATAAAACCTTCTTGTGTGGTAGTTGTTCGGGG
>OZ038497.1:15101603-15154103 GCA_964036315.1 Acanthosepion esculentum | reverse complement strand
ATTGCGGTTGGCAGAGGATTGAAAAAATTGTTTATAGTTACGTTGTTCTGGAATTGTCATCAATGGTCGACCGAACTTGCTTTGTTTCAATGACTTTTGTTTTGTTATTATTAGTTACTTTGGACACAAAAACTGTATGACATCCTTGACCATGACACCGCGCGCAAATTTAAAAACAAAAATTAAAGAAATACTCTCCACTATTTAAAAGAAAAAGAATAAATATCTATATGGGTCGCGTTCATTGTACGAAGAACATCGAAGCCATATTCACTTTCCTTCCAGCTAACGCAGCTCCAGTAATAATCGCTGTGTAATTTCTCCGTGTTTGAATATCCGGCTGTTACTCACCCTTACTACAGTCCAGACTTTGACCCCTGTGACTTTTGGTTGTTCCTCAACACGAAGGAGTAACTCAGGGACAGGCATTCGTTTTGACGACATTGAGAAGATAAAGGAGCCTGTGTCCAGGGCGCCTTCATTTAGAATGACTTCCATGGGGCCGTCACAATAAGTGTATTTAAGTTGACCCTTTAGCTTCCAATTTCAATTCCTCACAGTCAACTGCAACATCCCGCTTATCCTAACCTTACAGACATGAACTTCATTACATTCAACACCGGGGTTGGAAAGACAGAAAACCACTTTCACCCTCTGCCGAAATAACCTATTCCCCATATGAGGAAAAAGGACTTGTTTGATTATATATATATATATATATATATATATATATATATATATAGGCAGCATTTTTTCATTGATGCATGTTTCATTAAATAATATAGACAAGTTTTGTCTATTTGTTTTAATAAATTCCTTTTATATTGTCTGATGAGCTTAATAACATTATCATTGAAAGACGAAAGAAAATCACCATATTGATACATGCTTTTTAATGCTATCTAAGCTTTCGGCGTACATAAGCCAGTATCAAAGATGGCAATTACATTACAATATATTAAACAGTACACGGACAAAACAATAATGATAGTCTTTGTTTGCATGGAAGATTTCCAAGCAATGACAAACTCGTGCATATAAGACGCTGGAAGCGAAAATCACCCCGCAGCTCCTGACGTCACATATGACCACGCAAGAATGAAAACGAGAAGTATTAAGTATGGGAAGCCGTTGGTATAAACCAATGGCTTCTGTAATCAATTATAGGCATTTAGGATATATTTCATAGTTTATATATATATATATATATATATATATATATATATATATATATATATATATATATATATGAAGAAATATAGTCTTAAAGTGTGCTATATTTATGGGATAAAGTGCTCAATATCAGAGATGTGTGTGTAAATATAAAAGTGAACATAGAAGTCTGATTCATGCTAGATGCAAACGTCAGGCAACTGACGATTGCATCTAGAATGAAACAGACTGTCGCCGGTAAGGGTTGACTTCTATGTTCACTTTTATATATATATATATATATATATATATATATATATATATATATATATATATATATAATAAAAGGCTCAAACAAATAATATTCCATGGGTACAATTTATTACATTGGAATCGTAATCACGATCCAATTCATCAGATCTACAAATTCAAAAAGAAATCCGAAAATATAACTCCGGGTATAAAAAATAAAATTTTAGTGAGAGTGTATGTGTGGGAATGTATGAAAGCTCTAGAGAGGTGTAAAAGAAGAAAGAAAAACATGAAGGCCTAAAGGTGAAGGTGGGGATTCAAATTTTACAGAGAAAAGTTTTAAAGAGAGGTGTTAGGCCTTCCTGTTCTTCTGTTACACCTTTCTCTAGAGCTTCCATACATTTCCCTCTCACACTTGTTTCCGACTCCCACACATACATTAGTGTTTGAGCCTTTTATATTATATATATATATATATATATTTTTGTCATCCACAGACAGACTGTTTCGCAGCATATCAGTGTGGCTAGACGTTCGGTTGCCTTTAGCTAAGATCGAAACCCGACTGAATTGGCGTCAGTCGGAACTTCTACCACTAAGCCGTCGGGATTGCGGTGAATTTTAGCGTGTTTAGTTTTAGATTTAGATGAACACACAGCGACTTATATGTATATAAGTCGCTGTGTGTTCATATATATATAATCGTTTTCCTCGTGTTTCCTCGTGTTAATATTTTCATTGACTTTCCTGGAATTTATCAGGCTTACATATGATGGATTTTACATGCACGATGCTGAAATTCGTGAGAGAGTTTATTTATATATTAAATTTTGTAGCTATCTTCCTTTCTATTTTCGTGCCTCAGAAATGCATCAATCAAGGAAAATAAACCCTCATTAAAAATAGTTCTAGTTACAATTTTAAACCATAAATAAAATAAGCCCGCTTCTCCTTGAATCACAGCTTTTACCGCTGCAGTTACATGTACTAAAAGGACATTATATTCGCTCTTCGACTACATGGCATATTTATTAGTCTTTCCTTACTATTAAACTATTTTAATATACATAGAAAAAATAATGATACCAAATCCCGTATCAGAAACGTTATACACGTTAGTCTCGGCCACGGTGAGACTTTTCATTGTCGGTGAACGTCATCTCGCGAGATGCCGTCAACGATTGCGATGGCGCCAAGCTACTTACTGCTCGGTGAAATTAATGTCTCTTGTTTCGCGGCGTTTCCTTAATTACAAAAACGCTGACCTTCGAATGGCAACGCCATCAGAACAACGCCCGGCCCATTGGCCCCTTTCTAAGCGATTAAATGCAACGAAATTGATAGGGCATATATCGGGATTAATCAAAAAAGAAAGTAGCGGTGAAAACAAAGAAATGCAGAACGTAGAAAAATCTACAAAAGTGCGCGAAAAGAGAGAGAATTCTATCTATCTATCTATCTATCTATATATATATATATATATATATATATATATATATATATATATATATATCTTCGAATACAAGTGGCCAGCTACATATATATATATATATATATATATATATATATATATATATGGCCAATCGTATTCGAAGATACATGTATACTAGGGCGATTAGTCAAATCCTTATTGCAGACGATTGCTCAGGCGCATTTGCGTTTATTCAACACCCACAGAGCCCACCGGTGGTTTATACTTCATTGAGCAGACCTTAGTTACAGTTTCTGGGAAAGAGCATGCTATCTAGTGTGATCAACAATTCGAACAAGGCCAGCACGCTCTATCCCTCGGCCACAATGCCTCGTGACTTCGTGCAAGGGCTCCGTCTATCTAATTTCACTCACAAGGCTTGGTATGGTTTTCAGGCACTTCGCAAACGTATCGCACGCTGGGATCGACCAGCGATAACATCAGGAAGTTTCCTTCCCAACAAATGTCTGACAACATCAGAAAGTCTCCTTCTCGACAAATCGACTATAGTGAGATTCGAACCGGGGTCTCACTATCAGAATGCGAAGGTTATATATATATAATAAAAAGGCTTAAACACTAATATTTCATGGTCATAATTTATTCCATTGGAATCGTAAATACGATCCAATTCATCAGACCTACAAATTCAAAAAGTAAACAGAAAAAACAACTCCAGGAATAAAAAATAAAATTTATTGAGAGTGTATGTATGAGAGGGTGGGACGAATGCTAGAGTAAATGAAAGCTATAGGGAGGGGTAACAGACGAGAGAAGGACAGGAAGGTCTAAAGATGAAGGGGGGATTAAAATTTAATAGAGAGAAGTTTTAAAGAGGGGAGTCATTTGTCCGACACTCTCATTTTAGATCTAGTCAATATGGTGTTATTCCAGACAACCCAAGAAAATTAAGGAACTCTGTTGCATAACTGACTGCATCCAACTAGTTAATAACAGATTTATAGGAGTGACGGTTTCCAGGGATCATTTTAAAAAGTTCAAAATTGATTGAATTAACTGTGATATTTTTAGGGCTACAATGGCTCTCTCAAATAACCATTTACCATTTTCATAATGAGCACTGATATTTGGAAAGACTTTAGCAATTAACCCGAAAGTTTGAAGTTACTAAAGTACATATGGGTGATGGATCAATGAAACTTTCACTTTTAATTGAAACTCTTCCCTGTCTCAGAGTTAGAAAGTTTTCAGGAAATTGATTCCATGTTATATCTCCATACAGGTAAGCTGCCATATTAGCTGATAACTTTAAGATCTTTATGTCTCCATATCATAGATGAGTTCAAAGAAACTAGAACTTTATTAGTAATATTTTCTGTTTTCTTTTTGAATTTGTAGGTCTGATGAATTGGATCGTGATTACGATTCCAATGTAATAAATTATAACCATGGAATATTAATATTTGAGCCCTATATATATATATATATATATATATATATATATATATATATATATATATATATATATATATATATATATAAAGAAAAAGCAGTAAGATATAAAATCCGGTGTTCTTTTAGATATTTTTATTTTTACACAATAGTGCTCAATGTAAATTTACAGAGCATTAATATTATAAATTAAAGGAATTAAAATATGTTTTTTTTCGCTACACAGTGATAACCATGTTTCAAATATGGAAGCTAAAGCCTTCGAATTTAATTTTGTTATTAAATTAAAGACATTAGTTCCATTTCCTCGTCAAGCGAATTTAGGAGTAACTTGTTTTTTTAAATTTACAGTTTTAAAGGCACTGCAAAGATTCATAATTGAGTATATATATATATATATATATATATATATATATATATATATATATATATAATTTTTTCCTCACCAGTAGAGCACAGCAGGGAGTTTCATGCACAATGCAATCTTTATCGAGCACTATTTTATCAGCAGCACCAGCCCTCAATGTGCAGCTATATATATATATATATATATATATATATATATATATATATATATATATATATATCCAAGTATAGGATTGGTATATATGGAATAAATTCCAATAAGCAAAACATACTATTCTTAAAAGAGTGCTCAATACAGAGTAGAGCAAATATAATCAATCATTTATTCGAAAATTATAACATAAATATATTTTAAAATCACTACAAAAATAGCCATTTTGTTTCAACGCTTCTGGTGTCTTATCAAGTGATGGTGTTGAATATAGAATAACAGTTTTTATTCTACATTCAACGCTATCACTTGATAAGACAACAGAAGTGTTGAAAGAAAATGGCTATTTTTGTAGTGACATATTAATGCAATAATTTTCGAATAAATAATTATATATATATATATATATATATATAGAGAGAGAGAGAGAGAGAGAGAGAGACAGATAGTCCGAGAGAGAGAGAGAAAGAGAGAGAGAGAAAGCATTATAATGATTGTATGAGTTTGTGTAAGGAAAAGAGTACTGAATTTCGGCGTAATATCAACCCTCTGGTACGGTAGAGAATGCTGGACAATTTCCTCACCGTAGTTCTACAGAAGGATACCGTGGACGGCGCGTATAATAAGCAAGGGGAAAGTTTTAAGGAAAATGGAAACAAAACGGTTACTTATAATTATCATCACAATGAGCTAGTTAAGATAAATAATTTATATATATATATATATATATATATATATATATATATAGAGAGAGAGAGAGAGAGAGAGAGAGAGACAGAGAGAGACAGAGAGAGAGACAGAGATACAGAGAGACAGAGAGACGAAACACGTCGGTAAAGAATACTTTTCCATTTGATATTATTTACATTGTCTTTTTATAGAGATATTTTTTATATATATCTGGGTATTTAAACACACACACACACACACACACACACACACACACACACACACACACGCACACACACACACTTAATAGTTCATAGTTAATTCTGTTCAGTACCGGCTTTAATTTTTTTAATAGAAATTGCTTCTAGTATCTGTAATCTAAATTTGTTGTTTTCATGGTATAGGATAGTTGCATCATCGATTAGTAATTTTTTTATATTGTGAATGCGGACAGGAATATTGTTGTAGATGTCTCGCAATGGACGAATGGTCAGACATGTGTAATGTAAGGCTACTTGTTAGTGTATTTGTTGTATACCCAACATATATACTTGTTTGTTTGTTTTTTTGCCAGAGATACATTCTCCCAAGGGACATTTAAATTCGTATATAATGTTGGTTTTACGTAATATATCGGTTAGTGGGGAGGAGTTATTGTGAATAATTAAATTGGTTGTATTGTATTTTTTTATAATATATGATTAATTTTATTTTTCTATTAAAATCTCTCTCTCTCTCTCTGTGTCTGTCTGACTATCTGTCTGTCTGTCTGTCTCTCTCTCTCTCTATATATATATATACAGGGTGTCCATGGAAGATATGTTAGTATGAATGAGATTCTTGATGAATTTTCATCCTGTTTATACACACACACACACACACACACACACACACACACACACACACACACACACACACACACACACATATATATATATATATATATATATGGGCAGAAATAATATATCCAAACACATTATGACAAAAATGTCAGGATATTGCCAATAAAATTTTGCCTGTTCCACTGAGAGCACATGATGCTTGAAAATGACTGAGACATTCGAAAGTACTTGAACAAAAGCAGAATAAAACTTTGATTTAGAACACTTTATTCAAAGTTTCCGATGCAGAACTATTTATTCGAAATTTACAAAAATGTATATATATATTATCATCCACAGACAGACTGTTTCGCTGTATCACAGCTCATCAGTGTGGCTATACGTCAGGCTGCCTATAGCTATGATCGAAACCCGACTGAATTGGCATAAGTCGAGGATTCTACCTCTAAGCCGTTGGCGCACGGCGGGGTGCAGGTGAGTTTTTAGCGTATTTATTTTTTTAGATAAACACACAGTGACTGAGAGAACTCGATTCGATTTACCGAAGAGTCTTGCATTATTAGCAGTAATAGTCATTGTTTACAAACTCCCGAGAGAGCTCAACCGAAATGAATTTTTTAGGAGCATATATATTGTCATCCACAGACAGACTGTTTCGCTGTATCACAGCTCATCAGTGTGGCTAGACGCCCGGATGCCTCTAGCTAGGGTCGAAACCTGACTGAATTGGCATCGGTCGGGGATTCTACCACTAAGCTATAGCTAAAAATATAAGAAGAATTTGAACCAAAACACATACTGTTAGCGTCATCATTAATATTTATAAAGCGGCCTCCCTCCCTTGTGTCAACCACTTCCCAACCGTCCTCAAGCTTTCTTCAAAACCCAAAGATATTACCATCAACCGGATAGGATGTAATCTTCATTTCTCTTGCACGATGTCCTCTTCCATCTCTTTTAATGTGCGTTACATCGGAAAGAACATTCGAAGGACGTGATGTCTGCTGCCTTATCAACGCAGTCCGCTAGGATTCGAGGTGTGACAAGGCAAACGGTCAATGTAGACGAATCTGACATCGAAAATATCCAGGCGAGACACGTTGACGGGCGAATGAACAGTCGGAACTAGCTAAGATTATGTCCAGCTTACAGGACCAAAGAAAAAATTAATAAAAATAAGAATAAAAAAGATTCCTATATTTATCCCATATATATATATATATATATATATATATATATATATATATATATAATAGCTGGTCGCTGCTTTCAGAGTATGCACGTCTGTTAGTATAACTACTTAATCCCTATTGAAGGTACCTGATCAGGCGCATTTATATCTCTTCAACGCCAATAGGGCCAAACTCGCTTATTCTGCAACTTTGCCAAGCGGACATTAGCCGTAAAGAAACAATGCAGTTATTAATAAAAAGAGTTGAAAAGAATGCATTTTAGATTTCACAGCTCTAGCATCACTCCTTCATAGTCAGCCTATGAACCCTTCAGCCCACCCTTGTACCGGGAAAGAAATAATGCAGTTATTAATAAGAAGAGATGAAATTGATGCATGCAAGGTTTCACAGCTCTAGCATCGATCCTTCATAGTCAGCCTATTAAGTTTTTATCCCGCTCTCGTGACATAGCTGTTTAGGACATAGGGTATAAACACGTTCAAATTTTTTATTTATCAAACATTAATCCTCATTATTATAAACTTCCAGTATGAAACCAATTTTTATATGTTTGGTGGAAAATATTTAAGTCTCTGAACTCCTATATACACCCTTATGCAAATTAATTGAAACAAAACGAATATTTGCTTTTTCCGTATTTTCGAATGAAACATGACCCAGTGCACATGTTAGTATTTTGTATGTCCATTCCACGAAATCGTTCTTTGCAGTTTGACCACACATTCTCGATTGCATTTAAATCAGGAGAGTTTCCTGGCCATTCTACAGTACTTTGATTTACTCACTGGTAAGGTTTGCCAGTGGGTTCATGCAACGTTACAATTTTCGTACGCTTTCTTGGAGTAAGGTCCATCGCAGACAATGGTCGTAGGACAACTAATCGATGGTCGAGACAATAGCCTCTGGACACAGTATTTTTCAAAGCTAAGCAAATTTTATCTTATACTCCGAAAATAGATTCATATTACTGCACATCACTACAATTAACCTAATCTGAGAAAAAATAGTAATCGATACACCCTGTCAATTCATCCGGTCTAAAACTGACCATATGATGAAATAAAGAAAACTAAAGCGGTTGTCTTAATTAATTTGCACAAGGGTATACATTTTCTGTGAACGAGTGCATTATCTTGCGTGATCATGAATTTGAACAAAGCTAGTCCGGTCAAACCCTCAGTCACGATGACTTGTTACTTCGAGCTAGCACAACCATCGGATAATTCCGGATAGTTCTTCGACGTTTTACACTATTTACGTAGTTCAGACTATTGTCTTTCATCTTTGCCGCCATATTCACGACGTTTTGACCGTTGTACGCTAAGGCCTTCTTCAGGGGATTGGAATTTCGAACTGAACCCTTTATTTCGTACACTGTAGTAGAGTGTTCTAGTTTCACGTGCCATGCCTCTTCCGGAACTAGAACGGTGGGTGAAATAAAGTGCTCACTTCGAAATTCTATTCCCTTGAAGAAGGACAACGCATAGAGCGGCCGAAACGTTGTGAATATGGCAACAATCCGGACAATGTAAACAGTGTATATAATTACAATGCCTCATCTATATAAACAGATAACCACACACACACACACACACACACGCACACACACACACACACACACACACACACATATATATATATATATATATATATATATATATATATATATATATATATATATATATATATATATATATATTGAGACATTTTTTATGTTTAGACGTTCTTTTTATAGATACAAATATTTAAGTAAATGCTCTGTTTATAATAAACAGTATTAACGACATTTACCGGCCTGAATGTCCGAGAAATTTCATTTGCTAACCGAAACGCTTCTCTGTGGCTAAATCAGCAAAGTACGTCAGGGTATATGACAGTTCCGTATAGGATACAGGTTCGATTCCTGTTGGAGGACGCATATTTTCTGACACTGAAATCCGTAGCTGCATTGGGATAGCCAAAGATGCCTTCCGAAAGCTAAGCAAATATTAAGAATCGGAAAATTTTCATTATAAACAAAGAAAAGAGTACTGAACTGTTACGCGATATCAGTCCTCCAATATGGCAGTGAATGCTAGGCAGATGAAGAAGAGACTTGAAACAACAGAAATGTTGTTCTACAGAAGGATGCTGAGAATACCATGCAACGAAAATGTGAGCAACGACGAAGTTTTAGAGAAAAAAGAAACAAAAAACATTAGAAAGAGATTTTGAGATTTCTGGGGCACGTAATGAGGAGAGATGACTTGGAAAATCTGATACTCAAAGGACAGATTGAAAGCTAGCGGGAAGATAACGCATAACCTATCTAGAAAACAATGCTCGCCTATGTCCTTAAGAGCCACGGTACATAGAAGAACAACAAGCTTGAGTAAATGGATGACTGAACAAGGATTGGGAATGTCATATAGGAATAAAGATTGAACACGGTTCGCGAGAGAGCAAACAGAGTCGACCTCATCTTAAAATAATTAGATCGCAATAAAGGGAATATATATATATATATATATATATATATATATATATATATATATATATATATATATATATTATATAAATATAGGTAACTATACTCGTGTCGAAAAACCTTCGAACTCTTGATTTAACAACAGCCAAATCAATCACGAAGGAAAAGAAGGTTTTAAAAAAAGAAAGAGCCAGGAACATGAAAGTCTGTCGAAAATAATCGCACAGATACAGGTTCAAGGCCCAAAGAAAAAACCCCGATACGAGTAAACAACTAACTAAAGAGCTCAATACAAGCGTAGAGCAAACCTAGTAGGTGTGTCTGGCTCATTAGGTTTGACTATATATATATATATATATATATATATATATATATATATATATATATATATATATATATATATGGGAATTAGCGGCGTCTGCCCGAGTGTTGTTCAAAGGCGTTAATATTATTTTCTCTCTGATTTACAAAGTCTCTCCTACAAACGGCATTACAAAAGGGACAGATAACAAAATAGCAAAATTTCTTAAGAGCTACAAGGTACAAGAAGTAGTGGAGAGTCATGATAGACAACGTCCTTAAGAGCCACGGTACATAGAAGAAGAACAGGTTGCTTGGGTAAATGGATGGCTGAACAGGGTTTTGGAGAGATAATGAAAATGTAAAATTTATTAAGAGCTACAAGGGACAAGAAATTGTGGAGTGCCATGATCTATGTAAGAGCCACGGTACATAGATGAAGAACAATGGGCTTCATTAAATGGATGGCTAGATAGGGGTTTGGATTTATAACAAAAAGACAAAATTCATTAAGAGTTACAAAGACGAAGAAATTGGGGAGAGTCATAATCGCTTATATCCTTAAGAGTCACGGTACATAGATAAGAAACCAAAAGCAATCTTTCTTCAAATAAAACGGTGTTTATGCAATCGAAAAATGAGAAATTTGAAAAACAACAATAAACGTTTTAAAATTACGTGTCATTTCTTCCTTAATCCCAGGAGGTTCCTTTACATCTCCAACAAGTCCTTTGCAATTGTAATCATAAATCTGACTTACCGCCCACAAATATTCGAAGAATGTTTGTTTCAACAGTATATAATTGTTAGGTTTTCAGCTGAAAGCGTAATTTTAAAAACCAACCCCCAAATCGCCAAATATGGTCATTTTCCGGAAGTTATGTTACCGCCAAATATTATTTGGATATTTATAAGGAAATTTTAAACTCCCCAACTTTTTATTTTGTGATTACGTGCCGATCTTTGCAAAATTAATGTAAGGGTTGGAGTTGAAAGAATCCAGATTATAGCATTAAAATACTGTTTGACTCTTTCTTGGTCAGCACGACCGTTACGCCGTGCTAATACTTCATAAATAATGGACTATTCCGTTTTGTTCACGTGGAAAAACGCAAAAGACACAATCAGATAGAAAATGAAAGAAAGAAAGCAAGAAGGGAGGAAAGAAAATTAAAGAAAATGGATAAAGTCATTTTCATTTGTTTAGATTTTATTACGCTTCTAAACATTGCTTTTTAAATAATAAACATTACCGACGAGTATCTGTCTATATTTCTGAGATGAGGTATTATGTACACTATTTACATTACATTATTCGGACTATTGTCCTAATCTTTGTTGCCATATTTATTACAACGTTTCTGCCCTTCAATATCTGTCTATATTACTGAGATGAGGTATTATGTACACTATTTACATTATTCGGACTATTGTCCTCATCTTTGTCGCCATATTTATTACAACGTTTCGGCCTTTCAGTATCTGTCTATATTTCTGAGATGAGGTATTATGTACACTATTTACATTATTCGGAATATTGTCCTCATCTTTGTCGTCATATTTATTGCAACGTTTCGGCCTTTCAGTATCTGTCTATATTTCTGAGATGAGGTATTATGTACACTATTTACATTATTTGCAATATTGTCCTCGTCTTTGTCACCATATTTATTACAACGTTTCGGCTTTTCAGTATTTGTCTATATTTCCGAGAGGAGGTATTATGTACATTATTTACATTATTCGGACTATGGTCCTCATCTTTGTCGCCATATTTATTACAACGTTTCGGCCGTTGTACGCTGCGGCCTTCTTCAGGTTGTTGGAATGTCGGACTGAGCCATTTATTTCGCTCACTGGGGTAGACTGTTCTTTCTTTCTTTCATTTTCTGTCTGGTATGTCTTTTGCGTTTTTCCACGTGAACAAAACGAAATAGTCAATTATTTATGACGTATTAGCACGGCGTAACGGTCGTGCTGACTAAGAGAGTCGAACAGTATTTTAATGCTATAATCTGGATTCTTTAAACTCCCACGTGCCATGTTTAATGGATGTCAGTTATCAATTATCTCCTGTTAATTTCCCTCCGAAAATTTTTCACTGCCTTAACTGTGTATTGAACTCACACTCTTTGGGTCCTGTCACTGGATCTAACTAACGCCTTTATCCACTGTGCCTATGTGTCCTTGAGGACATCTGAGTATGAATTTCTGGGTATTATAAACCTAATGTCTTCAGCAACCATTTTTACCAGTGCTCATATTGCAATTTTTGCTGTTATCATTTATGTTTTTACCAGAGCTCATATTACCGAGGAGTTAATTTAGTTAAATAATAGCGGCGTCAAGGCAAAAACGTCCTTTTGAGACACCGTTTTTTTTTTTTGTTTTTTTTTGTCGGGCACGAAGATCCAATTTTGCCAAATCCAACATCACCAGTAGAGAAGAACGGATTACCAATGGTGATTAATCTGTAGATAATCTGTAGATAAGCCAACGCTGTACAATTCACACTTTACAGTTTATAAGCTTTGCACGGACAGACCGTTCTCTGGTTTTTATGGACCACGTATGGTATTGAAGCACCACACCAAGTGGTGTAACGGTTATCAAAGCTTGTCTTTCTAGATCACTTACGGCTGAATAGTGCGTTTGAACCTTACTGGGTGCCCCATACCTTTGGCCTCATGCCATATCTAAATGTTACGCTTAGAAAATAACAATACACTGGAGACTTCGATGTGATGTAATAGCAAACTTGTCTCGCGAGATCAATTACGACTGAATACTGAGTTCAATCCATCCTGGGTGTCACATCTAAACTACGATTAGAAAACCACCTTCACACAAGGAGAAGCACTTTCTGTCTACATTGGAGCTAAGTCTGATATTATATGCAGAAATAAATGCACAAAATACATGTAGTGTTGATACAGCTGCTATGGCCAGTGGCCCGCTGTAGCAAGTCCCATGTGCCGACCCGGGAAAACTGAATCAGCTCTCGTAAAATTAGTGCCGAATTAACGATTGAAGCGGTTAAGTGGTTGCTGGATAACTGATGTCCAATCTTCATTCCTAAAATTAGCCGAAACAAAAAGAGGATACTTACGGGTGGGGCTGGGGGGGTTGATATGCAGAATGAGCAAGTAGATACGACTTGACTGAAAACTTAACGAGCCCCGACAATTTGTCTCTTCCATTGAAAACAAAACAAAAATTCTTTTCCACATATCGTGAAGGAGATTGGGAGATTGAAAAAATATAACGCAGATTCCAAAAATTTCTTTACGCAAAAAAAAAAAAAAAAAGTAAAAAAGAAATAGATTTCCAGTGTGCTTGGCGCCATGAATTGAACTCTGGACTTTATTATCTAGACTCGTTAACGCGCACAACAAGCCGATTCTGCCATGTTCCCACGTCATTGGCCATGAAAATGAATGCTGTTTACTTGAGACAATGCGGCCACAGTGCATTGCATACAATATGGCCACAGTGGAGAAAGAGAAGAAGAAGAAGAAGAAAAAGATAAGAAAAAATAAGAATAGCACAGAGTACAAAAAAGACAAAGACGAAGACGACGAAGAAGAAGAGAAAAATATTACAACGAATAAGAATAGAGCAGAGCGCACAAAAAGAAAAAAAAGAAGAGAAGAAGAAGAAAACGAAGAAGAAAAAGAAGAGAAGAAGAAAAAGAAGAAGAAAAAGAAGAAGAAGAGAAGAAGAAGAAGAAGAAAAAGAAGAAAAAGAAGAAGAAAAGAAGAAGAAGAGAAGAAGAAGAAGAAAAAGAAAAAGAAGAAGAGAAGAAAAAGAAGAAGAAAAAGAAGAAGAGAAGAAGAAGAAAAAGAAGAAGAAAAAGAAGAAGAAAAAGAAGAGGGAAAAGAATAATAACAAGAATAATAAACATGAAGCAACAATAAAACATAATAAGAATCGACATGCCTAAAGAAGTTCTAGAACAACAGCAACATAATAATAATAATAATAATAATAATAATAATAATAATAATAATAATAATAATAATGGACGCATTCTAAAGAAGAACTGCAGCAACAACAAAAATGTAACAATAATAACAGACGAACATGAAGAAGAAGAAGAAGAAGAAGATGATGATGATGATGATGATGATGATGAAGTAAAACAATGATGACGAAGAAGAAAGAGAAGATGAAGAAAAAGATGATTATGATGATAAAGAAGAAACACAAGATGAAAAAGAAGAAAGAGAAGATGACGAAAAAGAAGACGACGATGATGATGATGATGATGATGATGATGATGATGATGATGATGATGATGATGATGATGATAAAGAAGAAACACAAGAAGAAGAAGAAGAAGAAGAAGAAGAAGAAGAAGAAGAAGAAGAAGAAAGAGAAGATGAAGAAAAAGAAGACGATGATGAGGATAAAGAAGGGAGAAAGTGAAGAAGAAGTAAGAGAACACGAAGAAGATTATGATGATGATAAAGAAGAAACACAAGATGAAGAAGAAGAAGAAAGAAAAGATGAAGAAAAAAATGAAGGTGATGTCGATGATAAAGAAGAAAAACAAAATGAAGAAGAAAGAGAAGATGAAGAAGAAGATGATGATGATGGGATAGAAGAAGCAAAAGATGAAGAAGAAAAGATGGAAGAAAAAGAAGACGATGACGGCGACGAAGAAGAAGCACAAGAGGAAGAAGAAGAAGAAAGAGAAGACGAAGAAAAAGACGATGATGATGTTGATGATGATAAAGAAGAAACACAAAATGAAGAAGAAGAAGAAGAAGAAAGAGAAGATGAAGAAGAAAAAAACAAACGCCATTTCTCTCATTAATTATTAAAGACTAGTTCTTAAGTACGTCTCAACCGCTATACTTATCCATCTATTTTAGGTATCAGCCCACAAACTCCTCTCTCTCTCTCCCTCTCTTTCTCTCTCCCTCTCTTTCTCTCTCCCTCTCTTTCTCTATCTATCTATCTATCTATCTCAGTCTGTTTATACGTGAACAAGAACACACACGAACACAGAGAATACGGAAGAAAACTTACACTGTTAAATCTGCATTAAAAGAAAAAGTATAAGCAATAAATTTCTGAAATCCCCTGAAGAGTGGACAGACAGGCCCCCCTCCAACACTATGGAGTCGGGATGCGAAAGGTAACATCAATTAGCTAAGTGACAATCGCTTACACCCACGAACCCTGTTAATGTTCTATCTCTGATATCGAGCACTTTATAGCAAAGATTGCATGCCTTTTGGTTTCATACTATCTTTGGCAACGCTATATATATATATATATATATATATATATATATATATATATATATATATATAAGAGAGAGAGAGTGAGATATATATATATATATATATATAAATGAACAGAATGAGATTTATAGACAGATTACAAACACACATACACACACACATATATTACGTGTTTATACACATAGCTTAATTGAGAGAAGCACTTTTATTGGACAGACACACGCACACATATTAAGTGCATACATAGAGATAAATAGATAGATAGATAGACAGACAGACAGATAGATGGATAATAAACAGACTGAGATAGATAGATAGATAGATAGATAGATAGATAGATAGATAGATAGATAGATAGATAGAGAGAGATAGATAGATAGATAGATGCACCCATCTAATCACCTAACATAATTATTTACTGTTTTACAAATAGTCGGGTGAAAAGAATCATATTTATGGCAAGAAGCGCACAGCCTCAAATAACTCCATCGTATATATATATATATATATATATATATATATATATATATATATATATATATATATATATATATGTATATATATATATATATATATAACTCCCATACATATATATTTTGTGTTTGTACAAATAACTTGAGAGAAGTTTTATAAGAGCACACCCTCAAACACCCCATATATATATATATATATATATATATATATATATATATATATATATATATATATATATATATATATATATATATATATATATCAAGTGTTTACACACGTATCTTGTAGAGGGAAGGACAATTATTTGATGCACTCACATTTGCAATCTCCCCCACACTCATATACATATTAGGTGATTACACACATCTTGATAGGGAGAAAGAGAGAGAAACGATTCTTGCTGCTTCAGTACGTACTAATATGTGCCGTTGGTATGAAGTGCTTTTTTGTGCATTTGAAATCAAATTTTTCTTTCTTTTTTTTCTTTTTCTTTTTCTTTTCTGTAACTGGACTTGTGGAGACCGATGTCCGCCTCTGTTACCGGAAGTGGTACGCTTTACTACTAAGCTAAGCCTGTAAATCTGTGAATGAGGAAGCTGTTAGCACGACTGTTCTTTGCCGCCTGGCCGGTGCCAGTGGGCCTATCGCACCATCTTGGCTTGGCCGGAAGTAAAGCGGTTAACTGACTTATTGGGTGACGGGAAAGTCGCGTCGTTCTTCAAATTTTCTCAATTGAAGGATTCATTGCCTGCAAACGGTGTACGTGATGCGAATCAGTTGGAAGAACCAACAACGTAGAGAGCGGTACAAAATGGAGGAACGATTTAAGAATGTGGAGCGGGGGTACAGGAAGACCGAGGAATGAGGATAGGAAAAGGGTTGAGAAAAGAAGAAGATAAGATGGAGAAAAGGGAAGAAAGAAAGAAAGAAAGAAAGAAAAGAAAAACAGAAGAATGAAAGAAAAGTAAAAAAGAGGAGAAAGAAAGAAAGAAAAGAGAAATGAGTATAAAGAAAGAAAGAAAGAAAGAAAGAAAACGAAAGTAGCAAAATAAAGAAAAAGAAAGGAAAACGACATAAATACAAAGAAAGAATGGGAAATTGTAGAAACTGAAGAAATTTGAAAGAAAGAAAGAAAGAATGAAAGAAAGAAAGAATGAAAGAAAGAAGTAAAAGTTAAAAAAAGAGAGAACGAAAGAAATAAATAAAAAGAGAAATGAGTATAAAGAAAGAAAGAAAGAACGAAAGAAAGAAAGAAAGAACGAGAAACAAAGAACGAAAGAAAGACAGAAAGAAAGAAAGAACGAGAAAGAAAGAACGAAAGAAAGACAGAAAGAAAGAAAGAACGAGAAAGAAAGAAAGAAAGAACGAGAAAGAAAGAAAGAACGAGAAAGAAAGAAAGAACGAGAAAGAATGAACGAAAGAAAGAAGCAAAATAAAGAAAAAGAAATGAAAAACATGAATACAAAGAAAGTAAGAACGAGAAATTGTAGAAGCTGAAGAAATTTGAAAGAAAGAATCGCAGAATTGCAGAAGATAATGAGAGAGAGAGAGAGAGAGAGAGAGAGAGAGCAAGAAATAGTAAAAAAATGAAAGAAAGAGACAGTAGAACACTAAGAAAGAGAAAATAATGACGCAAGATTAAGAAAAGAAGAGGATAAGATGAAGAAAAGAAAGAAAGAAAGAAAAGTAAAAAAGAGAAGAAAGAAAGAAAGAAAGAAAGAAAGAAAGAAAGAAAGAAAGAAAGCAAGTAACAAGAAAGAAAACAAAGTAGGGAATAAAGAATGGTAGTGAAAAGAAAGCACAAGATACAAAGAAAGAAAGAAAGAAAGAAAGAAAGAAAGAAAGAAAGAAAGAAAGAAAGAAAGAAGTAAGAAAATAATTTCTTGCACTCGGGTTTCGAACCTTGGTTGGGTTCCACGATTTCAAACGCTGATTCTCAAGGTAGATAACCTCTTCGCTATTTAGAAGACTGAATGCGTTCAATATCAACGTGGAAACCTCCCCTATCAGATATGATAACGGCTATTTTCGGGTGCTAACTCATTTAACTGTTTCTCAGGCGCCACGGGGATAATGACAGTTTCGGAATATTTGGATGTAGTCGACAAGCAATCTATTTATCAGATTCCGAATAGAAGCCCTAACAGGATATATTATTGGTCGACACAATCTTGACAACATAAGATACGCAGATGACACAGCGTCAATGGTTGGCACAGAAACACAATTGCGGGAGCTACAAGGTAGCAAAGGAAAGAGAGAAGAAATGACTAACCATCAATTTTAAGGAGGTAGAATGTAGGTTTATAAGCAAAAGGAACAAACCAAGATACAATCGATGAATTGGAAACAGTAAAATGAATCAAATATAGATATTTAAATTTCTGGAAAATTCTTTAACAGATGGCGGAAAATGTGACATCGAAATCCGATGATGCAGTGGGATAGCGAAAAATGCCTTCCAAGGACTAAGCAAAGTATTCAGAAACAGGAAAATTTTGGTAGAAGCAAAGAAAGGAATAATGAATTATGTAATATCGGACGTTATCTACTAGTGAGGCACCTCTACGAGATCGCTAAAACTCAGTATAGCGTGATGAAAACATATTCTAAACGTAATGAAAATATAGTTGCACCGTCAAAATTGTTATGTTATTATTAAGAGGAAGGATTAAAGTATGTCTTGAATATTTATTTAAATTTTTTACTCCTTCTTCGAACATTCGAAATTTTCATTAAAAATTGTTTTGCTTGCGTGAACATTTGTACTTATTTTTAGCATAGCAGATTTTAGCCTCTTTTTTGCGGTGACAGATACATTAATTTGGAAAATCGTGCAAAAGTCAAATAATTGTCGGATTTTAATAAAAATTTTCAGGACCTATTCAAAAATGAATGAAATTATTTTGGAAATTTTTTTATTAGAAAATCTTTGGAAAAATATTTTTTTATTATACATGTGTTTCTCCCCCTTATTTAATTTTATGAAAGTTTGGGAAATTCATCAAGATAATTTTTAGTGTCTTTATTAGTTAAAAGCAGAATTCCTTAAAGAATTTAAATCAATTTCTTTTCTTTTCTTTTTTTCATTTTTTTTTTTCAAAGTCGGGCCCGGTCTTATCGAAAATCTGTTCTGAATCGCAAAATAAAAAACGTAATAAAACTAAGACATTGTTTAATTAGAAAAACTTTTAATTACTTTTATGAATAAAATATATTAAACACAATATTATATGAAGAAAAAAAATTTTCGATGAAAAATATATTTTTACAAGATTTGTTTTGAATTTTTACAATTCGTTACAATTTAAAATTGAATAATTTATTTTGAATCTTTTAAAGTTCAATTTCGATTAGATAATTCTAAGGGAGTATTATTATTAAATAAAACTATATTCCCTAATCATATATTTTAGAACTTATTGCAATCTGAAGTACCCGACTATTTTTTTAAAAAATTCATTTTTTTTTATATATGTATATAGATGTAGAATTTCTGAAGTATGGATAAACAAATCGCTAAATCTATTCTTAAAAGGCCACGAGTTGTAAGCGTTTCCCCCCCTTACGAAAAAAAAATTCAAAACCCTAATGAAATTTGTCGTCTGCTTCTGCTTCACCATACTTAACTATGGACACGATCGGCAATCATTCCGCCGTCAATAAATCGATTATCACGTGAATAAATCGATTAACACAGAAAAATAAGACCCCATGGTTAGGAAATGCTTGTATGTAACATTTTATGCTATAAGTAAGTAATATTTGTTTCAAATCAGATTAACTTAACTTTAAATTTTCTAATTTTCCTATATAGATTTTTTTTTTTGCAAGATTTTTAAAACGGAAAGTTAAGTTTTGTTTACAAATGTCTAAAAATGGCTGACGTTACTGAATTTACTGAAAAAAATGCAATTCTATTCCAATCAGCATAATTTCTGTTTGAAATACATCGAAGTATTTTGCTTACCTGGTATAGCAAATTTAATCCTTTAGCTTCCATTTAAAGATAAATTGAAAGCTTAAGGAAAGCTTTTTCATTTTTAAAAATTCATTTTAAAACTTACCTATACCAATTCGTGGAGGTACCTATCTATTGTGCATATTGTAAGTAATATATGAAGTTTTGTAACAAAGGACGAAAAATACGGCACCGAAATCCGAAGCGAATTAGGCTAGCGAAAGGTGCCTTTCAAAAGCTAAGCAAAGTATCAAGAAACGGAAAAATATCGTTAGACGCAAAGAAAAGAGTATCGAACCCTTATGTAGTACCAATACTCCTATATGACAAATGCTGGACATTTTTTTACAAATGAAGAGGAGACTTAAAACATCAGAGATGTAATTGTATAGCCGGATGCTTAGAATACCAGAGACGAAATACGTAAGCAATGAGGAATTTTCAAGGAAAACGAGAGCGAAAAGGACAATTATATCAGAAACATCAGTTGAAAATTCTAGGAAAAATAGTGAGAAAAGAAGGCTTGGAGAATTTGACATTCACTTGGCATAATAAAGGCAAGACTTACGGCCACATCACGTTGAAACATTTTTCCCGTTACTACGTTACGATCACTGAAGTTAAGCAACGTCTAGCCTGGTCAGTAGGTGGGTGACCGTTTGAAAAGACCAGGTGCTGTTAGCTTAGATGTGTTGGCGGTGGTAAGGCTTACGGTCCTATCACGTTGAAACACCGACTCTTGTACGATCACTAAAGTTAAGCAACGTCTAGCCTGGTCAGAAACTAGTTGGGTGACCGTTTGGGAAGACCGGGTCCAGTAAGCTTGGATGTGCGGGTTATAAGGCTTACGGACCAATCACGTTGAAACACCGCTTCTCGTACGATCAGTATAGTTAAGCAACGTCTAGCCTGGTTAGTACCTCTATGGGTGACCATTTGGGAAGACCAGGTGCTGTAAGCCTGGATGGGAAGGTGGTGCAATCGATAATTGTTTGGAATTGTTAATCGAAAAGCCTTTCAGATTTGTTATATTCATTTACGCTTAAATATGCTTGGGAAAGGTTTGAATCCATCTCTTCTCTCCCTCAGCTATGGGTTAAATAGTGCGACTTATCACTAAACCATTATTATCTCCCAAAAGTTTTGGAATCTGAAAATATTTTCTGGCTTTAAATAACCTACAACGGGTTGATAAAGCGTAAAAAACGAATCAATCAACAAATAAACAATAATAAAGTCAAGATAGAGGGAAACAGCCAGTAATGTACATACATGGATGGAGGAACAGGGAGGAGGAGGAGGGAAAGTAAAATGATAACATTTAATAAGAGCTACAAAGGGCGGGATATTCTGGAGAGCCATCATCCCTCACTGTCTGAAAGGATTGGACACGAAGAAGAAGAAGAAGAAGAAGAAGAAGAAGAAGAAGAAGAAGAAGAAGAAGAAGAAGAAGAAGAAGAAGAAAAGAATGAGGTGAAAAGATGAAGAATAATGGAAGAAGGGAAAAAAGAAAAAGGTGATGGGTAACAAGGGGAAAAGAAAGGGAAGAAGAAGAAGAAGAAGAAGAAGAAGAAGAAGAAGAAGAAGAAGAAGAAGAAGAAGAAGAAGAAGAAGATAGAGAAGAAGAATTGGAAGAAGAAGGGGAGAAGAAGTGAAAGAAGATGAAGAAGAAGATGGAGAAAGGGATTGAGAAGAATGAAAAGAAGAATAAGGTGAAGAGGAAGAATGGGAAAAGAAAGTAGAGAAGAAGAAGAAGAAGAAGAAGAAGAAGAAGAAGAAGAAGAAGAAGAAGAAGAAGAAGAAGAAGAAGAAGAAGTGGAAGAGGTTGAAGAAAAAGACGAAGAAGAAGAGAAAAAGTGGAAGAGGTTGAAGAAGAAGAAGAGGAGGAGAAGAAGAAGTGGAAGAGGTTGAAGAAGAAGAAGAGGAGGAGAAGAAGAAGTGGAAGAGGTTGAAGAAGAAGAAGAGGAGGAGGAGAAGAAGTGGAAGAGGTTGAAGAAGAAGAAGTAGAAGAAAATGACTAAGAAGAGGAGAAGAAGTGAAAGATGAAGAAGAGGAGGAGGAGGAGAAGTGGAAGAGATTGAAGAAGAAGAAGAAGAAGAAGAAGAAGAAGAAGAAGAAGAAGAAGAAGAAGAAGAAGAAGAAGAAGAAGAATTAAGAAGCAGAAGAAGCTGCTGCTTTCGTCTTTCTTTCTTATATCCTTTTTTTTCTTTCTGTTGTAATCCTGGACTAAGGAAACGGAAGTATCATTTCAGCCATTGTTCAAACACGGAAGTACCGTGTCGGCCATATTGTTATGTCGGAATTAAAAGCAGGAGTGTCATTTCTACCGGCGAAAAAGTAATCAGACTAAGTTGTGTTGTTATTTTGACGGGCCCCCTTACCAAGTTGTGACACTTTCCTTTATTTTTTTAAATTTTATAATAACGTCTACAACGGACACGGCCAAAATATACTAGCCGCATTCAACAATGAAAAATGTTTTCTGTCTCAGCAACTTGCACAAAATTTGTCATTGTACATCTAAAATCCTTAAAAATGGTTGAAAGCGCACTGAAATAAATCTGAAAACGGGTGGAACGAATAATCATTTGAACAATTTCGACACTCAGTCACTTCTAAAATTCGCTAACAAGCGCACAAGAGAAACAATCTTAACAGAATTACATAAATATTGCTTAAAGCGTAAAATTGAGAGTCACCAGGTAGTGCTAATTACTATGTCCAGACTATTTCAATAAATTCTGTCATAGATATCGAGCAACGTTCCCCATATATATTACAAATACAGCCTTTAATCGAAATCCCTCTCGTCAAAATCCAAATGTAAACAAAGCAATTTTTCGTGGAAGATCAGGAAAGGCTAAATAGTGACTTTTAATCGAAATCCTACTCAAAATTTCATATCTGCTCTGTTTCGTATCCAAATGTAAACAAAGCAATTTCTAAAGAAGTAATGAATTTTATTATAAATTTATTAATCCAGCAGATTTTATCACTTTTAAACATTATTTTTCGTGGATGATCAGGAAAGACTGAATAGTGACTTTTAATCGAAATCCTTCTCAAAATTTCATATCTGCTCAGTTTCGTATCCAAATGTAAACAAAGCAATTTCTAAAGAAGTAATGGATTTTTTTAATTCATTAATCCAGCAGATTTTATCACTTTTAAACATTATTTTTCGTGGTCACCCAGATTTGTGTTAGACGCTCTATTTATTTAGTAAACAATATATTTATTTTCGTCTACCAGCTTTAATATTCAACAATTCTTTTTAAAGAAAAATAAGCAGCCTCTGGTAGTGGTTAGAACCTGCGTCTCCTTAGGCAGAGTGAACTATCGTTAGATCCAACTGTGAAACATGTTTAACGTAGTTTGAATGTAGAAATCCGACGTAGTAATTAATTTGTTCAATGAAACAGCACCAATGTCTAGTAGCAGCTATTCAGGAATTCTTAAGGTCTTCCATATCAGAGGTTGGCAGTGGATATTCCGAGAGAGCAGGAAAGCGTAATTCTGTAGGTCTTTTCATCTGACAGGTTAGCAGTAGATATTCCGACAAGAAAAAACAAAACAAAATGGCCGCCTTTATACACATCGGATTGAATATTCCACATTTTTTGATTGGTTAACCTTCTCTTGGTAAACTATAAAACGAGTCAGCTCATTTTGGTTTGCTCACTAGTATATTATGTACACAAAATAACTTAACACCAACAGCCTTTAATCCACTCTGCAACGAAGAACCTTTGCCGATCAAACAAGGCTGAATAGTGCCGTTAACCCTTTCGAGTCCCCTGGGACATATGTGTCCCACGGATGTTTTCAACACATCCTGCAAGACATAATTGTCCCAAAAATGCATTGTTATGGGATAAAGTGGACATAGTGTCCCATTGCTATATTTATAATAATTCATCTATTAATATTATTTTTCTAACTCAAAGTCATTTAGATATGTCTACTGAATCGAACAATAATATTTTTTGCTGTATACATCAATTAAGTAAATATGGACTTGAGATTGTTAACCAAAATTTTTCTTGTCATAGATTCTTGAAATTTCATAACTGCTTTGTTTCGTACCCATATGTAAACAAAGTAATTTTATAAAAGAAGCAATGAATTTTTCTTTTATTAATCCGATTCGGTTAAACTGATGAAATCTGTCGGATTAATAAGAAAAAATATTTCAAATATTATATATATATATATATATATATATATATATATATATATATATATATATATATACACATCACTTGCAGCATGCGAAGGTAGAGACCTCAGTTCTTCTTAGGGCACTTATGCCCATTTACATTTTCATTGTCCTTACGATACATATATACTTCCGATTAAAGTTCACTGTTGTGGTCATCTCGTGCAGTAGAACATTTTCACATAGTTCACTAGTTCGAGTGTTCTTCCCCACTTTTGGGGGGTGGAGTTCGCAACACTCCTTATCAATTATTTCAGTCACATTAAAAAAAAATTATTTCGTAAATCTGTCCCTCCGATTTTGTCTCGCCTTCACAACAGGCTTTGTCGAGTCTTTTGTTGGTTCAGGTCCTTCCACGACAATCGTGGACTCTTCTTCAATATCAGTTAGGGGTCCCAATGCACTCGGGTCGGACCTACCTTGGTAAATTGCACCGACTGGAATCTCTCATTCACTCATGCACTCCCGTGCCAGTTTATTCTGCCCGGTCGACAACACCGCACGCCTCTTCAGCCACCAGCAGACTAGCAAGGCCACGACTATCATTAGTATAATTCCCACAACGGTCAGCCAGGTTATTATAGCAACCAAATTCTCTCTCCAGCCCGAATTCGGCGTACCTATCTTATCTAACTCCGACTTCAACCATCCAATATCAATCTTATGAATTGGCCTTAACAACACCGGCATCTTTTCTAACATCTTAGGAATCTCCCTTACAGTGGCTCCCTACAATCCCGTCCATCCACTGGCATTCGTTCTGGAGTTATACTCGGAGACAGGTGTCCCAGCGACAGCATGTCTAATTGTGCTCTCACATGCTCTAATAACACCGTTAAAGAGTGACTTGTTTGACGTACCTTATTCATTATAGCTAATAATTGAAAATACCTTTGCAAAAAAAAACTCTGATTTCTGTAATTCAGCTGTTACAGACATGGTTACCTTTATCACTTCTTTTCTAAAAACATGTAAGTGAGAAATCAACCAATTGATACTCCCTCTATTCTTAGCCAATTCCAGCCTAGTAACATTGAGTATGGATACGCTCTCTCTAACCGACTGAGCCATTCCTTGTTGTCTCTGTTCTACCGCCTCTAATTTCCTCTTAATTACTCTCACTTCGCCTTCGGAGACTGTACCAAACAACACGCTTAATGCCTTTCCCATTATAGGTAATACTGCCCTCTTTTGCCTGGTCCGTAACAACTTTATTCCTTTCAAATAGTAAATCATATCTCCATTGTCTCTCAAGTATTAGGGATTCCAGAGCTAATGGGTATAATATACGGTGGTATTCCGGAGTCAGTAAATAGTCTCCGGCGACTTGGGTCCTGGCTGTATCTAGTTTGTCCACTTCGGTCCAACTGACCCAGTAACTTCTCATACGGCTGCAGGTCTATCGCCAAAGTTATCAACCACTTTGATCTAGTTATAATCACTTCGCTAGTCTTCTTAAATACAGTATTCTCACTGTGTTCCCAGGTATTAGCTACCACAACTAGCATCGTCAGTACCACGAGCCTCCTCTCGTCCATGTCCGCAACAATTCGTCTTACTCAATCATTCTCTTATTGTTTTTAGCGGGTGGTTACATCTTAGAGCGATACCTCAAGCACCGACCCACACCACCACCAGCGCCGTGCATGCACGGAGCCCGTCCACACAGTTCACCAGCACTGATGATAAATGCACAGTTAGTCCCAGACCGTCACTCGTTCACCACAGCCACTGTACTGGTTTTATTTAATCCTTGGGCTCGGGCTGCACCGCTCCCCTCAATCGCCGTTTTAGTGGTAATTCCTCATTAACACTAGGTGCTTTTTCAGCCCGCAATTTACTCTGCAAATGAGCTAACGGAATTTCATCCTCTTCCTCCCATTCACTCAGTTCTTCTTTTCCCCTAAGTTTAGTCTCAATCCCTGCTTCATCAGAATGTCCCGCTGGGGTCCGACTTACCTCCCTCAGCCTTCGAAGGGTAGTTGGACTAATTTCAATCTCCTCACTCCCCTCACTTTCACTCTCAGTCTCTAACCCTTCAGGTTCTACCAACGTAGTTTTCCTCAGCCTTTTCTGCTGGGTTTTTGTTTCGATTCCTTTCCATTCTCCTATTTCAGCTAGCTTTATATCATTCGCATGCACTCTCTTTACCTATCCGGTCAATTGGTCCCAGATCACAAAGGAAACCGGACCCGTCTGCTCCACGATCCTATAGTATGGACTCCATCTCTGGCCCAATTTACCTTCTCTCAGGTGTATTTCATAATACACTGGATCACCTATCTGGAAGCAAACTTCTTCTCTATTTTTATTTACCCTATCGTTTCGCCTTTTCTGGACTCCTCGAACCATCCTACTCACCTGCGTAAAAATGTTATTTCTGTTGTTCTAAAACTGTTTGGTGATGATCCTCTCCTAAATACTTCCTCCTAGGTCGTAACAGATTGTCTATAGGTAAGACTACATCCCTGCCATATATCAAGTAATAAGAAGAAAATTTTGTCGTCTCGTTCATCGAGAATCTCACAGCTGCTAACGCTTGGGTTACGAATAAATCCCAATTTTCCCTATTATCCTCTGTTAGTTTAGCCAACACATCAGCAAAGGTCTTATGAAATCTCTCTACCTTAGCATTACTTTGGGGGTGATATGGAGAGGTGGTTATGTGCTATATGTTTAATTCTCCCAACGTCTCTCTCATAATCTGATTCACATTCTCCGATCTATTATCGCTAAGCAACTGTTCGGGGGTCCCATGCCTAGGGAATATTTCGTTCAGTATTATATCTGAAACCGTTCGTGCCTTCTTATTGGGTATGGCAAATACCTCGGGCCAATTCATCAGCCAGGCCACAAAACTCACTATGCAAAGATTACCTCTATGTGTTTCTCTATAGGGCCCGGAAATATCCATGCTTACTTTCTGAAATGGATAATTCGGAACATTCGTTTCTAATACTGGGGCAACCCTACTCCTTCGACTCTGTACTTTGCATGTTACACATTTTTTTACATGGTTCACAACATCATTAAACAACTTAGGGCCAGTAGTAATTTCTGATTATTAATCCATACGTCTTATCAATTCCCAGGTGTCCTAACCTCCTATGGCATGGGTCTAGAATTTCAGCTCTCAACTTCTCAGGTATCACCATTTTAAAACTTACTTCTTCATCTCTTCCTGAAAGGTAATAAAACATTCCATCGTGCACCATATATTTGGAGGTACGCCCTGACTCTACCTTGGACCTGATAGTTGCTATCTCGCTATCCTCTTGGTTTTTCCATAATCATATCTCTCCAGTGGGAATCGGAAACAATCTCCGTTTCACTCGTTTCCTGATCTTCCCAACCAAGTCTCTCCTTCAACGCCTGTGAATTGATTACATTAAGTTAGAATGCTTTATCATCCACACCCGGCTCCAACCTGACAGATTCGGTCTCTAATTGCTTCGGAATCCTCGATAACAGGTCAGCGCAGGTATTATCCTTCCCTGCCAAATATTCTATTCTGCAGTCATACCCAATTAACTTTAATGCCCACTGTTGTATCTTCTTATTCGTCCACTCCGCCTCTAACAAATATTTGAGGGGTTGGTGGTCTGTTTTAATGGTAAACACAGCTCCACTCAAATAATAATCTAATTTCTGCGCAGCATACAGAATGGCAAACGCCTCTTATTCTATTACTGGCCACCTTTGCTGAGTCTCGGAGAGCCGATGAGACAGAAAATAGATCGGCACTTCCTCAGGCACACCCGGTACTGGTCCATCCTTATCGGGACATGGTTGTGTAAGAACCGCCCTGATACACTTATCGCTAGAATCAGTCTACAGCACCATGGGCTTACTCAGGTCTGGGTAGGCCAACAGGGGTACAGCTGTTAGCTGGTCCTTTAGAGACTCGGATGCACGCTGATAATCCTCGGTCCACTTAAACCTAGCATGCTTCTTAGAGCTAGTAAAGGTCCTGCTAGCCGACTAAATGCTGGTATGTACCTCCGGTAATATCCGATGGCTCCAATAAATCCAATAATCTCTCTTACGGTCTTCGGTGCGAGCATGGCTCTTATAACCTCAACTTTGTCTAAATCCGTTTTTATTCCTTCTTTGTTTATAATAAACCCTAAATACTTTGTCTCTTTTTTCATAAACTGACACTTCGATAATTTTAACTCCAATCCATGTTCCCTTAACCTATCGAACACCTTCTGCAGATGTTCAAAATGCTCCTCCGATGATTTTGAAAACACCATGATGTCATCTAGATACGCCATGGCAAATGCCTAAGTGCCATTCAATACGATGGGCATGAACTGACTAAATACACCCGGGGCGTTTGCCAGCCCAAACGGCATAACCCTAAAATTGAAGAGACCCATGTGGCAGGTAAAAGCGGTCTTTTCCTGGACCTTTTTGCTAAGTGCTACCTGCAAATATCCCGAACTCAAATCCAAGGTGGAAAAACATTTAAACTTTCCTAAAAGAGCTAGAATATCATCAATCAAGCCGAGGGGCACTGCCAGCGGTTTTGTAATGACATTTAATTGACGAAAATCAACACAAAACCTATGCCCTCCATCTTTCTTTTCAACAATCACTATTGGAAAACTCCAGGGAGAACTGGATCTTTCGATCATCCCTGATTCCATCATTTCATTCAATGCGTCCTCTACTAATTTTCTTTTGTGGATTGGGGTCCTATACGGTCTTAACTTAATAGGTGGATGATTACCCATGTCTATCTTCATTTCAACTGTCTCCGTCTGTCCCAGTTCCTTATCAGTAATGGCTATTACCTCCCAATTACGATTCAGCAGCCCCCTCAATTTCCTCCTATAACGCTCAGTGGCTGTTATATCTTCATCCTTTATTTCATCGCTACCTGTCTTATTCCCAGGCCTATTCTCATTCCATACTCTCACCTGTTCGACTTCTCTCACTGGGCACGCCTGTGTCAGCTTCTCTCCCGGCTTTATTTTAATAGTTTTATTGGCAGTATTGGTTAACAGTAATGGAACAGTCCCCGACCTCTTCCCCAACGAATCACATACGGTTAATTCCCCTTCACTATTATCATACCTATCAGTAGGAACCACTTGGCACTCCTTCTGTTATAATCTTGCCCTTCCCAGATACAGTAGTCCTAGGGGGAAGCTTTATATCTGTCTGGGCCACCACTGGCAATTGTTCATAATGATCCTCTCCCAACAGTATCCCTACCCCCGTCCAATGTTAGGGTGGTGGGGTCGAAACGGATCTGTGCCTTATTCTGCCTAAGCCAGTCACTCCCCAAAATTAACTCACCACACAAGTCAGGTGCCACATAAACCTTAAGTTTACCTCTGGTTCTTGCCAACTGGAAAGGTAGCCACGTCATACCCTCTATCCTCATCCTGCTACTATCAGCATGTAGATTAGTAGATCGACGGGACTACGCTTCGTTTTCAGTCCCAACTGTCTAAAAACCTCGGAGCTACCTATCAGCCTCCTGAAACCCATCGATATTTCGAGGACTCCCATGTCCCCAAGGTCATCTGTGGTGTCTGATCCTGCTACGCTCATCCTCATCATCTTGTCAACTACCACTTTCAACGACGGAACGAAAGGAAAAAATACTTAACACGGTGGTGGCGCTTCAGCTGCGTACAACGTCGACAAAGTTAAAACAAGATCAACAATATTACTGGCAGATCTAATTGCAATGAGCGAACAAAGGAAACCAAAGCTGACTTACCTGAGGTCCGCCGCTTCGTGTTTTGTTTCTTTTTCCTCCTTATTGCTTCCTTCTCTTTTCCTCCTTATGTCCCTTTTAGACCAATATAGTCCGAAGACTAGAGTCCTTTCTGGTCTTACTTTTGCCCGACTGGACAACACAAATGCAAACTTCTCTCCTCTTTCAGACGGCCGTGGTAACTCCGATGGGTCTATCCTGGCCACGGCTACCATTCTAAGACTTTCGCCCCAGCCCCTCAACCCCCGACGTCTTACTCTCTGGGTTGAGGTGTCTACTCGGTCCTAACCGAACTTAAGGGAGTGGCCATAGGTCACCTGAGCATCCGTAGATCATTCGACCGGTCCACTGGTTTAATCCTGCATCCTGCCCACGTTGTGTTTGGTTTGATCCAGAAAGCAGAAGTGATGTTCATCCATTCACGGTCGACTGTGCTAAGAAATTTAGAATGCACAAAATATATATATATATATATATATATATCTGCAGACAGCCGGACAAACAACTATCCAATGGTTGAATTGTTAATGTCTTTTATATAGCAGAAAAGAATAGTATAGAAAAGAAACGGGTTACAGAAAAGAAAATAATTGCCGTAAAAACTCATACACTGGAATCTAGACACACAGAGAGTGGGTTGTGATTAGCTTGTGAAATCGTCTCAGAACGATATACGACTCTTGCGATGGAGAGATAAAGATTTCTGTGCGCGGCTTAAAGTTTATAGTTGCGTCCCTCCTCGGCGGTAGTAACAGTAGTAGTAATCTTCGTGGTAGCAGAAGCATCGGTACTTATATTAACAGTTCATGTTAGCGTGGGTTTTGTTCCCATCTCTGACGGCACTTCCAGTCTCCGATATCTCTCTACCCAGCTCGACTGACTCGACGTCAGAGGAGCCCAAAAACAACCTTTTGATTATTGTAGCTTGTTCGACGTTTCCGTTTTCAGTGGTAGTAATAATAGTAGCAGTCTTAGATTGTTGGAGGAGTAATTCCCTTCTTCGTACTTTATATCAACAAAATTGGGCGTTTGGTTCCAATCTCTGGCGTCACTTCCAGTCTCCGACCGCTTTCTACCCAGCTCGACTGCACTCGACGGCAGACGAGCCAACCACTCTGCCAACAGATTTCTGTGTGCGTTTATATAGATAAACCTGGCTGATCACAAATCGACCCTTGGCCCTCACCCGTTATCACGAGCGGTACCTTCAACCCAAAATCATGTGAATTTCAATTGTATTGTTTTATCAAATGTAAACAAATGCCAATCAGCCAAAGTACTCCATTCTTCAAGCTGTAAGCTGTATTTTAAATATACCCACACTACTTAGCGTACTGAACACTCTACGTTTTAGTCTTTCCACTCTCTTGTTTTTTTTTTCTTGAGACTTACAGAACTTGACGATTTGTTTTACCCTGTTCGGATGTTTTTAGTTCTTTCTTTTTTTCCAATTTTTTCCTCGGGTACCAATTTGTTTTGACATGTCTACAAGTTGAGCTATCCGATGTTTTCCAAACTATTATTATTATTATTATTATAATATATATATATATATATATATATATATATATATATATATATATATATATATATATATATATATGAAGAAATATAGTTTTAAGGTGTGCTATATTTTTGGGATAAAGTGCTCAATATCAGAGATAGAGCGTATGTAAATATAAATATAAAAGTGAACATTGAAGTCAACACTCAGAGGCGACAGGCTCTTTCATGCTAGACGCAATCGTCAGGGCGCGAATGTTGGATTTTTTCTCAAATATTTATATATATGGGTCAGTGGTGTATTGTAGGTAATCTATTCTGGCGTTTATTTTTGCGGGAGTGGCTTGTTTATTTATTTACTTATTTGTTTGGGTTAATTTAATTAAAGAGACAGATGAGGTAAAAAATGGAGTACTGTTGTTATAATTGGGCGAGTGCTGCCCAGACCTCACACTTCAGCCTTGACAGGGTTCAAAAGCGTCTGCGAGCCCTTGTGGGTGACGAATTATTCTCCACCCTTCAACCTCTCTCATATAGGCGCTATTTCCACAGAAAGTGCTCAGACGAACCACATTCCCTGGTCCACACATATGGCCTCCACAATATAACCCTCTACCTCGAGTATCTCCCGAGCCATGTCATGGGTAAAACTCAGTCAGTCAGTTATGTATCATGCATGATACACGCAGGGTTTCTATAGCCATCCAAGGCTATAAAATCCGGTCTGTCCTGTTATTTACCCATAACTGGAAGGAAATGAAGAGGATTCATGCCTTTCCCAAGGGTATTGACCCGTAAGTCAATATCAGTTCAGTTATGTGCCATGCGTGATACACGCTTAGGCGATCATGTATCTTTCGATACATGACTGACGAGGCAGATTTTTTTCCCGTAGTAGGTTGCCATCTCTTTCTGCAGTAGACCAGTTGCCATCCAGGGCTATAGAACCCGGTCTGCTCTGATATTTTCCCATAGATTGGGGTGGGGGAAGAGGATTCATATCTTTCCCAAGGGTCTTAGCACGCCTGTGAATACCAGTTCAGTTATCTGCCATGTGTGATACTCGCTTAGGCGATCATGTATCTTTCGGTACATGACATAACTAGGTAGATTTTTTTCTCTTTCTCTCTCTCTCTCTCTCTCTCTCTCTTTCTGCTTCCATTTTTCTTTCTCCTCTTGATTTTCTGAGTCTCTCTTTCTCTCTCTTTCTTTCGCTCTTTCTGTTTCCATATTTCTTTCTCCTCTTCATTTTCTAAGTCTCTCTTTCTCTTTCTCTCTCTTTCTTTCTCTCTTTCTGCTTCCATTTTTCATTCTCCTCCTGATTTTCTAAGTCTCTCTTTCTCTTTCTCTCTCTTTCTTTCTCTCTTTCAGCTTCCATTTTTCATTCTCCTCTTCATTTTCTAAATCTCTCCTTCTATTTCTCTCTCTTTTTCTCTCTCTTTCTCTCTCATTCTCCAAACCCTTGTCTCTCCTGGTATCTTTCTCCCCTCCACCTTTTTCGTTCCTTTTCGCTGTACGCTTCCTTGTCTCTTTTGCATTCTTTTCTTCGATTTTTCTCTCTCATTTTCACTTCTCTGTACGCTAACGTCTCCTTTTTTTCTCTCTCTGAGTTTCTTTCAAACGCCCTCTATCTTGTTTTTGAATTTCTATCGTCATTTCTTTCCATTTTTCTTTTATTGTTTTTAACTTTTGACATTGCCTTCTAGCTGCTTGCTTTACTCGAACCAGACATACTTATCTCTTTCTTCTTCATCATCAATTTTTCTTTCTTTCTTTCTTTCTTTCTTTCTGTTGCTTTTCTTTTCTTTTCTCTTTCTTTTTCTTTTTTCACTTTACCTTTCACTTTCATCATCATCTTCCCTTGTTATTCTTTCCCTTCGCCTTCTTTATTTCTTCTATTCCTTTCTTCTTCTTCTTCTTCTTCTTCTTCTTCTTCTTCTTCTTCTTCTTCTTCTGCTACTGCTGCTTCTCTTTCTCCTCCTCTTTTATTTCTTCTAGTTCTTTCTCCTTCTTCTCCTCCTCTTTCTGAATCTTCTCCTTCTTCTTCACACTCTTCTTCGTCTTCATTTCTTCTATTCCCTTCTTCTTCTTCTTCTTCTTCATCTTCTTCTTCTTCCTCTTCTTCTTCTCCTTCTTCTTCTTCTTCCACTTCTTCTTCTTCTTCTTCCTCTTCTTCTTCTTCTTCTTCTTCTACTACTACTGCTGCTTCTCTTTCTCCTCCTCTTTTATTTCTTCTAGTTCTTTCTCCTTCTTCTCCTCCTCTTTCTGAATCTTCTCCTTCTTCTTCACACTCTTATTCGTCTTCATTTCTTCTATTCCCTTCTTCTTCTTCTTCTTCTTCTTCTTCTTCTGCTCCTCCTCCTCCTCCTCTTTTATTTCTTCTAGTTCTTTCTCCTTCTTCTCCTCCTCTTTCTGAATCTTCTCCTTCTTCTTCACACTCTTCTTCGTCTTCATTTCTTCTATTCCCTTCTTCTTCTTCTTCTTCTTCTTCATCTTCTTCTTCTTCCTCTTCTTCTTCTTCTTCTTCCACTTCTTCTTCTTCTTCTTCCTCTTCTTCTTCTTCTTCTTCTTCTACTACTACTGCTGCTTCTCTTTCTCCTCCTCTTTTATTTCTTCTAGTTCTTTCTCCTTCTTCTCCTCCTCTTTCTGAATCTTCTCCTTCTTCTTCACACTCTTATTCGTCTTCATTTCTTCTATTCCCTTCTTCTTCTTCTTCTTCTTCTTCTTCTTCTTCTTCTTCTTCTTCTTCTTCTTCTTCTTCTTCTTCTTCTGCTGCTGCTCCTCCTCCTCCTCCTCTTTTATTTCTTCTAGTTCTTTCTCCTTCTTCTCCTCCTCTTTCTGAATCTTCTCCTTCTTCTTCACACTCTTCTTCGTCTTCATTTCTTCTATTCCCTTCTTCTTCTTTTTCCTCTTCTTCTTCTTCTTCTTCTTTCCTTTTTCTTGTCGTTTTTCTTTTTCATTTTCTTTTTGTACTTTTCTTCGTTTTTTCTTCTTCTATTCCTTCTCTTTTTTTCCTTCTTCTTTTTCTTGAAGTCCCTGAAGATGAAATTTTGGCGGAAGAGACCGAGCGATTTGATAATGATAACTGGAGAAGAAAGACATTTATTTGTATCGTAAAATCTGATTAGCTTTGAGTAAACTCATTCAAAACGTTTTCGGGTGGGGATGGCGACTGATATGGCCTGGGAACAGAACACCGTGTGAAAGGGTAGCATTTACAAGATATAGGGACGAGTGGTGTAGTTTTGGGAATTTCTCTCTAAAATGTTTCTGGTGTAACAGACAGGAGAAATACCGGATGTGATCGCTTATTTTTGCTATTTGAGAATTTAGATAGGAGAGAAAAATTAATCAACATACAAAAAGAAAACTGTTGTTCACTGATAAAAAAGTAAAAGTTGGATGTAGCACAACCGTTCGCCATATTGGAATGAAAACGAGGCTTAGAAATATGGTTGTACATAATGACGCTGAGGATACCATGGACCGAACATGTGAGCTTCAAAAATAAATCCATCTGGATTGATGTCTTGAGGATATGAACTGCCCCCCACTAACCTATATTGAGGCCCAAGAGAAAATAATGAACTTCCCCGGTTAGTACAATGGTTTGAACAAAAAGGCTGGTTCACGGAACGGTGCCATGGACCTCTCTGATTTGGGACCATTCGCCCATGGCTGTATCACTCACGGCACTTTAGACAACAAAAATAATGGGGGTGGGTCCAGTTTTCAATGTAAATTCATTGTAAGTTAATACTCTATATTATTTAAATTGTTCGGACACTTGACCTCAAATTTATTGCCATATTCACAACGTTTCGGCCGTTCTACGCTTCGGCCTTTTTCAGATTATTGTATCATCCGCAGTACTTTACACGACGACTCGGAAGCAGTAACATCTTTTGGTTGATATTATATATATATATATATATATATATATATATATATATATATATATATATATTATATATATATCTTTTGGTTGATATTATATATATATATATATTAGAAATTGTTAGGAGGATTTGATAATTATAATTAAGTAATTCAGTAAGTCTGAATGAAACCTCAACAGAATGCAGAAAGCACTGGACGGCCGTTTCGTCCTATATTTTGGGACTCATCAGCAGTGCGCATCCACTACCGGAGGATTGAAACCCTGACAGTTGAGTTATCAAGCAACCGTCATACCAACTCTTCCAACGGGCCTCGGTGACGAAGAGGTAGCAAATCAGACTCAATATAGCGCCGCTCGCTCATATATTCCGTAGTGGAACTCAACTGAAATTCTCTTTCAGACACAATATTAATTCAACGAGAAACGGCCGCCCAGTTCTTTCTGCATTCTGTTGAGCTTTCAGACTCGATGAATTACTTAAATATAATTATCAAATCCTCCTAACAATTTCTATCATATGTATATCATTGCTTGATCCGGCAGTGGAGAGTTCAATCTCTGAATCTACACGATTCAGAGACAGAACTCTCCACTGCCTGAATAGATTGCGTAGATAGTGATATACTTACGCTTTCACTTTTGACTCTAGTGTAAAACGGGCCTACGTCTACCTTATCGACTTTAGTATAAAGCGGACGAATGTCTACCTTTTCGACTCTAGTGTAAAGCGTGCCTATATCAACCTTACTGACTATAGTGTAAAGCGAGCCTATGTCTACCTTTTCGACTCTAGTGTAACGCGTGCCTCTATCAACCTTACTGACTATAGTGTAAAGCGAGCCTATGTCTACCTTTTCGACTCTAGTGTAACGCGTGCCTCTATCAACCTTACTGACTATAGTGTAAAGCGAGCCTATGTCTGCCTTTTCGACTCTAGTGTAAAGCGTGCCTATATCAACCTTACTGACTATAGTGTAAAACGAGCCTATGTCTACTTTTCGACTCCAGTGTTAAACGGTCCAATGTCTACCTTATTGACTCTAGTGAAAAGCGGACCATTATCCAACTTTTTTGACTCGATTCTAAATCATATCTCTGTCCAACTTTTTGAGTAGATGATCTTTGACTACCTTTAGGACCTATCTCTATATATTTGACTGGATGGATGTCTATCTTCGTGAGTATATTGTGCCTGTTTTTGTCTTTTTTGATATATTCTACATTAAATTACTCAACAAGACTTCTTCGCTTACATGCTCTGTTTCTCTCTCTCTCTCTCTCTCTCTCTCTCTCAATATATATATATATATATACATATATATATATATATATATATATATATATATATATATATGTATATATATATATTTTAGAATTGGACATAGTCCGACAATTTATTTAAAGACATTTATATATTAAGATTTATATAAAGACATTTATATATTAAGCATTTGCTTAAATACTTGTATCTATAAAAAGAACGTTAAACATAATATATATAAATGTCTTTAAATATATATATATATATATATATATATATATATATATTATCCCTCACCTGTAGCACGACTCGGGGTTTCTTGCATAACGCAATCTTCAGGAGCTGGGTAAAAACTGTTATTACATAATTTAATTTTTAATAAAAAAATGTCTGGTTAACACATTTCTGGAGCAATCGATATATTATACGAGGATTACTGGGTTTTTTATTAAAAAATATATGTTGCATTTAAAATATCAGTGATTTTATTTTTATTTTATATATATAAAATAAACACGGATAAATATTTTGTTTTATATTTAAAATAAACAGGAATTAATGGTATTTATTAAAAAAAAAAAAAGCATATTAAATTAGACGGACCTGAAAGTAAATGTATCATATAGGAAGAAAATGAGTAACTACCCATACCGAGGTTCGAACGTGACACTCTAGACTTATGAATATATGTTTTTTCGCTAGGTGTATAAATAGATGTGTCAGGCTACTAACTGCAGTGTTTATTGAGTGGAACTATCCAGTCGAATTAGTGTGAATTATTGTGCGTTTTGATTTAAGATTTACCGGACGTTAAACCGAGCCGCGCTACTAACGAGGTATTTACTGAAATGGTTAATTATCTTTGGTTGACTTTTACTTCTTTGTTCTTGTTAAGTATTTATTTGCGGTTGTAATTAAATATTATTTTATTTTAACATTGAAGTCTTAAGTTATACTTAATTATTAACGGCCACCGTACGTCACAAAATACGAAAAAAATATTAATTTATATTCAAAGTTGGGATTATTTTTTAATATTAGATATAAAGGGGGATTACAAAGGTTTTTAAAACGTTGTTAAAGATTTAAAATTTGTTTTTATTTAAAAATTTACAAACTTAGAGACAATACCCCCTCTCAAAAAATATAACAGAGAAAAGTCATAATTTACGATAAAAATTAATGTGGAACAACGTATTTTAACTGATATTTATTTTTATTCCTATATGTAAAGATCAATTTATTTCTCTTGTTCGTGTTATTAAAGTGTTTTAAGATAACTGCTTTTCTACTATGCATAAATTGTATCTATCTTTCGTTTTTGGTACAATATTCTATGTGATAGTGGGTATAATACCATCATTCTTTAATTCCCAGAAATGTTTGGCAAGAGCAGTGCTGTTCATATATAGTATATTATCTAAAGTCATTTGATGACGATAGAAACGAAATTTTCATATATATATATATATATATATATATATATATATATATATATATATATATATATATATATTATTACTCTGTCCTGGACATTGAGTTCTACCTGGATTCTATCCTCCTTTATTTATATATATATATATATATATATATATATATATATATATATTGACCACTAACATTATATATATATATATATATATTTATATAATGTCATTCGCAGACAGTACTGTTTCGCTGTATCACAGCTCCTCAGTGCGACTAGACATGCGAATGTCTTAAGCCAGGATTGAAACCCAACTGATTTGGTGACAGTCTGAGCTATCTTTATTCGGCGGAGTGAAACAGCTAAATCTAGCGTATTCTTTTTTACGAATGTAAACAAATATGTATATATAAATAAATATAGTTTTAAGGTGTGCTATATTTATGGGATAAAGTGCTCAATATCAGAGATAGAGCGTATGTAAATATAAGAGTGAACATTGAAGTCACCACACAGAGGCAGTTTCATGCTAGACGAGACGCAATCGTGGAAAAAAAAGAGTCCCACTAGGACCCATAACAGTTCTTAAATAGGTCTCCTTAAAATCTTAAATGGTAATCTAGCTTGGCTTGTTATCGGGTCCTCTCGCTTCGGACGTTTCCTTCTTCTTGCATATGCTTTCTCATTCTTTATGTCCTTGGAACTTTGAGAAAAGATATCTTCTATCAGATGTCAGGATAAAATACGAACGCTGCCTTCCATCTTGACGTGTACGTCGTTATCTGTGCCTTCTTCTCTGGGGGGAACAAATAGATCCACCCTCATTTGTTCTTCTCTGCGTTTGTGAAAGGGTGTGGTAGATAATTCTAATTACTTTGAGGTTTCCCTTTTCTCTCTCTCTCTCTTTTTTACCCCCCCCCATTTTTAACTTCATTCTCCATTCTTCCTGGTGGCCATTTCCATCCAACCGCATCACGGACTTTATTTCGTTTTTCAGACTGGTCTTCCCTCTTTCTTGCTTTCAGACATTCTCTTTTCTTTCTTTACGTTTTTATTGCATTGTCTTTTCCACTCAATTATTTCTTTTTCATTCATTTCTTGAGTTTTTTTTCTTTTGTTTTTCTTTCTTGAGTTCTTACTTTCTTTTCTTAATCATTCTTTCTTTCATTTTTACTATATTTTTAATTTCCTAATTTTTTCTTAATTTTTCTTTTGTTGTTTATTCAGTTCTTTCTGTCTTTTTACTTTTTCCTTCCCTTTTCTTTGCTTCCTTTTTATTTTTTCATTTTTAGTTTTTATTTTTCTATCGTTGGGTTTTTTTTTGTTTGTTTCTTTCTATCTTTTACATTTTCTCCAGATTTTTCATTCTTTCTGCTGTTCTATTTCCATGCTATCGTTTTTTTTTCTTTATTTTTCTTTTTGCGTTTCGTTCTTTCTTTTTAATTCTTCCTATTTCTTTCTTTCTTCTTTTCTTTCTTTCTTTCTTTTTATTTCTTTCCTTCCTTCTTTCTTTCTTTCTTTCTTACTTTCCTTCCTTTTCATTCTTTGTTTCTTTCTTTCTTTTCTTCAAATCTTTCATTCTTTCTACTGTTCTATTTCCATGCTTCGTTTTTTTCTTTATTTTTATTTCTTCTTTTCTTTCTTTCTTTTTAATTCTTCCTTTTTCTTTCTTTCTTTCTTTCTTTCTTTCTTTCTTTCTTTCCTATTTCTTCTTTTGTTTTTCTTTCCTTCTTTCTTTCTTTCTTTTCTTCTTTCTTTCTTTCTTTCTTTTTTCTTTCTTTCATTCGCTCCTTCCATCTTTCTTTCTTTCTTTCTTTCATTCGCTCCTTCCATCTTTCTTTCTTTCTTTCTTTCTTTCTTTCCAGTTCTTCTGTTCCTTTCGATTACTCATTTTTTTTTTCTCCGGGTGTCATCTTAAGAAACTATCTTTCTGCTTTAATATATATATATATATCTCACTCTCTCTCTCTCTCTCTCTCTCTCTCTCACTCACACACACACATACACACACACACTTCCTCTACCCCACCCTATTCTTTGTTAAGACTTGTTTTAATATTCATTTTGAAATTCAGACTGTCACATCCTGGCGGAGAGCGCATATTTTTCTCGAAAATTCAGGCCGGTAGGTGAAAATAGATATATATGCTAATTAATGTCGAAAAAGAATTCGACTGAAAAGACAAGCGTGGAGAGAGTTAGTGAATGACCAAGTTTCAAAAGAAAACGCCTTTCCTTTGTGACCCTCTGCGCTAGAGTCAAGTGACCACAGTAATAACAGACAGGAACAATAATAACATCTTGTTTCGCTGTCGGCCAAAAAGCCCTGAAGTATGAGGTGAAAGGATTTTTATAACTTACCTCTGCTCTCACCTCTTCCGTCAATCCAAATGGAAAACTACTAAAGCGTACGAGAATGAGACATTCGCGCCTTAGGACTCCCCGGTCGACATCGCCGCTCAAATCACTTAAGTCTGTTCTTCATTATTTCCAACATTAATAAATAAAAAAGCAGCATCTCTTCAAATATAAATATCCATTTAAAAATTATATTTAAGCGATAAATTAAAATATGTCGGATTAATAAAAGAAAAATCCATGAATGGCTTTGTTTACGTTAGGATACGAAACAGAGCAAGGATGAATATTTTGAGAATGGGGAATTGTCTGTATTCAAAAGCACTATTCGGGCTTTTGTTTCGCTAGTTAGTTCTTCGAGGCGGACAGATCCAATGACATCAGATCTAATGACGGTTTTTGCCTAAGTAAACGCATATTTGAATCCTCCAGGAAAGTGGATATTTTTATAATAAGTTTTCTCGAATATTCAGACCGGTAGATGAAAATAGAAAAAATATGCTGTTTAATAAATAAAAACATAGCATCAATTCGAATATGGGTATCCATTAAAAATAACGTTTAAGCAATAAAGTACACGCAGATGGGATTGATTAAATGATGGCCATTTTATATATTTAATTTCGCGCATGCGCGTTGTTTTGATTTTTGTCGTCTGCACCATATAGTAGAGTCAGTTGGGCACCGTCTAGAAGAAAAAGAATATCATCATGCAATACGCTCCGCCAGAAATTTGGAAACGGCATGGTGTGTTGCTTGCCATTCGCACCGGAAGTTCAATAACCAACTTTTCAGTGTATTTGGGTGTCAATCTGACAGTGCAGAGGATTCGGAAAGAGTTGGATGATATATTCAGTCAACATTATGGTGTTTGGTGGGATCACTAGTGATGGTAAATTTATGTCTCTATTCATCTTCCCACAGAGCCTCAGACTCAAAATGGAGGCCTATATCAAGTGCCTTGAGGAGCTAATGCTGCCCTGGTTCAAGAAGGTGTCTGCTGGAAGACCCTATGTCTGGCAACAGCACTCTGCACTATGCCACACAAGCAGGTGAACGCACTGAAGTCTGTCAGAAAATTTCTCCGACAACATCGCCCCTTACATGGCCATCTAACTCCCGACATTGAAGCCTCTTTGATTATCTGTCTTGCGCAACTGAGCGAGGAGAAAAAAACAACTTCTTGTAACATTAAAGCTGAACTGAAGGCAAGGTTTATAGCAACATTCACCAACTTAAAAAAGGAGACCGTCCAGATTAGTTGCAGGAGATTCATCTGGGGGCCGTGAGTGAAGCCAATGGCGATTTTATTGGATAAATTTACTGTTTGTATTTCAAGATATTTTTGTGTAATTTTGGTAAATATATTTGTTAAAATGAGATATCAGTGTTATTTTTGTTTTTGCCTGATTTAGACGACAATATAGCCATCACACCCTACACACACACACACACACACACACACACATATATATATATATATATATATATGTGTGTGTGTGTGTGTGTGTGTGTGTGTGTGTGTGTGTGTGTGAAGAAATATAATCGTAAGGTATGCTATAATTATGGGATAAAGTGCTCAGTATCAAAGATAGAGCGTATGTAAATATAAAAGTGAACATTGAAGTCAACACTCAGAAGCGACAGACTATGTCATGCTAAACGCAATCATTAGACCATGTATATATATGTATAGCTCTTTGTCAGAATTGAGCACTCTGATTGCTGGTTTAGCGTTTATATACATCACGTATATAATACTTTAAAAGATTCCCTTTCTCTACTGTGAGCCGGTAGCTTAGGAAAGAGTCTCGGACTGAAGCCAAAATATACATATATATATATATATATATATATATATATATATATATATATATATATATATATATATATATATATATATATATATATTCGTATAATATATATCTATTCGTATAATTTAATACTTATTAGTTAGAATAAATTCTATTTTAGTCTAACCCCAACATTAAGGCATTAAATATTTATTATAACCTTACCTCGCTGTCAAGTTTTCTGAATTCTCCTATACTTGTATTTTGATTGGTCATTCCAGCTTATGTAACAGCGTTTCCCCTTGCGAGGGGTGGTTACTTAATTTGAAACTTTTAAAACCCTTTATTCTACATTCAACATCATCACTTGATAAGACACCAGAGGTGTTGAAACAAAATGACTATTTTTGTAGTGATTTTATAACATATTTATGTTATAATTTTCGAATAAATAATTATATATATATATATATATATATATATATATATATATATATATATATATATATATATATAGTAGCAGCCATAATATAAGGAACGGAAACAACAAAGACATAAATATGTGTATTACTTAAAAAGTAATGCATGATTAGCAATGAAATTTTTACCGAATAAAGATTAGGGTGAAATGCATAAATATTATACAAAGTTACAAAAATTTATATAATAAAAAAATAAAATAAAATTTAAAATAAAAAATAATAAAAAAAAACAAGGCAAATAAACTAACCCAAATAAATCAATAAACAAATAAACGACTTTTTATATTTACACACGCTCTATCTCTGATATTGAGCACTTTATCCCATAAATATAGCACACCTTAAGAGAATATATCTTCATTCATATATATATATATATATATATATATATATATATATATATATATATATATATATATATATATATATATATCACTTTATTACATTATTACATTAAACCCGAACCTGTAGATGAATGTTATGATCCGTGTTTATAAATTCCAGTTGCATAAGGTCTTATTTTATTTTTTTACAAACTTTCGTCTGTGCATACAGACATCATCAGGTATGAAAATAGATTATTTTTTTTACATCCAGGTAATAACAGGACAACGAAAGAATAGATGTAATCCGATATATGTTTTTTAGAAATGTGTTACTGTTTCGACCCCACGCTCCAAAATTTCTTACAATTAACAATAAATAAATAAATATATATATATATATATATATATATATATATATATATATATATATATATATATATATATATATTAAACATGTTGTGTTGAAGGTTAAAGACAACATGGTCCTGCCTATTTTCTTTTGAATTTTCTCATATTTTCAAATGAGATTTTTTTATTTGAAAATTATATCGAAATAAATATTGTCCGTACGATAACCAAGTACTTTCGAACATCATTGTTCATCTTCAGGGTCAAAATTTCTAGTCAAAATGTTTTTACAAACATTTGCAAATTGTCTTTAACATTCAATACATGTTTAAAAGAAAAGTTGCTTCCAAATTATATATATATATATATATATATATATATATATATATATATATATATATATATGTGTGTGTGTGTGTGTGTGTGTGTGTGTGTGTGAAAAATCTGATACTCACAGGACAGATTGAGGGAAAGAAGGACAAAGGAAAGGACCGCGTGAAATAATTGATGGGTTTGAGCAAATGGATGGCAGAATAGGGTATAGGAAACAAAACAAAACTTATTAAGAGCTACAAGTGACAAGAAGATGTGGAGAGCCTAATCGCCTACGTCCTGACGGAACACGATACATAAAAGAATGGAAACATGAGCACAAAGAAAAATGAATCTAAATGAACTAGACGAGATTATATACCCAAAACATATTAATAATAATAAAGAAATAATTTCAAATTCTCAGTGCCCTCCAGTTTTCGTCGAGCGCATGCGTACATTCATCGACGTAAGCATAATTTTAGCCTGATGGATTCCTAAACTACGAACACTTTTTCCACTTTATCATACTTTATCCTCCCAAAATTCATGTATATATATATATATAATATATATATATATGTGTGTGTGTGTGAGTGTGTGTGTAAAATGTGTATGTATATAAATATAAATATATATATATATGCAGTTTTTATATATATTATTTATATATTATATGCGCAGTACTTACTGGAAATCAATATCAGCGATAGAGCTAACATATTTAGTATAATTATTGTAATTACTATTACACCACCAATACTGCAATCATTTCTACCATTTTACCATAACTAGTTGCTGCTACAGTTGTTATTATCATCACCAGCACCTCCAGCACCATTACTAGCGCATCACAATTACCATTGCCGAATTAGTCCATAATTACTACCGCACCACAGTCACCATTGCCGCATCAGTCCACAGTTATACTTCCTTCCCCCCAGCAAAATTAATACCACCGCATAAATACCAATAAGTATTATAAATTGGAATTTCTACCATTTACATAAGCGCAATCGCCATAAACAAGCAAATAACCGGCTTTAAAATACTAACAAATAATTTTAGCCTGATGGAGCCGTAAACTACGAATACTTTTTCCATTTTATCATACTTTATCCTCCCAAAATTCATATATATATATATATATATATATATATATGTGTGTGTGTGTGTGTGTCTGTGTGTGTGTGTGTGTGTGTGTGTGTGTGTGTGTGTGTGTGTGTGTGTGTGGAGAGAGAGAGTGTGTGTGTGTGTGTGAGAGTGAAGCAGTTAGAGAGTGAATATACTCATAGATATATTCTTTTACGCCGCTCTTACCATCGGTGCTTAAACAATCTTCACACCCAGCAATCTTTTTCATGTCCTTTTTTTTTTTGTTTTCTCACGCAATTGAATGTTATCACTGTTATCCTTTGGAAAATGCTTAACAAGCGTAAAAGTCATGACAATAAGATACGCCAAAAGTCAATAGACTTTTTTTTTCATTTTTTTTTTTCTTTTTTGCGGGAGGAAAGGAAAGGAAATTACTTTAGACGAGCAATTAGAAAAAGTTCCAGGAGGGATCTGATCGTATCCAACGGTGCAAGTTGCAACGGTTTCATCTATATATAAATAAATAAACGGCAAATTCTGTCTGTCAGCCGGCGTGTCTGAAACACTCTAACACGGACCAGACTTGCTCTACACAGATATATAATACCTTTTGGAATCCAGATGATCCTGGGATTAAAAATCTGCCCTTTACCTGGGGCTTGAACATGCACTATTGTAATTTATGTCCAGATGAGGAGGGAAGAGTTAAAAATTAAAATAGTTTGTTATATGTATGTTTTATAAAATGTTTCATTTTTTTTTGTTTCTAAACACGGTCAAGATATTATGTCCATGTTCAAAGTTAATATTATTAAGTGTTGGTTTGTTTGTTTTTATTAATAAGGCTTCCATTATTTTATAAACATTTTATAAAACATACATATAACAAACTATTTCTAATTCTAACAGTTAAAATATAATCCTTGAAAATGCCTAAATGTATAGCCGAAAGCGCTCGGATAAAAAGAACATTCGGACAGTTTTTATATAATTTATCATCCGAAAAGAAAAAACATTATTAGATCGCATGAGAAATTGTATAAAAAAACTAAATAAAAGCACCTTATCAGTCGTTTTTAATGAAATGTGCATATATATATATATATATATATATATATATATATATATATATATATATATATATATATATATATTTGAATTGGACAAAGTCCGACAATTTATTTAAAGACATTTATGATATGTTTAACGATCTTTTTATAGATACAAGTATTTAAGCAAATGCTCTGTTTAATACTGTTTATTATAAAGCAGAGCATTTGCTTAAATACTTGTATCTATAAAAAGAACGTTAAACATATCATAAATGTCTTTATATATATATATATATATATATATATATATATATATATATATATATATATATATAGTGAGAGAGAGAGAGAGGGGGAGAAAAGGTGGATTCATACCTTTCCTAAGGGTATTTGCGCATAAGTGAATATAACGAACCTAACTGGAATTGGAATTCTGGAATTAACAAATTCCAAACCATTCTCAGTTACACCACCCGCACACCCAAGCTCGCAGCACCCGGTATTCTCAATCGGGTAAATGACTGGAACGAATTCGACTGGAATTCGAACTCAGCTCTCCGATTCTTTAGTCCGAGCCTATGTTCTTTATTCCACTAATTATTCCTCTGTGAAACTTCCACGTCTTTTAATGAAGAAATGCAACTTCTGGAATGAATTTCGAAAAAAAAAAACAAAAAAAAAACGAAAAGACGGCGCCATTTTTATTACGCCTAAAATGCGATGACGGCTCCATGACTGAAATTTTTGCTATAAAAATTATTTAATTACCGACTTAATTTAAAGCTTAATACGTTTTTAGAAAACATGTGGGTTAAAGGAATGTGCCAGTCTGACAACAAAAAATTTAATGAAATAGCACTATAGAAATTGTAGTTGCCTTTTTTTTCTTATTTTACTTTTTAAAATTGATTAACATTTGAGCGGCCCCATTCCATACCTCGAAAGCCATTTGGACAGTTCTTACACACTCTATGTCCATAAAAGAAATCATTGTATAAATGCAAGGAACATGTAATAAAAAGCTTTATCGCAGTGTATTGTCAGTGGTGTTGAATACCACGGTAGAGTCGTGATCAGGAGTCACAGAGTAGTGTGAATAGTAGAGACGGCTGGGCAAGTCTGGCCCTTCTGACAGCACGTCGCATACCCTCTTCATGTTGACAGTTGGACTCCAAAGTTTCGGTTCTCACTTGCATGTTCCTACGCCAGGAAGACCGATTTCCCAGGTCTCAGGGTCGATGCTGGTCTGTGTCTGTGGTGTCTTCAATAACTGCTACTTGAAGCGTCGTTTTGGTCCTCTGCGTAGCCTCTTGCCGTCCGCGAGTTCTCCAAACAGGATAGTATGAGGTAGTCAAGTGGGACGCAATCTGGACACTTGACCTGTCCAGCGGAGGCGACGTTACATATATATATATATATATATATATATATATATATATATATGAAGAAATATAGTTTAAGGTGGGCTATATTTATAGGATAAAGTGCTCAATATCAGAGTTAGAGCCTATGTAAATATAAATATAAAAGTAAACATTGTGGTCAACACTCAGAGGCGACAGGCTGTTTCATGCTAGACGCAATCGTCAGGCCGCGTATATTGGATTTTTCCTCGACTGTTTATATATATGAGTCAGTGGTGAATTGTGGGTAATCTATTCTGGCGGTTATTTTTTGCGGGGGTGGCTTGTTTGTTTATTTATTTATTTGTTTGGGTTAATTTATTTTGTTTTTCATTTTCATTTTGTATTATTTATTCTTTTCGGTTTTTGATGTTTTATTAACGTAGTAAAAAATTTGGGGTTGGATTTGCTTAGGTCGCTTATTTAATAGTTTGTTTTGGTCTGGGAAGATAATTAAAGCTATTTATTCGTCCAATGTTTAAATTGCTTTCTGTAGTCTATTCTGTTATTTTGGTGGGTGGACAGTTTTTAATTAATTATTTAATTTATTTCTTTATTTGGATTGATTATTTTTACTCATTTTTGCTTATTTATGCTTATTTTTTATTTGTTCGACCGGTTATTTTAGCGGGAGCGATTTGTTTATTTGTTCATTTATTTATTTGAATTAATTTTTATTTGTTTTTTATTTATTTACTTATTTTTTATTTTGTAGATTTTTATTTACTGTATTTGGTTTTCGATTTTTGAGTAACGTAGCAATGTTTTTTTTTCTTTTTTCTTTTTTATTGTTATATAGCAGTTATAGCTATTTTTACGTCCAATTTATGGATTGGTTATTGTAGTCTATTTTAACGGTTATTTTGGCGGGATTGGTTTGTTAATATGTTTATTATTTGTTTGGGTTAATTTATGATACTTGTTTTTTATATTATATATTTCTAGATTTGTTCCAGGAGGTGCATTTCTCCATTAAAAGATGTGGAAGTTTCACAAAATAATTATTGACGGAATAAGGAACGTAGGTTTGGATTGAGGAATCGGAGAGCTGAATTTGAATTCCAGTCGAGTTCATTACATTCATTTGCTCGCTTGAGAATACCAGGTCCTGCAAGCTTCGATGTGCGGTTGGTGTAATTGATAATGGTGAGTTCCAATTCCAGTTAGATTTCGTTTTATTCACTTACGCGAAATAACCCTTAGGAAAGATATGAATCCACCTATTCTCCTTCCATGTATGGGTTAATTAGTAAAACGTGTCATTAAAACCATTATTATCTAAAAAATTGCGTAAAAATATTTAGATTTCGGCATTAAATAACCCATAGAGGTTTTGATACACCGGTAAACAAAAACAATCAACCAACATTCATTTACGTAAAAATACCTTTGGGAAAGGTATGAATCCATCTCTTCTCCCCCTCCCCACAACTATGGGTAAATAGCAGGACAGGCTGGGTCCTATAGCCTTGGGTAGCAACCTGTCTTGGAGTGGGACAACAGCGGATTCAAAACCTTCAACTATGGATTCAATAGCTTCATTAATCTGCAATTAGGCAAGTTTGACCAGATCCCTGAAGACATATTCAATCAGAAAGGGGCTCCTTCACCAGGAGTGAGGAAGCCTGAGTTTGGATATGGATGGAGTGGTTGACATTCTCTTTTCGTCACACCGTCAGGCCAATTTCAAGATGAGTACTGAAGATACTAGAATGGCCAAACTGATTACATTTGTCTTTGCTTTTAAATATTAGCACCATTTGAGTTGAGACTATCTTAGGGCTTCTAGAAGCGGTAGAAAAACCTGGGAGTAAAATCGTAGGAAAATGTCACAGAGCTAACGTCAAAAAAATGTCACAAATGTGATCGAGAAAGAAGTGGAATTGTTGGCTAAGAAATAAAGTAACGGGAAAATAAAAGCGACAGCAAACACCCCCAGTTTCGTTAAGAAACAAAATCGTAATAAAAAATCTCAGAGGGAAATCGTATATTTTTTTAATTACTTTCGCCCAATAAAAGACTCCAAAAAAATACCACTCAAGATAGAGAACTAATGAATGTGATGCGTGATATGAATATCAGGAGGAAGTGATGATTATAAAGATATGGACGATATATAATGATTGACATTTGACTTGAAAATGTTAAAATTGTAGCGTTCGAGGAAGCAACCACGCGGGAGTCTATTCCACAGAGCGTTTATTGGGATAAATCTCTCCTGATGGAACTTTCTTCTTATAATCAGAATATGGGTAAAGGGCGGTTTGATTCAATGGTATGGCACGGCTTAACTGATAAAAGTTCTGTAAAGGGTGTTTTAATACAGTGGTATGGCAGGTCTTAACTGATAAAAGTTCTGTAAAGGGCGTTTTGATACAGTGGTATGGCAGGGCTTAACTGAAAAAGTTCGGTAATCGGCGTTTTGATTCAATGGCATGGCAGGAGTAAATGTAAAATGTCTGTAAAGGACGTTTTGATACAGTGGTGTGGCAGGGCTTAACTGTAAATGTGCGTAAAGGGCGTATGGTTTCAATGGGATGGCAGGGCTTCGCTGTAAAAGATAAGTAAAGGGCGTTTTGATTCAATGGTATGGCAGGTCCTAACTGTAGAAGGTCTGTAATGGGCGTTTTGATTTAATGGTGTGGCAAGGCTTAACTGTGAAAGGTCTGTAAAGGGCGTTTTGATTCAATGGTATAGCAGGGCTTAACTGTAAAAGTTCTGTAAAGAGCGTTTTGATACAGTGGTATAGCAGAGCTTAACTGAAAAAGCTCTGTAATGGGCGTTTTTATTCAGTGGTATGGCAGGAGTAACTGTAAACAGTCTGTAAAGGCCGTTTTGATTCAATGGCATAGCAAGGCTTAACTGTAAAAGGCCTGTAAAGGGTGTTTTGATTCAGTGGTATGGCAGGTCTTAACTGTAAAAGATCAGTAAAGGGCGTTTTGATTCAATGGTATGGCAGGGCTTAACTGTAAAATGTTTGTAAAGGGCGTTTTGATTCAATGGTATGGCAGGGCTTAACTGTAAAAGGTCAGTAATGGGCGTTTGGATTCAATTGTATGGCAGTGCTTAACTGCGAAATGTTTGTAAAGGGCGATTATAATGATATGGACGATATATAATGATTGACATTTGACTTGAAAATGTTAAAATTGTAGCGTTCGAGGAAGCAACCACGCGGGAGTCTGTTCAACAGAGCTTTTATTGGGATAAATCTCTCCTGATGGAACTTTCTTCTTATAATTAGAATATGGGTAAAGGGCGGTTTGATACAATGGTATGGCACGGCTTAACTATAAAAGGTCTGTAAAAGGCGTTTTGATTCAATGCTATGGCCGGGCTTAACTGTAAGAGTTCTCTAAAGGGCATTTTGATTCAGTGGACGAGGTATGGCAGGGCTTAACTTTAACAGGTCTGAACTGTTGAAACTAAAGTTGAGACGGGGGACATAACGATGATTTGACTACTTGGAAGTAGCATTGTGTATCTTAACAGTAAATGTTTGAACTGGTGAAACAAGAGAATAGAGCTCATTCAACCAATTGAAATGGTGATAGGTTTCTGACCTTTTTTTTCTGTGGGAAAGAGGTTGTCGGGTGGAAAATACGTCATCAGCCACAAGACCGCGTTATGACTTTGGGAACTCTGTCGATATTGCAAACTGAGCTTCTGCCCAGATCAGTTAGTCAAGTGCTCTGCATGATACACGTTTAGGCGATCGTGTCTCATTAGATTCATGGCCAGACAGAAATAATTTCTAGGTTGCCATTTCTTTCTACGATAGACTGGCTGCCAACCAAGGCGATAGGACCGAATCTGTCCTGCTATTCAACCCATAGTTGGGGGACAGAAGAGGTGGATTCCTGCCTTTCCCACGGGTATTTGTGCGTAAGTGATTGTAATGAACCCGACTGAAATTTGAACTCCGCTCTCAGATTTCTCATTCTGAGTCGTTATCCATTACCCCACGTCCCACACCAGCCCAGAGCAGCAATATTTTATATGCCACGTGAAAAGTTAAAACATTGCAGAAGTTGTCAGGTACTTCTGGAGCAGTACGATGAACTGACGTTTTCCCCTCATATGCATCATATATATGCATGCATCGTATATATGAGTCCCGCTTGTCTGGAAATAACTTGAGTCCCAATGGATATTCGAAGTGAAGGGATCTCATTGATGTACTAGCTGTTCAGCGGGACTGAAATAAAATCAGGGTCTGATCAGTGAAGATGAAATAATACATGCTTAGTTTTTGACATATTGAAAGTTACACACATGTTCCCCCCCTGACCGGACATTTGGAGAGACATTTGACTTTCGAGAGACATTTGGCCGACAGACATTTGGCCGACAGACATTTGGCCGACGAACATTTGGCCGACGGACATTTGGTCGAGAGACATTTGGCCGAGGGACATTTGGCCGAGAGATATTTGGCCAAATTTACATAATATCTCATCTCAAAAATATAGACAGATGCAGAAAGGCCGAAACGTTGTAATAAATATGGCGACCAACATGAGGACAATAATCCCAATAATGTAAATAGTGTACATAATACCTCATTTCAGAAATATAGACAGATACTGAAAGGCCGAAACGTTGTAATAAATATGGCGACCAAGATGAGGACAATAGTCCGAATAATGTAAATAGTGTGCATAATACCTCATCTCAGAAATATAGACAGATACAGAAAGGCCGAAACGTTGTAATAAATATGGCGACCAAGATGAGGACAATAGTCCGAATAATGTAAATAGTGTACATAATACCTTATCTCAGAAATATAGACAGATACTGAAAGGCCGAAACGTTGTAATAAATGTGGCGACTAAGATGAGGACAATAGTCCGAATAATGTAAATAATGTACATAATACCTCATCTCAGAAATATAGACAGATACAAAAAGCCGAAACGTTGTAATAAATATGGCGACCAAGATGAGGACAATAGTCCGAATAATGTAAATAGTGTATATAATACCTCATCTCAGAAATATAGACAAATAATTTCAGAAATGTCCTTTAAAATTTGTTCAAAAAGACATTCCTTGTTATATTTTGCTTTACGTCTCCAAAGAAACTCACACAAATATCATGCTGCTATTAGTCCCAAACTTATTCTTCATTTTTTATTGTTTGCGGGTGAGATGTTTCTGAGTCAACAAAATTCATACTGTGATTTACAATCAGATAAATAATTGGGATTATCCTTCAAAGACTTCCAATCTTTCCAACAGTCCGACATAATTGTAGTCCCAGGTAAAATACAGCTTCGGATTGTGTCCAATAATGTGGAGGCTGTTCTGTTTGGTAACTT
>OZ038497.1:15079103-15091603 GCA_964036315.1 Acanthosepion esculentum | reverse complement strand
TTTTTTCGCATTTTTCCAATGAAACATGACCCAGTGCACATGTTAATACTTCGTATGTCCATTCCACGAAGTCGTCCCATGCAGATTAACCACAGACTCTCGATTGGATTTAAATAAGGAGAGTTTCCGAATTACTCGATAGTACTTTGATTTACTCACTGGTAAAGCTTGCCATTATGTTCGTGCAATGTTACAATTTTCATACGCTACTTGGAGTCATGTCCATCGCAGACAATGGTCGTAGGACAATTAATCGACAGTCGAGACAATAGTGTCTGGACGTGATGAAAATCTTATGTAATCACGGATGGCACAATTTTTCATGGCTAAACAAATTTCATCATACACTCCGAAAACAGATTCATATTACTACACACCGCAGCAAATGATCTAAGCTGAGGAAAAATAGAAATCGATTACACCCTGTCACTCCAGTGGGTCTGAAATGTATGGTGAAAAAATAAAGACTAATTGTCTCAATTAATTTGCAAAAGTGTGTTAGAGTCAATCAGATTTAATTTCTTATTTAATACTTGAGCTTGACACTTTTTAGTATAGATTAATACCATTGCCTTTATCAGACACGCAATGCACATACATCTACACATTATTAATACCGTTCGTTTCACACACACACACACACACACACACACACACACACACACGTATGAGGGTCAAACATCTCAGTTCTTAGATCAGAACAGCCAGACCACTCGCCTACATTATATTGGCGAATTCTGGTGCAGAACTAATCACACATTTCGGAAGACCCGAATACAGAGAACTGGTACATATAGTATGCCACAAGGTCCCCAAGTGACCCTTTTCAGGCTGTGAATTCAAACTTGTCCTCCTCCTAGACAAGTTGGTAACAAAGGTTACAGGACCCAGCTTGCCCTGCTATTTACCCATAGCTAAGGGAGAGGAGAGATACATTCATACCTTTTCCAAGGTAATGCAACTGAATGTAATGAACTTGACTCCACCCTCCGATTCCTCAATCCAAGCCGCTATCAATTACTCTTGAAAGGGGAGACAAATGCGTATATAATTGTATGTCGTTATCTCTCATAATATATATGGAGAACTTTCCTGTCATTTTTCGGTGCTTGAGGGTCCAGCAGCTCAAATTTTAGAACCGAACAGCCAGGCTAGCCGCACATATGATTCCATTAAAGAACTGAAGGTTTGTGCTGGACCAACGAGACTTTTCTGAACGACTGAATACAGGAATCTGGCGCACATAATGTGCCACAGGGTCTCCAAACAACCCTCCTCAGATTTTAAACTCAGATTTGTCCTTCACCTAGGCTGGTTGGCAATCAAAGATAAAGAACCCTACTTTTTGCCCTACTTTTCCATGCGTATTTGCATATAAGAGAATTTAACGAACTCAGCTGGAATACGAACTTGATTCTTCGATTTCACAGTCTGTGCCGCTATCAGTTACACTGAACGCACACCTATCAATCTATCTGTCTGTCTATCTATTTCAGTCTGTTCATATCTATCGATTTCTTTTCAGATCATATTTAATTTAGTCTTTTCATTTTCGATTTCAGTCTGTCCATATCTATCTATCTATCTATCTATCTATCTATCTATCTATCTATCTATCTATCTATCCTATTCTGATCGTTATCTATCTATCTATCTATCTATCTATCTACCTATCCTGATCATTATCTATCTATCTATCTATCTATCTATCTATCCTATTCTGATCATTTTCCATCTACTTACCTACCTACCTACCTACCTACCTACCTACCTATCTATCTCTCAAACTCAGCATGTTCATATCTATCTATCTATCTATCTATCTATCTATCTATCTAATTCAGTCTGTTCATATCTATCTATTGTTGAAATGTTGTATAGCCATAGGGTAAAAGTGATCAATATCGGAGATAGATTGTTTGTATAGAAATGGTGAACATAAGAATCTGATCATCGCATCAAAGACTGAAACTGACAGTTACCACCATGCAGTGTTAATTTTTATAACTAAATTATATCTCCCTCTCTCTCTCCCTCACACACACACAAACATACACACACACAAACACACACACACACACACACACACACATATATATATATATTAATGCATGTTTCATTAAATAATATAAACAAGTTTTGTCTATTTATATTAAGTAAATTCCTTTCGTATTGCTGCCGAAATATACACAATATATATATATATATATATATATATATGAATAATCAAAAGATTCTTTTTACCTCATGTGGGGAATAGACTATTTCAGCATACGATCAAAGTGGTCGTCTGTCTATTCAACCCAGATGTATAATGAAGACTTTCGAATGTCGACGTAAAAACAGATTCAAATTTCCATTGTGTAATTTTGCGTTATTTAGCTACATTAAGTTACGGCCCCCACCTCTTCTAAAACCTTTTTATGCTATATTAATCTCTATCTATAAAAGGTAGGATGTGTGTGTGTGTGTGTGTGTGTGTGTGTGTGTGTGTGTGTGTGTGTGTGTGTGTGTGTGTGTGTAACGAATGCAATATTCGACGGATTTGCACCAAAATATACATGCCCATGCTCCAAGTTTACGGGAAGGCCAAGACCATCGATAGTGGAAATAATCATTCTTCTACGGCAGTTTTCATGTAGTTTGCAGCCATTTTCTACTAGCCAGAGTGAGAACCTATAGCTGGCTGCCACAAATAGGCAGGAAGATTCTACTGGCCAGCGTGAGAGCCAACAGCTGAATGACACGAATGTTAACTAGCATGCAAAAAAATCGATAGCTGCATTCATCACAAGTGGGAAAAAATTAAATCTGCATGGCACTTTACTCCAATTGGCTCATTCGCTTGCTTAAACTCAACGTTGATTCTGATTCCGCAGAACTAGGTTGGGTGTGAAAAAGTATTTGTTGTTAACATTCTTTTTTCATTCGGTTTTTCCAGTTACGAGTCCTTTTTTAAAGCTGATCGTTTTGTGTTCATTTTGTTTAGTTCTTTTTTCATAACAGATTTAATGTTTAGTATAGAGCTTAGAAAAAAATCGCAGTTTGAGATAGGCAAGAAGTAAGGCATGCAACAACATCAGCACGGCAAAGGACACTCCTTTAAAGGCAAGGAAGGGCAAAAATATTTTAAGTCAAGTGATAGCGATTGCTGTATGAGTCGTACGATTTTTTAATCAAGCACGGGCAACGCCGGGCCATGCTGCTAGTTATAATTTAAAACATTTCCTCGACTTAGAATTTTCCCCAAATTCTCTTTCCCTTAATCCATTAAGTCCTTTGTTATCTTCTTTATTTCTAATTTCCCCAGTTTGCCTTCATAAGGTTAAATGTTTTCTGACTTACTCAATAAACCTCCTGGTATGGCGGGCCGGTTTTTATCATCTCTCAGTTGCGTGTCTGTCTTCGGGCGGAGTGCGACACGGTTGTGGCCCCGTCGGAGGACAGAGGTGCAACTGAGGAAAATCACACTGTGAGGTGCCGCAGCCATCGAGAACAGATGCTCGAGGCTGCACAAACTCATTGCATTAGAATCGAGGGATCGGTGCTCGCACCGATGCCAGCGCAACCAACGGTTGCGACGGCCCGGGGAATTTTGATCCTCAGCCCGAAGGATACGTGCTCGGTTTCCCCACATTAAACCGACCTTTGTGTCACAACCAGACACCATAAGGGTGGGGTCAAGCAAATTGCCTTACAATATGTTTCCGGTAAGGAATTCTTTTCTGAACAGAAAGCAAACAGTACTAATACTACTATTACTACTACTACTACTACTAATAATAATAATAATGATAATAATAGCAACTATCTCAAGAGTGAGGCACATGAAGACATCACCAATCCAACTTGTAGTTGGGGCCCTGGGTTTGGGTGGGAAACATTCTGAGAGACATATTGAAGGGATTCCTGGTAGACTATACCTTAAAAAAATTTACAAAATTTAAAAAGTGTGGTACATGTGGCCAACAATAATTGCAGTTGCATACCTCGGATTGATTGAGCGGAGTGCGACACGATTGTGGCTGCGTCGGAGGACTGAGGTGCAACTGAGGTAAATCACACTGTGACGTGTCCCAGCCAGGGTAACAGATACCCGAGTCTGCACCCTCTCATTATACTATAGAATGGGATCAGTGCTCGCACCGACGCCAGCGCAACCGACGGTTGCGTGGGGATCGGGGAATTGTTGTTCTTGGTACTTGTACTCACTCGCCCCCACCCCCCCACCACCACGTCCGACCTATCGTCACATCCCGCCTCAGTGGAAATCTAGGGTAAATATTTATACACCTCCTCTTAAAGGTGGATAGTTAACACCCCCGCCGGATCCTGTCTAGTGCCTATCGTCTGAAATGTGTGACTCTGTATTACGCGTTTTCGGCAAGTGAAATTTTAGGTTGACCCTTTAACTTCTTTAATATCACTTCCTTCCTGTTAACTCCTACTTCCTGCGTTCTCTAGCTCTGCAGACCGGAACCTCATTCTATCTATCTATCTCTCTCTCTATCTCTCTATCTATCTATCTATCTATCTATCTATGCCTGATCATATCTATGTATCTATCTATCTATCTATCTATCTATGCCTGATCATATCTATCTATCTATCTATCTATCTATCTATCTATCTATCTATCTATCTATCTATCTATGCCTGATCATATCTATCTATCTATCTATCTATCTATGCCTGATCATATCTATCTATCTATCTATCTATCTATCTATCTATCTATCTATCTATCTATGCCTGATCATATCTATCTATCTATCCATCTATCTATCTATGCCTGATCATATCTATCTATCTATCTATCTATCTATCTATCTATCTATCTATCTATCTATCTATGCCTGATCATATCTATCTATCTATCTATCTATGCCTGATCATATCTATCTATCTATCTATCTATCTATCTATCTATCTATCTATGCCTGATCATATCTATCTATCTATCTATCTATCTATCTATCTATCTATCTATCTATCTATCTATGCCTGATCATATCTATCTATCTATCTATCTATCTATCTATCTATCTATCTATCTATCTATCTATCTATGCCTGATCATATCTATCTATCTATCTATCTATCTATCTATGCCTGATCATATCTATCTATCTATCTATCTATCTATCTATCTATCTATCTATCTATCTATCTATGCCTGATCATATCTATCTATCTATCTATCTATCTATCTATCTATCTATCTATCTATGCCTGATCATATCTATCTATCTATCTATCTATCTATGCTTGATCATATCTATCTATCTATCTATCTATGCCGGATCATATCTATCTATCTATCTATTTAATTCTGTTCATATCTATCTCATTCTGTTCATATCTATCTCATTCTGTTCATATCTATCTATCTATCTATCTCTCTCTCTCTCTCTCTCTCTATATATATATATATATATATATATATATATATATATATATATATTAGTAGTAGTAGTCATCTTATAAGTTTGTCTGGCTCTCTAGGTTTAACTATATATATATATATATATATATATATATATATATATATATATATATATATATATATATATATATATATATATAATACGAAAGGCTTAAACACTAATATTCCATCGTTATAATTTATTACATTGGAATCGTAATTACGTTGTAGGTCTGATGAATTGGATCGTAATTACGATTCCAATGTAATAAATTATAACGATGGAATATTAGTGTTTCAGCCTTTTCTATTATATTCTTACTCTGTCCTGAGTTCTACCTGGATTCTATCCTCTTGGGAATTTATATATATATATATATATATTTGCGATCATCAGATAAACTGGTTTATTTTTTCAAAAGTGGATCTATTTATGGTTATTTGTGTTTGATTATTCATGTCTGGTGGAGGGCGAGATTTTCTTCTGTGTTTGTCTGGGATGACATTCTCATACGCATAGACACACATACATACAGGTGTATGCACTGTAGTTCGTACAAAAGACACCCATATAAATAACCCGAGGTTAGTCGCAGTTGCCCATCCATGCATTCGATTATACATATAAATACGCAGTTGTCATTCTATTTCGGGGTCGAGACTGTAGCTTTACGTATGTAGCAATATCCTCTTAACGAGGAACAGAAACAAAAGCAAGAAGCTGGGAGAGAGGAATGCGAGTGAAGAAATTATTTGAATAGAACTTACGGTTAAATCTAGCTATTTCAACAGTAAAACGATGAGACCTATTCGCCAATCTAGTACTGCGCTTAAATTCATAAGTTCAAGCTACTAAAAAGCAAAACTCATTGGAACAACTGCCATGAAAATAAATATACCTCCTATTTAATAAGAATAGATAGGTTCGCCTATTGCCCAGTTCACACACCTCCCCGGTCTTTTGAATAGATATTTTGAATTGGACAGATTTTATATAATTTATCCTCCGAAAAGAAAAACATAAAACATTATAAGATCACATGAGAAATTGTATAAAACAACTAAAATCAAAGTACCTTGTGCGTCGTATTCATTGAAAACGTCCATATATATATGTGTGTGTGTGTGTGTTTATGATAAACGACCTTGCGAAGTATACGACTGAAGAGTCACGACACACAGAATTTACGTGTATTTACATTGATTTTCTAAGCGTAGCTAAGATGTGGCACAAGGCCGAAAGTATGGGGCACCCAATGAGGATCGAACTCACTATTCAGTCGTAACTATTTTAGCGAGACAAGCTTGCTACCCATTACACCACGCTGAGGTTCCCAATGGAAGTTTACCCCGGTTCAATGATCGAACGAGAACTGATACTTTCATCGTGATTTGACCGTAAGCAGTGATTTTCCAAGCGTAGCTCAGATGTGGCACAAGGCCGAAAGTATGGAGCACCCAGTGAGGATCGAATAATTTTTCTAGCGAGACAACTTTGATAACCATTATACCACCTCGAAGTGCCCAAAGTTCTTATATATATATATATATATATATATATATATATATTCTATCCACGGTTTCAGCTATACGCGTAGAGATGTGGGGCTGACTTGTGGATATGAAGGACTACTTTATAGTGATTTTTCCAAGATGTGGCACAAGGCCAAAAGTAGAAGGCACCCAGTGAGGATCGAACTCATTTCTCAGTCGTAATTGTTCTACCGAGACATACTTGCTAACCATTACATCGCCTCGAGGTACCCATATGATTTTCCAAGCGTAGCTTAGATGTGGCACAAGGCCAAATGTATGGGGCACCCAGTGAGGATTGAACTCACTGCTCAGTCGTAATTGTTCTAGCGAAAGGCTTGCTAACCATTACACCACCTCGATGTGCCCAAAGTTTAGATTTGATACAATGAATTGTTAGCTCTGTCTGTTGTACTTCATATGAACCATTGGTAGACATAGATGAATGTTTCTTGGTTGGTTGATTTAGTTTCGCGGCATATCAACTTCTACGAATCAGAGAGCCGAGTTCGAATTCCAGTGAGATCCATTACATTCACTTACCTGCTAATACCATTGCGAAAGGTATGAATCACCTTCTTCCCCCCAGCTATGGGTAAATAGCAGAATAGACTGGTTTCTATAACATTGGGTAGCAACCGGTCTAGGAGAAGGAAAAACTCTGAATTCAAAACCGGTCTGAAGAGAGTTGCGCTCCGTCAGTCTACCTTGCCCAAGAAACACTACTTCTACTAAGTCTGCAGTAAACATGGTGCCCCTACGAGCCTACGGGTCTAGGGATAAAAAAAACTGTAATAAGTCGTAAAAAATCCCAAATCAATAAACCAACCAATCAAATTAACATGGCTGAACTGTGCAAATATGAATTTTTGGCGGAAGAATTAATAATTTTCCAGGTAATGGTTCAGTGATTGGTATTCGGTCGGTTAAAATATAAGTCATATGGTCTCGAACTTCTGCTATGTATTTAGAATTCTTGATAAAATATAAAAAAGAATCTGCAATGTTATTTGTCCTAGCCTGGCATCTCGGCTTCAGTCACTTTCCCGCTGCCGTAACGTAGTTTCCTTATGCCTTTTCTATAGATACTTTCATAGTAATTCTTCTGATGAACATTTCTCTATCGTGCCAAGACTTTATGAATTTAAGCACGGTATTAGACTGGCAGCAAGGTCTCACCATTTTACACTTGGAAAGGGTTAGATGTAACCGTAAGTGGCTTTATTACCTTGCTTGGTGTGAAATCATAAAAAAATTAATGATATAACCGTCCCCCAATTTAAAAACATCTAGTTGTCTCCGTTTATTGTGTTCGTCAAACTTAAAATTAATCAATGTTTGAAAATCCTACATATTGAAAGTAAGAAAGACATTGGGTAAATAACAACAAAGAAGGGATGACTGGACGGAAGAAAGAAAGAAAGAATATGGGAATAGTTATAGAAAGAAAAAAAAGGAATATGAGAGTAAAGAAAGAAAGAAAGAAAGAAAGAAAGAAAGAAAGAAAGAAAGAAAGAAAGAAAGAGTAGAAATTAAGTAAATGGCAACAAAGAACGAGTGACTGAACGAACCAAGGAAAGAAAGAAAGAAAGAACGAAAGAAAAAATGAGAGTAATGATGGAAAGAAAGAAAGAAAGAAGGAAAGAAAGTATATGAGAGTCGTTATGGAAAGAAAGAAAGAAAGAAAGAAAGAAAGAAAGAAAGAAAGAAAGAAAGAAAGAAAGAATATGAGAGTCGTTATGGAAAGAAAGAAAGTAGATGAGAGTCGTTATGGAAAGAAAGAAAGAAAGAAAGAAAGAAAGAAAGAATGAAAGAAAGAAAGAAAGAAAGAAAGAAAGAGTAGAAATTAAGTAAATGGCAACAAAGAGCGAGTGACCGAACGAATCAAGGAAAGAAAGAAAGAACGAAAGAAAAAAAAATGAGAGTAATGATGGAAAGAAAGAAAAGAAAGAAAGAAAAGAAGGAAAGAAAGTATATGAGAGTCGTTATCGAAAGAAAGAAAGAAAGAAAGAAAGAAGGGAAGAAAGAAAGAAAGAAAGAAAGAAAGAAAGAAGGGAAGAAAGAAAGAAAGAAAGAAAGAAAGAAAGAAAGAGAATATGAGAGTCGTTATGGAAAGAAAGAAAGTACATGAGAGTCGTTATGGAAAGAAAGATAGAAAGAAAGAAAGAAAGAAAGAAAGAAAGTCGTTATGGAAAGAAAGAAAGAAAGAAAGAATAAAAGAAAGAAAGAATGAAAGAAAGAAAGAAAGAAAACGAAAGAAAGTATATGAGAGTCGTTATGGAAAGAAAGAAAGAAAGAAAGAAAGAAAGTATATGAGAGTCGTTATAGAAAGAAAGAAAGAAAGAAAGAAAGAAAGAAAGAAAGAAAGTATATGAGAGTCGTTATGGAAAGAAAGAAAGAAAGAATTGAAAATTGATAAAGGATAACAAATAACGAATGACCAATAGAATCAACGAACCTACGAAGGAAAGAAGGAAAAAAAATGATTGAATGAATGATTGAATGAATGACGTAGATATGGAAAAGAAAGAAAGAAAAAAGAAATAACGAAAGAAATATGAAAGAATATCTGAAAACAAACTCTTCTTGATTTTTTCCGTAAATCCGTTTTCGCAATCATGGATACCTCTTTCTTTTGAACAGCGTACGTAACCATCGTAACAATGAACAATGGCCGTGCCAAAACGAAGTGCGCATGTCCAAAGCGAATTTCTCTAAACTTCCGACGTCATTTGATTCCGGAAGCCAGTATCGTAGATTTGAAAGTCAAGACTCTCACTTCACGGACGGACATGTTGTAGCCGAAAGGCAGCGACCAATTAGGTGCCATTCAGATCACCGAAGGTTTAGCGCGTTTTTGGGAAAGTGCCAAAAAGAATTTGGCAAAGGCAGACCTCGCCCGAACAACATGAAGACCTCTGTTCGGCGAATTGGTAAACGGGTCGAGTGCAGGCGAGATGTTGTGCAGGGTAAACGGTACCAAAATTGAAGGTTCGGATTGGGCCAGAGCCGAAAATGACTTGAACACGATCGATACCTGTGTTACAATAGCAAAGAAGATTGTCAAAGTTGGGGGATATTTATACCCACCTGTGTGTTGTTTATTTTGCAAATGAACCCATGGGGCAGAAAATTGGGTGTATACGGGATATTTAGATGTTGAATTTTGGATTCAGATTTCAAGGCGGCTAATTAATATTAATTATCTCACTCAATTAAGACTTCAGAACGTTTTATCGTTATCGTAGACAAGGCTTGGGAAATAGCTTCATGGGCTTATAATATAAAATTATTTTTGTAAATAAACAATCTAATAAAAAAAAATAGGGATTAATATTTTTGCGAGGGTGGTGTAAAATCCGAATCCATAGTTTAACATGTGATGCCGTCTATACTTGACTGTTATCTTGCATTCCAATGTCAGTTGATTTAAACGGCTTACTCCAGGTTTCATTAGAGTTTTTCTTCTTAAAGATGGACATCCTTCACTATGGCTATGGTGTTCCATCTACCCATAGTACAGGATGCAACCCCCCCCCACAAAAAATGAAATCTGGGACAGTTTATTTAATTGCTGGAATTTTTGTTACAGTTATTTGAAACAAAAGCAAAGGATAGAAATTTAGTAGCTTAAAACAGAACAAAAACACAAATGTTAGATGTGGCAAAATTTCTTGGCATTTTTTCAGTCAAGTTGGATGTTCTTTCTTAAAGAGAACAATCACTTCGCGTTGAAAATTTCGTAACTGCAGCGTCCTGGAACAATAAATGGTTAAAAATGTTTAAGTTTGTTTGTCGTATTAGTTCATTCACTTAGTGAAATATATAGTTTATTTTTTTTTTAATATGTGAGTTAATTTCCGATCTTAGGACGTGTGGAACTGAAACGTCTAGCTTTCTGATTTTCCTAATTTTTTCTAAGTGTCACCATATGATAGACTATGATGTGTTTAACATCTTTGTTAATTCTTGTGTACTTTGCTGTGGATTGCTTTCCACTTATGACTCTTTGTGATAGGGTTAGGGTTAGGGTTCGCCATTCTAATGGAGAATAGCTGTGTCAGATTTACTGATACCTTTTCCCGGACTTTGTTCACAGACGTGCGTATTATGGTACCGACATTCATACTCTGGCTTCCATCTTCAAAGTCCGTTCAAGAACCATCAAGAGAACGGTGAATAAGTTTTAAAAAACAGTAGAGAGGAAAACTAAATCAGGTCGCAACAGGAAGAGGGATCATCATTTTAACTTAGAGCTAAATGCGTTCTGATTGTTCAAACTAGAGTCCAATATTGTGAATTGCTTTCCCCTTATGACTATTTGTGATACTTATGTTCCTTTTTCAGTGATTTAGTACTCATCTACGGTTTGCTATTCCTATGTAGAACAGGAGTGTCAGATTTACAGATAGTTTTCCCGCACCAGACATGCGTATTATGCCCTGCGAGGGTGGCGTGAGAGCCAAATACATAGTTTAGCACGTAATGTCGTCTACACATGACTGTTGTCCTGCATTCCAATGGCAGTTGATTTAAATGGCTTACTCCTGGTTTCGTTAGAGTTTTTCTTCCCCCAAACTTCACTACGGCTATGGAGTTCCATCTGCCCCTGACAGTAAAAGGTTGTACAGGACTACAGCTGACCCCTTGTCTATAGCAGGAATCGAGCCACGGCACAGGCGGAGTTAATGTATGTTGCCACTGCATGGAAAGTAACTAAAACCCTCGAATCTTGATGGAAACTGTCCTGGGTTGCTGAGAGCTATGCCTGTCTTGGAGACAACATCCAACTAAATGACAGCTCCACCGACCGATCCCTGTTCTACAATCTGACGCGAAGGCAGAATGCGATTTGTAGGACACTGTGTGCGAGCAAAACAACTACCCGGGAGTTATCTGCTGCTCTGGACACCTAACCATGGAACAAGACGGGTTGGTCGCCCAGCAATCACCTGCAGTGACCGGCTATGTTATGTCTCACAATCCCTTCCTAATGTCCTTCCAACCTTGATGCAGTAGCGTGATCTTTAGCGTGACAGACCCATGAATGTCCCAGCTTGCTCGAACGAATAAAAATATATAATAAATAATATTTATGTTGCAAATTCTCAAGAACATCAAAAAAAAAAAGGTCTACATTCATTCCTCATATGTTTAGGTTTTATCACAATTCTAATCCTGGGTATGACGATAAACTACATCCAACGGCAAGGCGTCTGGTCAGGAGTTTTGAGGAGCGTCGAACCACCCTGTTCCCAGGTCTGCCCTGTTGGTGTCCCACCTATGGGCAAATAGTTAACCCCGAAACTGGGGTTAAAACTATATGAAAGTATAAAAACAGGTTTTAATACCAGATTACTTTGTAAAAAACTATTTCCAGCAATAAATTTTTGAAGAAAAAAATAAAACTATTACCAGCTATATATTTTTGAGGAAAAAAATATTACCAGCAATTGTTTTTCAAAAAATTATTACAGCAACACATTTTTGAAAAAAAATATTACCAGAAATAGATTTTTGACAAATCAAAATATTAGCAGCA
>OZ038497.1:15051603-15074103 GCA_964036315.1 Acanthosepion esculentum | reverse complement strand
ACACACATATATATATATATATATATATATATATATATAATTATAATTTAAAGAAAAAACAGACCACTTTAAGGTACCATTGTTATAATTTATTTCACCAGAGATTTTATTTTTCTCTGGATCTTCAGACACCTTCAAGGGTGAAAAAAAATTAATTTAAAATTTACACTTTTAAAGAGCAGTATTAAGCTTATATAAGGTGACATAGAGGGTGGTGATGGATAGTGTGAGAGACATGGTCGAATTGAGAAAGGAGAGGGAAAGTTTTAAAATGTATTTTTATTACAATACTTAATATTGAGGAGGAGGGGTAAGGATCAAACATTGACCTATTTAATAGGTCATTTCATATATATATATATATATATATATATATATATATATATATATGTGTGTGTGTGTGTGTGTGTGTGTGTAATCATTTCACCCCAAGGAAATTATAATTACGCCAAGATGAAAGGGATTACTGAGTGCTAAGAGAAAAATACTATTAAGGAGAGAGAGAGAGAGAGAGAGAGAGAGAGAGAGAGAGAAAGGAGGAGAGAAAGAGAGAGTGAAAGGCGGAGAGAGAGAGAAAGGAAGAGAGAGAGAGAAAGGAGGAGAGAGAGAGAAAGGAGGAGAGGGAGAGAGAGAAAGAGAGAGAAAGGAGGAGAGAGAGAAAGGAGGAGAGAGAGGGAGAGAGAGAGGGAGAGGGAGAGAGAGAAAGGAGGAGAGAGATAGAAGGAGAAAGAGAGAGAGAAAGGAGGAGAGAGAGAGGGAGAGAGAGAGGTAGAGTGGGAGAGAGAGAGAGAAAGGAGGAGAGAGAGAGGGAGAGAGAGAGAAAAAGGAAGAGGGAGAGATAGAGAGAGAGAGAGGGAGAGAGAGGGAGAGAGAGCAATAAAAGAAGAAGAATTAAGACGACAAAGATGACTATTGATATTGCATTTACTTTTTTAAACATCAAAGTTTCCTGAAAAGAAAGAGGCTGGATGACGTTCTTTCTCCAAGGGAGAAATCCGAGAGAAGGAACAGTTAGCATAGAATTTACGGTTACATCTAACCAATTCCGTTCTATGATGATGAGACCTTGCCGCCAATCTAGTAGTATGTTTAAATTTCCTAAAGTCTAGGTCCCAAAGAGGAAAGCTCATCAGAACTATTAGCATTATATATATATATATATATATATATATATATATATATATATATATATATATATATATATATAGCACACCTTAAAACTATATTTCTTCTAATATATATATATATACATATATATATATATTAGAAGAAATATAGTTTTAAGGTGTGCTATATTTATGGGATAAAGTGCTCAATATCAGATATAGAGCGTATGTAAATATAAAAGTGAGCATTGAAGTGAACACTCAGAGGCGACAGGCTGTTTCATGCTGGACGCAATCGCGGCCTGACGATTGCATCCAGCATGAAAAAGCCTGTCGCCTCTGAGTGTTCACTTCAATGCTCACTTTTATATATATATTGAGTCTGATTTGCTATCTCTTGGTCACCGAGTCCCGTTGGAACAGTTGGTATGGTGTTTGCTTGACAACCTAACTGACAGGGTTTCAATTCTCGGTAGTGGATGCGCTCTGCTGACGAGTCCCAAATGTAGGATGAAACGGCCGTCCAGTGCTTTCTGCATTCTGTTGAGGTTTCTTTCAGACTCAATGAATTACTTAATTGTATATGTACATGCTTCATTAAATAATATAGACCGTTTTTGCCTATTTTAAGCAAAATCGTTTCATAACGTCTGATAACATTATCATTGAAAGACGAAAGAAAATCACCATGTTAATACCTGTTTGGCCCACTTAACATGCGGCAGGCAGGCCCACCAGTGTGTGGACACGCCCTGGTGCCCATGAACCAAGACCCAGCTATGGGCTAAATAGCTCAACTGTCTTGTGGAAATCTTCGGGAGAAGAAAAGCCTAAGGAGTAAACCTTACACAAAACCGGAATGAAGCCCCTAAGGCGGATGGACGGCACTCTGTGCTGCCTTCCGGCAACTTCGGCAGCCGCGCTGGTACCAAACTGTATTGGTTCATCCTTTCCTTTGGACTCTGCTAGCAAGGCCGAGAGGGGGAACTTGACGCCCGGGCAGCCCTAGTTCTCCATACATCCCGCCCAGGCTGGTAGCGCACTGGAAAGGACACCCCAGCGACGTCGTAAGACATCGGCAAAACACGGGAAGTGGCAGTTACTGGTCAAAAGCCCAACCCGATTGGCGTAGGCTACGGGCGCCTGGGGTCACCTCCGTCGGTGGGAGAGATCATCGCGTTTCACTGGACAGCTACCGCCCGCCTCAAGTTGGGCAGCCCCCAGCCAGTAAGGTTCTGTCCCGCCATAGCTTGCCTGCTCTACTGGGTGTTTAGGGCTCAGGGATTGGCAAGCAAGGCGCTACTCCATCGTCTCCCGAGACGGACGGATGCCGACGATATTAGATCTTATGAAAAGAGAATGTTTTGACGCATTATCCGTCAGCGGGCTTTAACCTAAGATTCTTCGGTTTGTAAGGTTTTGCGGACAAAACAAATGACCGAAAGCTGCTAAATAGAAAGTACGGCATGTTAGGAGTCAATTTATTCAATAAAATCGCCATTAGCTTCAACCACGGCCTCCAGACGACTTCGGGATCTCTTGCAACTCTTCTGGGTGGCCTACTGTTTAAGTTGATGAATTCTGCCATAATCCTTACCGTCAGTTTTGTTGGTCTTTTACTCAACTGCGCACAACACATAATAATCAAGGAGGTTGCAGTCTGGGGAGTTAGGTGGCATGATATAGTCTGAGGACTTCACGAACAAATTCGGGTGTTCATTTCTGATCAGAACAATCAGAGTGAGTTTTCCGACATGCCGTGCCTTCGTAATCACCATTAGACTCAACCAACTCTTCCCTAATCCTCTGCAAATTGACACCCAAACACCTCTGAAATGTTCGTGTTGGAATTTCCGGTGCGAATGCCAAGCAGTAGAGCATGCCGTTTCCAAATTTCTATCTAAGTGAGTTGCGTCATGGTGCTCCTTTTCTTACAGACGGTGCCCATCTGAATCTGTCATACTGTGCAGTCGACAAACACGCATGTACGAAATTAAAAAATATAAAATGGCGACAATTTACCCATATGCTGCATATATATATATATATGTGTGTGTGTGTGTGTGTGTGTGTGTGTGTGTGTGTGTGTGTGTGTGTGTGTGTGTGTGTTTTGCAGCATATCTACGGACGATAATGGGTAAGAATGTTAGTGAGGGCGAAGATCATCTTGAATGAATTGGAAAATGATCCTGGAATATATATATATATATATATATATATATATATATATATATATATATATATATATATATATATATATATATTAATGCATGTTTCATTAAATAATATAGACAAATTTTGTCTATTTATTTTAAGTAAGTTCCTTTCGTATTGTCTGATAAGCTTAATCACATTATCGTTGAAAGACGAAAGGAAAACACCATATTGACACATGTTTGAATCCAATCTAAGCTTTCGGCTTACATAAGCCATTATCAAAGATGACAATTTTAATAAATCAAACAACACATATACGAAACCACAATAATGGCCCGCCGTTGCTGTTTGAATAAGCTCAAAGTAACGACAAACTCTTATTTACGAACCAAGGAAGCGAAAAACTCGACGTACCTCATGACGTCACATATGACCACGCGTGAATGAAAACGAGAAGTATTAAGTATGGGAAGCTATAGATTATAGGCATTTAAGAATGTTTGTGGAGATTTCATAGTTTATTTTGTTCAGGTTAGGTTTCAACTGTTTTATGTATATAGCTTCAAGGATTTTTAATTTGTGTTTATTATTTTCATGTTTGGATTCAAACATGTGTCAATATGGTGTTTTCCTTTCGTCTTTCAACGATAATGTGATTAAGCTTATCAGACAATACGAAAGGAACTTACTTAAAATAAATACACAAAACTTGTCTATATTATTTAATGAAACATGCATTAATGAAAAATTGCTGCCGAAATATGCACAATATATATATATATATATATATATATATATATATATATATATATATATATTTGAACTTTATTTCAATCCTTCATAAGCTTCCGATCCTTAGATATGAATAATTAATGATGAACATGTCATTTTTGTTTATGACCGATTTCATCACAATTCTTCTGTTAAGCTTTTATGCATTCTTATTGCTAAGACTCCAAAAGTGTCATAAAACCGTCGGAGAATTCCAGTAATATATATTTAATCATTTCTAATATGCAACGTTTCAAATCATAATTTTCCTCATATATATATATATACATACATATATATATATATATATATATATATATATATATATATATATATAGAGAGAGAGAGAGAGAGAGAGAGAGAGAGAGAGTGACAGACAGAGAGACACACAGAGAGAGAGAGACAGAGAGAGATATATTAATTTTTATATTATAAATTCTTACTGATCAGAGTTCAAAAGTGTTATAAATCCCTCAGAGAATTCCAGTAAGATATATTTAATCATTTCTAAGATGCAACGGTTCAACTCTTAATTTTGCTGTCATATATATATATATATATATATATATATATATATATATATATATAAGTTACGAAAAACTTGGTAATCCGTATAGGTAGTCCCAAGGAGGATGAAATCCTGAGAGCTCAATGTAAATTCAGAGTTAATAATTTAAAGAAAAACAGACCACTTTAAGGCTCCATTGTAATAGTTTATTTCACCAGAGAGCTTTTAAGGTACCCTGTATCCTCAGACGTCACTTTCAAAAGGTGAAACGAAAATATATATATATATATATATATATATATATATATACAGAGAGAGAGAGAGAGAGGCAGAGACAGAGAGAAAGATAGATATATTGATTTTTATATTATAAATTCTTACTGCTCAGAGTTCAAAAGTGTATAAAAACCCTCAGAGAATTCCAGTAATATATATTTAATCATTTCTAAGATGCAACTCTTCAAATCTTTATTTTTCTGTCATATAGAGAGAGAGAGAGAGAGAGAGAGACAGAGAGACAGAAAGACAGAGAGAGACAGAGACAGACAGACAGAGCAAGAGAGATAGATGTATTAATTTTTATATTATATAAAAATAATATACTTTAACGTTTTCTTTTATTTATTTCAATTCTTTGGTTCATTCTTCCATCTCTCTCCATATTTGTTTTTATTTATCTGATACATCTTCGATGCCTTCATAAAATGATTTATTTTTTTACATTCTTTGGATATGTCGATGCATTCTTCACGAGAATAAAACATCTTTTCTCGTGAAGACAAATGGGAAAGAGGGAGAGAAAAAAATGCAGGAATGGCTTTGAAAAGAAGCACTTAAGCTGTAAGAGATAAAACGTCACTAGTTTATTCAGAACTTCACACGTCAATATTTTTTTTAATTTTCCGTTTGATATATATATATATATATATATATATATATATATATATATATATATATATATATATTACGCATACCAAGCTTTTACAAGTTCTTTAATGGCGATTTCTGTCATTTTGATAAACAATAGAAAAGCTGACATAGGTTTGGACTGAACGTGAGTCAAAACAGGAAGACATGAGTTTGTTCTGCACGTGAGTCAAAAAGGCAGGCATAGGTTTGGTTTGCCCGTGAATCAAATTCAGGAAGGCATACTTTGGCTTGCAGTGAAGTCAGAAAAGAAGTCACAGGATTGGTTTGCACCTGAGTCAACGCAGTAAGACATAAGTTTGGTCTGTACGGGAGTCACAAAGGCAGAGATTGGTTAGGTGCGCACGGGAGTCAAACAAGCAGACGTGAGTTTGGTCTGCACGTTATTCAAAATGGCACACATATATTCGGTTGACACGTGAATCAAAACGGGTAGACATAAGTTTCGTCTGCATAGACGTCAAAAGTGCACACATATGTTTGGTTTGCACATGAGTTAAAACAGGTAGATATGAGTTTGGTCAGCACTGGAGTCAGAAATGCATAAGAGTTAACACAGAAAGCCATAAGTTTGGGCTATACGGGATTCGGAAAGGCAGACAGATTTGGTTTGCATGCAATGTCAAAACATGTAGTCATATATTTCGGCTGCACCGGAGTCAAAACAGGAAGACATAAGTTTGGGCTACACGGGAATAGGAAAGGCAGACAGATTTGGTTTGCATGCAATGTCAAAACATGTAGTCATATGTTTCGGCTGCACCGGAGTCAAAACAGGAAGACATAAGTTTGGGCTACACGGGAATAGGAAAGGCAGACAGATTTGGTTTGCATGCAATGTCAAAACATGTAGTCATATTTTTCGGCTGCACCGGAGTCAAAACAGGAAGACATAAGTTTGGGCTACACGGGAATAGGAAAGGCAGACAGATTTGGTTTGCATGCAATGTCAAAACATGTAGTCATATTTTTCGGCTGCACCGGAGTCAAAACAGGAAGACATAAGTTTGGGCTACACGGGAATAGGAAAGGCAGACAGATTTGGTTTGCATGCAATGTCAAAACATGTAGTCATATGTTTCGGCTGCACCGGAGTCAAAACAGGAAGACATAAGTTTGGGCTACACGGGAATAGGAAAGGCAGACAGATTTGGTTTGCATGCGATGTCAAAACATGTAGTCATATATTTCGGCTGCACCGGAGTCAAAACAGGAAGACATAAGTTTGGGCTACACGGGAATAGGAAAGGCAGACAGATTTGGTTTGCATGCAATGTCAAAACATGTAGTCATATTTTTCGGCTGCACCGGAGTCAAAACAGGAAGACATAAGTTTGGGCTACACGGGAATAGGAAAGGCAGACAGATTTGGTTTGCATGCAATGTCAAAACATGTAGTCATATATTTCGGCTGCACCGGAGTCAAAACAGGAAGACATAAGTTTGGGCTACACGGGAATAGGAAAGGCAGACAGATTTGGTTTGCATGCAATGTCAAAACATGTAGTCATATTTTTCGGCTGCACCGGAGTCAAAACAGGAAGACATAAGTTTGGGCTACACGGGAATAGGAAAGGCAGACAGATTTGGTTTGCATGCAATGTCAAAACATGTAGTCATATATTTCGGCTGCACCGGAGTCAAAACAGGAAGACATAAGTTTGGGCTACACGGGAATAGGAAAAACAGACAGATTTGGTTTGCATGCAATGTCAAAACATGTAGTCATATTTTTCGGCTGCACCGGAGTCAAAACAGGAAGACATAAGTTTGGGCTACACGGGAATAGGAAAGGCAGACAGATTTGGTTTGCATGCAATGTCAAAACATGTAGTCATATGTTTCGGCTGCACCGGAGTCAAAACAGGAAGACATAAGTTTGGGCTACACGGGAATAGGAAAGGCAGACAGATTTGGTTTGCATGCAATGTCAAAACATGTAGTCATATTTTTCGGCTGCACCGGAGTCAAAACAGGAAGACATAAGTTTGGGCTACACGGGAATAGGAAAGGCAGACAGATTTGGTTTGCATGCAATGTCAAAACATGTAGTCATATATTTCGGCTGCACCGGAGTCAAAACAGGAAGACATAAGTTTGGGCTACACGGGAATAGGAAAGGCAGACAGATTTGGTTTGCATGCAATGTCAAAACATGTAGTCATATTTTTCGGCTGCACCGGAGTCAAAACAGGAAGACATAAGTTTGGGCTACACGGGAATAGGAAAGGCAGACAGATTTGGTTTGCATGCAATGTCAAAACATGTAGTCATATGTTTCGGCTGCACCGGAGTCAAAACAGGAAGACATAAGTTTGGGCTACACGGGAATAGGAAAGGCAGACAGATTTGGTTTGCATGCAATGTCAAAACATGTAGTCATATGTTTCGGCTGCACCGGAGTCAAAACAGGAAGACATAAGTTTGGGCTACACGGGAATAGGAAAGGCAGACAGATTTGGTTTGCATGCAATGTCAAAACATGTAGTCATATGTTTCGGCTGCATCGGAGTCAAAACAGGAAGACATAAGTTTGGGCTACACGGGAATAGGAAAGGCAGACAGATTTGGTTTGCATGCAATGTCAAAACATGTAGTCATATATTTCGGCTGCACCGGTGTCAAAACAGGAAGACATAAGTTTGGGCTACACGGGAATAGGAAAAGCAGACAGATTTGGTTTGCATTCAATGTCAAAACATGTAGTCATATATTTCGGCTGCACCGGAGTCAAAACAGGAAGACATAAGTTTGGGCTACACGGGAATAGGAAAGGCAGACAGATTTGGTTTGCATGCAATGTCAAAACATGTAATCATATATTTCGGCTGCACCGGTGTCAAAACAGGAAGACATAAGTTTGGGCTACACGGGAATAGGAAAGGCAGACAGATTTGGTTTGCATGCAATGTCAAAACATGTAGTCATATGTTTCGGCTGCACCGGAGTCAAAACAGGAAGACATAAGTTTGGGCTACACGGGAATAGGAAAGGCAGACAGATTTGGTTTGCATGCAATGTCAAAACATGTAGTCATATGTTTCGGCTGCACCGGAGTCAAAACAGGAAGACATAAGTTTGGGCTACACGGGAATAGGAAAGGCAGACAGATTTGGTTTGCATGCAATGTCAAAACATGTAGTCATATGTTTCGGCTGCACCGGAGTCAAAACAGGAAGACATAAGTTTGGGCTACACGGGAATAGGAAAGGCAGACAGATTTGGTTTGCATGCAATGTCAAAACATGTAGTCATATGTTTCGGCTGCACCGGAGTCAAAACAGGAAGACATAAGTTTGGGCTACACGGGAATAGGAAAGGCAGACAGATTTGGTTTGCATGCAATGTCAAAACATGTAGTCATATGTTTCGGCTGCACCGGAGTCAAAACAGGAAGACATAAGTTTGGGCTACACGGGAATAGGAAAGGCAGACAGATTTGGTTTGCATGCAATGTCAAAACATGTAGTCATGTATTTCGGCTGCACCGGAGTCAAAACAGGAAGACATAAGTTTGGGCTACACGGGAATAGGAAAGGCAGACAGATTTGGTTTGCATGCAATGTCAAAACATGTAGTCATATGTTTCGGCTGCACCGGAGTCAAAACAGGAAGACATAAGTTTGGGCTACACGGGAATAGGAAAGGCAGACAGATTTGGTTTGCATTCAATGTCAAAACATGTAGTCATGTATTTCGGCTGCACCGGAGTCAAAACAGGAAGACATAAGTTTGGGCTACACGGGAATAGGAAAGGCAGACAGATTTGGTTTGCATGCAATGTCAAAACATGTAATCATATATTTCGGCTGCACCGGTGTCAAAACAGGAAGACATAAGTTTGGGCTACACGGGAATAGGAAAGGCAGACAGATTTGGTTTGCATGCAATGTCAAAACATGTAGTCATATGTTTCGGCTGCACCGGAGTCAAAACAGGAAGACATAAGTTTGGGCTACACGGGAATAGGAAAGGCAGACAGATTTGGTTTGCATGCAATGTCAAAACATGTAGTCATATGTTTCGGCTGCACCGGAGTCAAAACAGGAAGACATAAGTTTGGGCTACACGGGAATAGGAAAGGCAGACAGATTTGGTTTGCATGCAATGTCAAAACATGTAGTCATATGTTTCGGCTGCACCGGAGTCAAAACAGGAAGACATAAGTTTGGGCTACACGGGAATAGGAAAGGCAGACAGATTTGGTTTGCATGCAATGTCAAAACATGTAGTCATATGTTTCGGCTGCACCGGAGTCAAAACAGGAAGACATAAGTTTGGGCTACACGGGAATAGGAAAGGCAGACAGATTTGGTTTGCATGCAATGTCAAAACATGTAGTCATATGTTTCGGCTGCACCGGAGTCAAAACAGGAAGACATAAGTTTGGGCTACACGGGAATAGGAAAGGCAGACAGATTTGGTTTGCATGCAATGTCAAAACATGTAGTCATGTATTTCTGCTGCACCGGAGTCAAAACAGGAAGACATAAGTTTGGGCTACACGGGAATAGGAAAGGCAGACAGATTTGGTTTGCATGCAATGTCAAAACATGTAGTCATATGTTTCGGCTGCACCGGAGTCAAAACAGGAAGACATAAGTTTGGGCTACACGGGAATAGGAAAGGCAGACAGATTCGGTTTGCATGCAATATCAAAACATGTAGTCATATGTTTCGGCTGCACCGGAGTCAAAACAGGAAGACATAAGTTTGGGCTACACGGGAATAGGAAAGGCAGACAGATTTGGTTTGCATGCAATGTCAAAACATGTAGTCATATATTTCGGCTGCACCGGTGTCAAAACAGGAAGACATAAGTTTGGGCTACACGGGAATAGGAAAAGCAGACAGATTTGGTTTGCATTCAATGTCAAAACATGTAGTCATATATTTCGGCTGCACCGGAGTCAAAACAGGAAGACATAAGTTTGGGCTACACGGGAATAGGAAAGGCAGACAGATTTGGTTTGCATGCAATGTCAAAACATGTAATCATATATTTCGGCTGCACCGGAGTCAAAACAGGAAGACATAAGTTTGGGCTACACGGGAATAGGAAAGGCAGACAGATTTGGTTTGCATGCAATGTCAAAACATGTAGTCATATATTTCGGCTGCACCGGTGTCAAAACAGGAAGACATAAGTTTGGGCTACACGGGAATAGGAAAAGCAGACAGATTTGGTTTGCATTCAATGTCAAAACATGTAGTCATATATTTCGGCTGCACCGGAGTCAAAACAGGAAGACATAAGTTTGGGCTACACGGGAATAGGAAAGGCAGACAGATTTGGTTTGCATGCAATGTCAAAACATGTAATCATATATTTCGGCTGCACCGGTGTCAAAACAGGAAGACATAAGTTTGGGCTACACGGGAATAGGAAAGGCAGACAGATTTGGTTTGCATGCAATGTCAAAACATGTAGTCATATATTTCGGCTGCACCGGAGTCAAAACAGGAAGACATAAGTTTGGGCTACACGGGAATAGGAAAGGCAGACAGATTTGGTTTGCATGCAATGTCAAAACATGTAGTCATATATTTCGGCTGCACCGGAGTCAAAACAGGAAGACATAAGTTTGGGCTACACGGGAATAGGAAAGGCAGACAGATTTGGTTTGCATGCAATGTCAAAACATGTAGTCATATGTTTCGGCTGCACCGGAGTCAAAACAGGAAGACATAAGTTTGGGCTACACGGGAATAGGAAAGGAAGACAGATTTGGTTTGCATGCAATGTCAAAACATGTAGTCATATGTTTCGGCTGCACCGGAGTCAAAACAGGAAGACATAAGTTTGGGCTACACGGGAATAGGAAAGGCAGACAGATTTGGTTTGCATGCAATGTCAAAACATGTAGTCATGTATTTCGGCTGCACCGGAGTCAAAACAGGAAGACATAAGTTTGGGCTACACGGGAATAGGAAAGGCAGACAGATTTGGTTTGCATGCAATGTCAAAACATGTAGTCATATGTTTCGGCTGCACCGGAGTCAAAACAGGAAGACATAAGTTTGGGCTACACGGGAATAGGAAAGGCAGACAGATTCGGTTTGCATGCAATATCAAAACATGTAGTCATATGTTTCGGCTGCACCGGAGTCAAAACAGGAAGACATAAGTTTGGGCTACACGGGAATAGGAAAGGCAGACAGATTTGGTTTGCATGCAATGTCAAAACATGTAGTCATATATTTCGGCTGCACCGGTGTCAAAACAGGAAGACATAAGTTTGGGCTACACGGGAATAGGAAAAGCAGACAGATTTGGTTTGCATTCAATGTCAAAACATGTAGTCATATATTTCGGCTGCACCGGAGTCAAAACAGGAAGACATAAGTTTGGGCTACACGGGAATAGGAAAGGCAGACAGATTTGGTTTGCATGCAATGTCAAAACATGTAATCATATATTTCGGCTGCACCGGAGTCAAAACAGGAAGACATAAGTTTGGGCTACACGGGAATAGGAAAGGCAGACAGATTTGGTTTGCATGCAATGTCAAAACATGTAGTCATATGTTTCGGCTGCACCGGAGTCAAAACAGGAAGACATAAGTTTGGGCTACACGGGAATAGGAAAGGCAGACGGATTTGGTTTGCATGCAATGTCAAAACATGTAGTCATATATTTCGGCTGCACCGGAGTCAAAACAGGAAGACATAAGTTTGGGCTACACGGGAATAGGAAAGGCAGACAGATTTGGTTTGCATGCAATGTCAAAACATGTAGTCATATATTTCGGCTGCACCGGTGTCAAAACAGGAAGACATAAGTTTGGGCTACACGGGAATAGGAAAAGCAGACAGATTTGGTTTGCATTCAATGTCAAAACATGTAGTCATATATTTCGGCTGCACCGGAGTCAAAACAGGAAGACATAAGTTTGGGCTACACGGGAATAGGAAAGGCAGACAGATTTGGTTTGCATGCAATGTCAAAACATGTAATCATATATTTCGGCTGCACCGGTGTCAAAACAGGAAGACATAAGTTTGGGCTACACGGGAATAGGAAAGGCAGACAGATTTGGTTTGCATGCAATGTCAAAACATGTAGTCATATATTTCGGCTGCACCGGAGTCAAAACAGGAAGACATAAGTTTGGGCTACACGGGAATAGGAAAGGCAGACAGATTTGGTTTGCATGCAATGTCAAAACATGTAGTCATATATTTCGGCTGCACCGGAGTCAAAACAGGAAGACATAAGTTTGGGCTACACGGGAATAGGAAAGGCAGACAGATTTGGTTTGCATGCAATGTCAAAACATGTAGTCATATGTTTCGGCTGCACCGGAGTCAAAACAGGAAGACATAAGTTTGGGCTACACGGGAATAGGAAAGGCAGACAGATTTGGTTTGCATGCAATGTCAAAACATGTAGTCATATGTTTCGGCTGCACCGGAGTCAAAACAGGAAGACATAAGTTTGGGCTACACGGGAATAGGAAAGGCAGACAGATTTGGTTTGCATGCAATGTCAAAACATGTAGTCATATGTTTCGGCTGCACCGGAGTCAAAACAGGAAGACATAAGTTTGGGCTACACGGGAATAGGAAAGGCAGACAGATTTGGTTTGCATGCAATGTCAAAACATGTAGTCATATATTTCGGCTGCACCGGTGTCAAAACAGGAAGACATAAGTTTGGGCTACACGGGAATAGGAAAAGCAGACAGATTTGGTTTGCATTCAATGTCAAAACATGTAGTCATATATTTCGGCTGCGCCGGAGTCAAAACAGGAAGACATAAGTTTGGGCTACACGGGAATAGGAAAGGCAGACAGATTTGGTTTGCATGCAATGTCAAAACATGTAGTCATATATTTCGGCTGCACCGGAGTCAAAACAGGAAGACATAAGTTTGGGCTACACGGGAATAGGAAAGGCAGACAGATTTGGTTTGCATGCAATGTCAAAACATGTAGTCATATATTTCGGCTGCTCGGGAGTAAAAACAGGAAGTCATAAGTTTGGTCTGTACAAGAATCAGAAAGGCAGATATTGGTCTGGTCTGCATGTGAGTCAAAACAGGTGGTCATAGTTTTGGTCTGCATGTGATTCAAAAGTGCACACATATGTTTGGTTTGCACTTGAATCAAAACGGGTAGACATGGGTTTTTTGTCTGAATGAGAATCAGAAAGGCAGACACGAAGCCATAATTTTCGTCTGCATAGTTCTCAAAAGTGTACACATTTGTTTGGTGTGCACCTGAGTCAAAATAGGTAGACTGAAGTTTGGTCTGCATGTGTGTCAGAAAAGGCAGGCATAGGTTTGTGTTACATGAGAGTTTGAAAGGCAGACATAGTACCATCTCAATACTGTAGATTGTCTCGGAATATTATCGTACATTGGCTAAAGAATATACCGCTATAATCCAGTACATAATAACGGATTTTATGGCGACAGTCTGCATGGATAACTACGCAAAATCTTTGCCGATATTTTGCTTGTGGTTGATTAATAGGAACGATAACGTTTCATCATAGGGAAACTTTTCGCATTCATTGACCGAGCAGCCAGTACTAGTTGAGTTGCACTTTTCTCCACTGATTTGCTATTGGGCTTGGAACAAAGCGTAATATCTGGCTTCGGGTGGTCAAACAGCATTCGTCCTGGGTATGACGATAAACTACACCCAGCAGCGAAATCTCTGATAGGGAGGATTTGAGAAGCGTGGAACCACTTTTTATTTCCTATTGTTCGGAGCTAACACCTAACCCTGGGTTGTAGCACATGTTAGGGTCCCAGCTATGGGAAAATAATGAACTCTCAAACTAGGGTAAAAAACTGAAAGTATATATATATATAATTAAATAAAAAAAACACATTTACTAGCAATAGAAGTTAGGAAAAAGAAGATATGAGTCAAGCTCCAAAGAATATTAAATTTCGGATTTAAATGACCCATAAGGTGTTGATATGCCGTTAAAGGAACCAATAAATTACATTGTTTTCTCAATTGTGTTTTCGGACAGAACACAACAAATAAATCAGAGATTTCTGGCTCAGCGCTGCGGCAGCTTTCTCTCATAGTGTGGTATCGTCCACAACAACCAATTCTACCCTCCTTAGGAAATGCACCCTTCCTACTTGAGGTAAATAACATCTACTTACATACAAAAATATTAACAAGCATCCATTGGTCGATCACCTTCAATCCGGAATGCTGATTGGTCAGTTTCAACCAATCAGATCGCTCCCACGCGCAGAAACAATTTAAGCGCCAAGTCATTTCTGAGCCACCCACGTGATACAGCGAAGATATATAAACCCAACACATGTGATACTCGCTCGCTTTCAGATTCCTGCTTTTCTCGACTTCTTAACTTCTCTGCGTCACTCGTACATCTCAACACGCCGCCAAAATGGGACCCTAAAGGAACTCTCGCCTCGACTGATCCAGTCAGACCTTAAATGAACTGTACTTTATTCATGCAAGTATTATCTTTGAACTCTCTCTAACTTCTTCATACTTTCCAAACATGTTACACTATTCTTAATATGAGCTCAGTCACAATTTCACCAAGTCAACGAGACGTAACTCCTTTCAGTTCAAATACATGTATATTCAGTTCACTAATAAATCCTATTGTTATGTTATCAACTTTATCTTCTGTCTTGTAATTTGTCATCTGCTATTTTACATCAAATGTAATTGGCGTAATTCTTCACACACCTTTTCCTGTTCAGAAATAAATAATTGTGGCGAGTGCCCCTTCACACACGCACAACAAATATGGCTACTCCATTGTACAATCGGCGACCACTACAATAGCGCCAATAAAGCCATATCACGTTGAAACACCGGTTCCTTTACGATCACCGAAGTTAAGCAATGTCGAGTCTGGTCATTACCTAGATGGGTGACTGCTTATGAATTGCGGGAGCTGTAAACATGGACTCGCGGGTGGTGTAATCGATAACGGCTCGAAATTGATAATCGGAGAGCCGGGTTCCAATTCCAATGAGGTTCGATACATTCACTGACGCATAAATACCCCTGGGAAAGATACGAATCTATCACTTCTACTTCCAGCTATGGGTTAATTAGTAAAACTTGTATCACTAAATCATTATTATCTCCAAATAAAAAGACTTACAATCTAAAATTTAAATAAATTGCAAAAGGTAGATAAGTTATAAAAAAACCAAATCAGTCAATCTTTACATCTACAAACACGCTATTCCCATTATTGTATCCCAAATATCTACCTATCTACTTTACACTTGATAGATAGATATGAACAGACTTAGATAGATAGATAGATAGATAGATAGATAGATAGATATGAACAAACTAAGATAGATAGATAGATAGATAGATAGATAGATAGATATGAACAGACTTAGATAGATAGATAGATATGAACAGACTTAGATAGATAGATAGATATGAACAAACTGAGATAGATAGATAGATAGATAGATAGATAGATAGATAGATAGATAGATGTGGAAATAGTTATCAATAGACTGAGATAGATAGATAGATAGATAGATAGATAGATAGATAGATATGAACAGACTTAGATAGATATGAACAAACTGAGATAGATAGATAGATAGATAGATAGATAGATAGATAGATAGATAGATAGATATGAATAGACTGAGATAGATAGATAGATAGATAGATAGATAGATGTGGAAATAGTTATCAATAGACTGAGATAGATAGATAGATAGATAGATAGATAGATAGATAGATATGAACAGACTTAGATAGATAGATAGATAGATATGAACAAACTGAGATAGATAGATAGATAGATAGATAGATAGATAGATAGATAGATAGATATGAATAGACTGAGATAGATAGATAGATAGATGTGGAAATAGTTATCAATAGACTGAGATAGATAGATAGATAGATAGATAGATAGATATGAACAGACTTAGATAGATAGATAGATATGAACAAACTGAGATAGATAGATAGATAGATAGATATGAATAGACTGAGATAGATAGATAGATAGATAGATAGATAGATATGAATAGACTGAGATAGATAGATAGATAGATAGATGTGGAAATAGTTATCAATAGACTGAGATAGATAGATAGATAGATATGAACAGACTTAGATAGATAGATATGAACAAACTGAGATAGATAGATAGATAGATATGAATAGACTGAGATAGATAGATAGATAGATAGATGTGGAAATAGTTATTAATAGACTGAGATAGATAGATAGATAGATAGATAGATATGAACAGACTTAGATAGATAGATATGAACAAACTGAGATAGATAGATAGATATGAATAGACTGAGATAGATAGATAGATAGATAGATAGATAGATAGATAGATAGATAGATGTGGAAATAGTTATCAATAGACTGAGATAGATAGATAGATAGATAGATAGATAGATAGATAGATAGATAGATTGACTGACTGACTGACAGACAGACTGACAGACTCGGGTTGAAATATCAATAGACTGAGATAGATAGATATTGTATCCTTTCCTATAAATCTACTAGATTTTAAACAATATACACACACACACATACATATACATATATATATATATATATATATATTTTTGTCATCCACAGACAGACTGTTTCGCTGTTTCACAGCTCATCAGTGTGGCTAGACGTCCGGTTGCCTCCAGCTACGATCGAAACCCGACTGATTTTTCGTCAGTCGGAATCTCTACCCGTTAAGCCATCAGCGTACGGTGCGGGATGGAGGTGAATTTTAGCGTGTTTATTTTTAGATTCGGATAAACACACAGTGACTGAGAGTGACTCAATTCTGTCGAAGAGTATATATATATATATATATATATATATCGAATATGCGAGTCACTATGAAGTTCTTTCTATGGCCAAACTGTTTATAACAAGATCAGTACCTCAATTGGAGACCACTTGAGAATACCTGCTGCTAATAAATGCATGTGTGGGTGGTGTAATGTATAACGGCTCAGAATTGGAAACTGGAGAGCTCAGTTCCAATTCCAATCTTACCGCAAATACCCTTGGGAAATTTCTGAATACACCTTTACTCCCCCCAGCTATGGATTAATTTGTAAATTTTGTATCACTAAATCCTTATTATACTCTGAATTTAAACCATCAAGAAAGGAAATTCACAGGTATAAAAGAAAGGAAGCTGTGGAGAACCATAATCATCTACGTTCTGAATGGACATTGCATGAGAATACTACCACTAACTCCCTATTTAGTGTGCGAAATCACAAATTAAAAGTAGTGAAACAGGGGGAGGGGCGGGGGAATTGAACGCAATGGCCTCGAGATCTCGCGTGAGTAAAGCAGACGAGAAAACGAACGAGATTTCTTTCCGTTTACGAACAAATGTCGACGACGAACGGAAACGAGAATCCGTTAATGATTTGTTGATGAGTTGTTATTTTAATGCCGCACAGAAATTTCTATGGAAGCTCAAAGGCGCATAAAATTCTCTCTTTCCCTTCCTTTTGTTCTCGTTATTTTTTTAATTGTATTATGAACAAAGCGAACACTCACACTCCTACACATAAGGCTAGAAAAATATGCATGCGTATATTAATGCACACACACGCTTATCACACACACACACACACACACACTCTCTCTCTCTCTCTCTCTCTCTTTCTCTGGCTCTATCTCTCTCTATCTCTCTCTATCTCTCACTATATATATATATATATATATATATATATATATATATATATATATATATATATATGTTGAGACTGTTCCTAGGTTTATCGATTAGTAAAAACAGCTGCAGACAGTTCATTAGGAAGATAAAAAAAAATTGATTGGTTCAATGATCGATCGATAAACCTGATTGGATAGCAAGATAGATTTATTGAACATTAAAGTTTCTCGTTAGAAATAGAAATTGTTGGCGACAGTGATATACGAATCAAGCTAATTAGCTAAACACGAAGATCTCTCACTGTCGTAGCATATATATATATATATATATATATATATATATATATATATATATATATATATATGTATATATGTGTGTGTGTGTGTGTGTAATTTGGCAGCAACTTTTCTTTTAAACATGTTGTGTTGAATGTCAAAGACAACATAGTCATGCATATTCTCTTTTGAATTTTCTCATATTTTCTAATGAGACTTTTTATTTGAAAATTATATCGAAATAAATATTGTCCGTAAGATAACCGAGTACTTTCGAACAGCATTGTTCATCTTCAGGGTCGAAAGTACTCGGTCATATATATATATATATATATATATATATATATATATATATATATATATATATATATATATATATATATACAGTGAAAACGCATAAGTATTGGATACATGTTATTTTCTGTTATAACTCTAGTTTATGTTCGCCATTTTGCCTGATATTTGATAAGTAATATCTCGTAAAGTTGTTTTAGTTGTATGTGGAAGGAAAATTAAAAACTCATGGTTGAATCCATTTTTTTTTATCAAAGTTCAAAATTACCCTATGCAAAAGTATTGGATACATGACACTTTTTTCAAATTTCCAATCGAAACTTTGTATTTTAAAAGACTTTAAATATTCACATTTTCGATAGTATTGGAATGTTATCTCTGACCAATCAGAGAAGCACACAATTGTTTACAAGATAGTGCTACTAATCATCTGACTCTTTGATGTGCAGTCTCCAATTAAAAGATTAAAAATGGCAAAAACTAAAGAATTATCCAGAGATATGCGAAATAGAATCATTGAACGTCACAAAGGAGGACAAGGTTGCCGAAAAATTAGCAAAGAAATGAATCTAGCACTAAGTACAGTAGGAAATATCATCAGAAAGTATAAGAAGTATGGCGACGGTACAGCAAACCTTCCAAGAAATGGAAGACCGAGAAAAATAAATGAGAGTACTTCAAGGTGGATCAGCAGAAATGTGCAAAAAAACCCCTTCATTACTCGTTCTGAAATTAAAACTGATCTTGAGGGTGCTGGAATTAATGTAAGTAAGGATACCATTAGCAGAGCTCTGTATCGTACAGGCTTCCATTCAAGATCACCAAGAAAAGTGCCTTTACTGAAAACCAAACATGTCAAAGACCGATTAAAGTTTGTCGAAACTTATGAAAAGAAAGGTATGCAGTTTTGGGAAAAGGTAATCTGGTCGGATGAAACGGAAGTTGAACTATTCGGAAGGAACACAGCGACAAGTGTTTGGAAAATAAATGGCACTGCCTTCAACAAGCACAATACCATCCCCACATTTAAGTTTGGGGCTGGTTCCATTATGATATGGGGATGCTTTTCATCCAAGGGCACTGGTGAGTTACAAGTTATCCATGGTAGAATAATGGATAACGGCTTGGATTGAGGAATCGGAGAGCCGAGTTCGAATTCCAGTCGATTACATTCACTTACGTGCTAATACCCTTGGGAAAGGTGTGAATCCTCTTCTTCTCCCTCCAACTATGGGTAAATAGCAGGACAGACTGGGTTCTATAGCCTTGGATGGCAACTGGTCTAGGAGAAGGACAACTCTGAATTCAAAACCTGCGGAGGGTCGTTTGGGACCTTGTGGCTTTCGCTGCACCAGGTCCCTGTATTCGTCCCTCCAAAAAGTGTGGATGGCCCTGCACAAAGCCTTCACCACTATAATCAAATCCTGTGTGGCTGTCGGGCTTTCAGTTTCTGGGAACTGATCTGTCTGACCCTCATACGTCGAGTTCGACGGGAGAGCGATAATGGTAGAATGAATGGTAGCATGTACAGGGAGATTCTAGAGAAGAACCTTCAGGAATCTGCAACTTCTTTAGGACATGGTCGGAATTTAGTGCTTCAACACGACAATGATCCCAAACATACCGCAAAACTTACAAAGGAATGGTTTGAAAATAATGGTATTAGTACTCCCAATTGGCCAAGTCAGTCTCCTGACTTGAATCCAGTTGAGAATTTGTGGAATACTTTGAAGGTTAAAGTTCATAAGCGGAATCCACAAAATATCAAGCAATTAGAGGAATTATGCAAGGAAGAATGGGGTAAAGTAACGGTGGATCAGTGTGAAAAACTTGTGGCCAACTATAGAAAGCGACTGGAAGCAGTGAAACAAAACAGAGGCTACACAACAAAATATTAAATTGATGTATCCAATACTTTTGCATAGGGTAATTTTATTTGTTTTTGCAGATTTAAAAAAAACTTTGAGAGTTTTGGCAATTAACAAAGATGGCCGACCAAGAAGCATGCTCCAGGATTGAACAGCAGTCAGTTATCAAGTTTTTGGTTGCTGAAGGGTGCAAACCAGTCGAAATTCATAGGAGAATGTCAACTGTGTATGGTGCCACATGTTTCAGCCAAAAAATGTCTACAAGTGGGCTAAATTGTTTAAAGAAGGACGGAGCAGTGTTGAGGATGAAGACAGGCCTGGGAGACCTACAGAAGTGAGGTCTCCTGGGGTGATCGAATCAGTCAATGACCTCTATTCAGTCTGACAGAAGGGTGACAGTGGATGACATTGCAAGGACTTTGAGCTTATCTGTTGGGACAGCACACAAGGTCAGCTGCCGATGGGTGCCAAAGATGCTTACTGCAGAGCACAAACAGCACAGCAGCCCAAACGGTGCAGACCATCAACGAGCTGGGCTGGGAACTGCTCCCTCATCCCCCTTACAGCCCAGACCTTGCCCCTTCAGACTTTCACCTGTTTGGTTCCTTGAAAGCGTTCACGAGAGGCACGAAGTTTAAAAGTGACGATGAAGTCAAAAGTGTTGTGAGCGACTGGCTAAGACATCAGTCCAAAGATTTTTACACTGAGGAAATATGGAAGCTTGTGCACAGATGGGAAAAGTGTGTGACAGTGCTGGGAGACTACATTGAAAAAAACAAAACAAAATAAGCTTCTATCTGTATTAGAAGTCCTTATACCGAAAAATTCACCTTATTTATTGAATGACCCTGGTATTATGAAATGGACAAAGTCCGACAATTATTTAAAGACATTTTTATGTTTAACATTGTTTTTATAGATACAACTATTTAAATAAATGCTCTGTTTATAATAAACAGTATTAAATAACATTTACCGGCCTGAATGTCCGACGGATATTTTCTATGAAAATTTCTCGGACATTCAGTCCATTTGGTTGGACGGGTCTTACTAACACATTTTGATTTTAATTTGAATGTTTTTTTTTATTACTGAGTTCACCCAACCCTCCTTCATTTCATGTGTATATTTTTGTATATTCTTTAAATAAGATTTTTAAAAAGAGGGAAAAGTAATTGTCTATATATATGAAGAAATTTTGGTATTGTGATACATGCTGGATTGGATGTATTCTTGTCGTGATTGAGTCCTCGGATCGAGCGATTTGAGGTTTTGAGGAGCTTGGAACCATCTCTTAATTGCTGTTGTTTTTTGGTCCACCTTGAGACGTGGTGGTAGTACCTGTCAGGGTCGTAGCTATGAGCAATTAGTGAACCCCAAACCAAAAGAAAACACTGGAGGGTATAAAAATACAGTGTTATAGCAGAAGTAACACTTAAACATTTTTTATAAAAAATATACGAATTTATAGGGAAATTACCAACAATACGTATTTATAGTACACAGTTGGTTGAAGCCATTAAAGTACAAAATATTTTCATTTCACCATTAAATAACTCATTGAGGTGTTGATATGCCGCTAAACAAAATCAACCAACTAACAACCAAACGTGAAAGACGTACTTTCCTTAAATAGGTAATTCAAACTTTACTCTATCGATGCATTTACCGTCCTGAATATTCGAGAACTCTTCTCAGAAAAATTGCGTCCTACGGCATGATTAGGTAATCGTTATTAGATGCGATGTGCTTAACCGCTCGGCCATTTGGAACTTACGGACAAACAAAGACCATAATAGTGCTTTTGAATAGACACTCTTTAAAGTTTCTCGAATATTCAGGCCGGTAGATTTAGTTGGATAAAAAATAGTGTTAACTTAACAAACAAGGAATCTACTCGAATATGAGTATCCATAAAAATAACGCTCAAACAATATATATATATATATAT
>OZ038497.1:15046603-15049103 GCA_964036315.1 Acanthosepion esculentum | reverse complement strand
ATAGATAGATAGATATGAACAGACCTGGATACACACACACACACACACACACACACATATGAAGAAATATAGTTTTAAGTTGTGCTATATTTATGGGATAAAGTGCTCAATATCAGAGATAGAGTATGTAAATATAAATATTTTCCCATATATATTTATAAATAAATATATCTGTCTATATTTCTGAGATGAGGTATTATGTACAGTATTTACATTAGTCGGACTATTGTCCTCATCTTTGTCGCCATATTTGTCCCAACGTTTCGGCCGTTGTGCAGCTGCGGAATGGAATATAAAGGAGAAACAGGCCGCCCCCTCAAGGTAAGGCTTCAAGAACACCAGAAAGCTGTAACGCTAGGGGAAGTAGAAAAATCAGACGTGGCTGACCACATATGGAGAGAGAAGGGAGATCACCGTCCCCTGTGGGATCAGACTGAGATCATAGACAGGGAACACCATTGGAAAATTCGTAAACTTAAGGAATCAGCACATATGCTAGGCCACAAAAATCTCCTGAGTCGGCCAAGCATAGAAATAAATACAATATGGGAACCAGTAATAAGGAGTGCCAGAGAAAAGCAATGATAACAAAAAGGTTGCAATATGAGATCTGGTAAAAACATGCAATGATAACAGCAAAAATTGCAATATGAGTACTGGTATAAAATGGTTGCTGAAAAATTAGGTTTATAATACTCAGAAATTCATACCCAGATGTCCTCATGGCACAGTGGATAAAGGCGTTCGTTAGATCCAGTGACAGACCCAAAGAGTGTGAGTTCAATACCCGGTTCAGGCAGTGGAGAACTTTTAGAGGGAAAATTACCAGGAGATAACTGATAACTGACATCCATCAAACATGGCTCGTGGAACTAGAACAGTCTACCCCAGTGATCGAAATAAAGGGTTCGGTTCGAAATTCCAACCACCTGAAGAAGGCCGGAGCGTACAACGGCCGAAACGTTGTGACAAATATGGCGACAAAGATGAGGACAATAGTCCGACTAATGTAAATACTGTAAATAAATATATATTTACCATTGACCCATATATATAAATAGTCGAGGAGAAATCCAACATTCGCGGCCTGACGATTGCGTCTAGCATGAAACAGCCTGCCACCTCTGAATGTTCACTTTATATATATATATATATATATATATATATATATATATATATATATATATATATATATATATTCTCATATTCTCTAACACTAAATAACGCGATGCGGCTTAGTGGATTTATTGCTTTGTTTGGGGTGAAATGATTAAAAACTTGGAATTGTCCATTTTTATATTTACATACGCTCTCTCTCGCTCTGATATAGAGCACTTTTACTCATGAATATAGCAAAACCTAAAACTATATTTGTATCATATATATATATTTAGAGATTCTTGATAGATCCTAAGAATAATCTGCAATGTTATTGGCCCTGCCCTGGCATCTCGGCTGTAGTTCCTTTCCAACAGGCGTAATGTAGCATCACTCTGTCTTTTCTATAAATGCCTTCATGGCAATTGTTTCTGAAGAAACTAGTATCTAGATTTTACGAATTTAAGTGCAGTACTAGACTGGCGGTAAGATCTCATCATTTTCCACCTCAGCCTGCGAGATGTAACCGTAAGTCCTATGCTAACAGTTTCCTCTGTCTCACTTCTCGCATGTGGAACTCTCTTCAGTCTTCTTGCTTCTCACTCACCTTTTATCTTCAAAAATTTATATGCAAGTTCAATCGATATCTTCTGTTTTCTTGTTCATTTAGTGTTCTCTCTCATTAATAGTAATTTGTCTCATATTCTCTAACACTAAATAAGCCATGCGGCTTAGAGGATTTATTGTCTTGTTTGGGGTGAAATGATTAAAAACTAAGAAGGAATTGTCCCTTTTTTATATTTACAAATGCTCTCTGACTTTGATATAGAGCACTTTTACTCAGGAATATAGCATAACTTAAAACTATATTTTTATGCGGTTGTAAAGTGCCGTATTTGTAAACAGGTCTATAATCACCAACAATTTTAGCGGAGGGTCGTTTGGGGACCTTGTGGCACTCAGTACACCAGGTCACTGTATTCGTCCCTTCAAAAAGTGTGGATAGTCCTGCACAAAGCCTTCACCACTATAATCAAATCTCATGTGTCGGTGTCGGGCTCTCAGTTCCTAGAAACTGATCTGCCTGACCCTCATACGTCGAATTCGACGGGAGAGTCAATCATATATATATATATATATATATATATATATATATATATATATATTATAAATTAACTGATTTAAAATATGGTTTTGTCGCTAACCATGTTTCAAAAATGGAAGCTAAAAGCTTCGAATTTAATTTTGTTATTAAATTAAAGATATCAGTTCCATTTCCTCGTCAAGCGAATTTTGGAGTAACTTATTTTTTTTAAATTTACAGTTTTAAAGGCACGGCAAAGATTCATAATTAAGTGTTTCCAAGGATACAGAGAAATCCATATATATATATATATATATA
>OZ038497.1:14946603-15039103 GCA_964036315.1 Acanthosepion esculentum | reverse complement strand
TCTTTCTTTCTTTCTTTCTTTATTACTTACTTCTAACTTATATTCTTCCTTTCTTTTTTGTTCTTTTTTCTTACTTTTGTTTTTTTTTCGTTCATTCTTCCCTCTTTTCTTCCTTTGTTTCTTTTTTTTTGTTTCCTTCTTTCTTTGAATTTCTCCTTTCTTTCTTACTTTTTCTATCTTTCTTCTTTCTTCCTTTTTTTCTTTCTTTCTTTCGTTCATTCTTCCTTCCTTTATTCCTTCCTCGTTTCTTTCCTTCTTTTGATTCTGTTTTTTCTTCTTTAATTCCTCCTGTATTGTCTTCCTCTTTCTCTTTTTCTTTCTTTCCTTATTTTCAATTCTCTTTTCTTCCTTCAATCCTTTCTTTTCATTTCTTATTTCTTTCTTTCTTTTTTTTTCTTTCTTTCTTTCTTACTTTTTATTTCTTCCTTTCTTTTTTCTTTGTTTCTTTCTTTCATTGAATTTCACTTTTCTTTCTTACTTTTTTCTATCTTTCTTCTTTCTTTCTTTCTTTCTTTCTTTCGTACATTCTTCCTTTCTTTATTCCTTCCTCCTTTCTTTTCTTCCTTTTTTATTTTTTCTTTCTTCTTTGCTTCCTCTTTTATTGTCTTTTTCTTTCTCTTTTTCTTCCTTTTTTCTTTCTTTCTTTATTTTCATTTCTTTTTTCTTTCTTTTCATTTCTCTTTTCTTTCTTTTTTATTTCTTTCTTTCTTTCTTTCGGTTTTCTTTCTTTAATTTTTCTCTTTTCTGTCTTTCTTTCTTTTCCTTTCTCTTGTCTTTCTTCCTTTCTCTTTTCTTTGTTTTTTCTTTCTTTCTTTCTTTCTTTCTTTATTTATTTTCTCCATTCTTTCTTTCTTTCTCAAATAGCCTATTAATCCTTCCTCTTTTTCCTTTTCCTCTTCATTACTCGAGACGTAATTCTCTTCTCTTTCCATTATCCGCTCTCATTTCTTTTTTCCTTCTCCTCTTTTCCTTGATGTTCTCTCTTTTCTTCTTTTTCCTCGTCGCTTTCCGATCACCCATTTTTCACGTCATTTTTTATCCCCCCCCCCCACCTCCACCAATATCTTGAAATCTCATGGAAGCGTTTCTTATTCGTTAGTTATTTTCGGATATTGCCGACATTTATAAACTGAATAACCGCAAAGGAGCAGAGAAAAAAATGACTTGTCTGAAGTCCAAATGCCTACAAACAACTAGCACGTCAGCCATGTTCTTAGCAACCAGGGGGCAGGTCTCACCGTACACAAAATGAATTTGATGAAATAAGCGGTATATCTGAGTGTAGTCGAGAGTGCATGAATGAAAACGAGGGTATGAGGGGAATGAGTGCGCATGCGTGTGTTCTCGGGAGCCTCCATTGGAAAGTCGGCGTGACCTGACAGGATCGAAACTTGCCTTGAAATTTCGACTCTTGTCTTTTAAAAATTTGTGTTTTTTCTTCTGATTTTTCGTTCACCCAATCGAATCTCATTCTGTTCAAATCTATCTATCTATCTAATATATATATATATATATATATATATATATATATATATATATATATATATATATATATATATCAGTAACTTCCTACCTATCTATTTCACTCTGTTCATATCTATCTATTTATTTCATTTTTTTCAAATCTATTTCGGTCTGTTCATATCTATCTATCTATCTATCTATCTATCTATCTATCACAGTCCGTTAATATATATCTATCTATCTTACTTTACATATCTATCTTCGTTAGCTCATATCTATTTTCCAGTTAGTAAAGCTTTTCTGTTTATGTCACATTTTACTTATATATATATATATATATATATATATATATATATATATATATATATATATATATATATATATAGTGTGTGTGTGTGACTGTGTTTACGTTTGTGTGTTAGTGCTTATATTTATTTTATTATTTTAAAATATTCATACCTATTAACCCTATATCTATCTATCTATCTATCTATCTATCTATCTATCTATTATATATATATTTATACATATATATATATATATATATATATATATAGATAGATAGATAGATAGATAGATAGATAGATAGATAGATAGATAGATATTATATGATAAAAATATAATTTTAATGTATGTTATATTAATGTGCTAAAGTGTACGATATCAGTTATAGAGTTTAGGCAAGTATAAAAGTGGATATTATTGTCTACACCCAGCGTTAACAGTCTGTTTCCTGTTTGAACGCAACTATGAGGTCATGGTGATTGAGTTTAACCATGAAACTGACTGTCGCCTCTAGGTGTTTACCTCAGTGTCCATTGATATATATATATATATATATATATATATATATATATATATATATATATATATATATATATATGTCTATATTTCTGAGATGAGGTATTATGTACATTATTTAGATTATTCGGACTAGTGTCCTCATCTTTGTCGCCATGTTTATCACAACGTTTCGGCCGTTGTACGCTCCGGCCTCCTTCAGCTGATTGGAATGTTGAATTGAACCCTTTATTTTGCTCACTGGAGTAGATTGTTCTAGTTCCACGTGTCATGTTTAATGGATGTCAGTTATCAGTTATCGCCTAATAATTTCCCACTGAAAGTTCTCCACTGCCTTAACCGGGTATTGAACTCACAGTCTTGGGTCCTGTCACTGGATCTAACCAACGATTTTATCCACTGTGCCATGTGTCCTTGTGCCATATGTGCGTTGGTTAGATCCAGTGACAGGACCCCAAAAAACACCAAAAAGAACAAAAAAAATCATTTATTCTCATACTCAACAGTAAATGAGTAATATTAGTGAATTGTCATATAAATAAGTGTGAAATATATCGAAACTGATATACATAAACAGTTAAATTAATAAAAAAAATAACTGGGGAAGGTTTACTTTAACAAAAGCAGTTTTTGTTGCAACTCCTCAGAAATAGAAATGGATACTTCAAGTTTTCCTTCTCTTTCAAGCTTCTCTTTAGACATGTGCCGGAGTTTATAGTTGTTATCGCCGTCAACTAAAATAACTTGTTCCATTGCTAACTGCAAACTTAGAAAAGTATTGTTAAGCTTCGACTTCTGAAGTTTATTGAAGCTTTCTTCCACTGTTTCAATGAGCTGGTTGACATTATTTGAAGCTTGCTGGTGCTGAATTGATTGAATTGCATTAAAATAACCCAGATCAAGGACATTGAGATCAGGACTATTTGGAGGCTGGCAAACTAATTCAATTTGCAAACCCAGACGTTCTGCAGCTACGTTTAATTCATCTACAACCTGTTTTATTGCACCACGCTTCAGGACACGATTTGTGGATCTTTCCAGCAGTGCTTGCAACACAGCACTACGTTCATTATTTGTCAATTCGTGCTTCTTGCAATTTCGTTTAGCATTTCTGCCAATTGGCTTCTCTTCTCTCATCATAATCTCTTGCCAGCGGGTGGTCTGAAAAAAATACAATTTTAATGTGGTGAAAAAGTGCTATAATTTGCGCTTCAAATTATTCTACCTGAATAAACTAGTATAAATACTTGAGGAACATCAATGCTAACCTGTTACTGTAAACGGCAAACAATTCGACTAAGAATTAGTATATTCCACATGAGACTTCCGGCTATGGAACAACTATTTCGGAACAGAGGGAGTACCTTATTACAAAAACGCCAGTAATCACAATAACCAAAGTTTTTAAAGGCTATACCGTGCCTCCTTCTCTCAGACAAATTGGGGTTTAGCTCCTTCGAGGACTCGGTTACATTTATTACGAGCAGTAACGAATAGGCGCCTGTTGTGACGAGAGTTGTCACGCTGGTATAACCGGAAATAGTGCTTCCTGTGCGATCTGGCGGACGAGCATGCTGTTGTGAACCATGGAGAGGATTAAGTTTTTACCTGCTATTTCAGAGAAGAAATGAAAGCGACATAACGTCTTTGAACCAAGAAGGAACTTCAGTGACGCAATTTTCAATTGGTAGGTTAAAAATATCAATCCAATGGGCGTAAACGAAGAAAATCACGGAATGACTCCCAATCAGCATGCTGGAGACGGAAAGAGGTCTTAGGGGTAGGGCGTTCCTGTTTAATAGTTGATTGGAACAAAATATCGATAGCTACCACAGAATGGTTTGAATTATCAAGAGAGCAGTGTCGCGAGGCTCGGCAGGAGCAAGGAGAAGAGGTGAGAAATAAATCGAGAGGCCTGTTGCCCGGAGACCAGTATGGAAGTGCACAATTTGACTAAGGGTTTGGGCAAAGGAAAAATGTAATGTTTGGATAGCTGCAAGATCAGAAAATAAATATGTTCACAGATAGATAGATAGATAGATAGATAGATAGATAGATAGATAGGCAGACAGATATTTATCTATCTCAGTCGATTTATATCTATCTATGTGAGAAAGACAGATATGAACAAACTGAGATCGTCAGATACATACATACATACATATATATATATATATGTATATATATATATATATATGTTTATATTTATATATATATATATATAAATATAGATTGATAGATAGATACGAACGAACTGAGATAGATAGATAGATAGATAGACAGGCAGACAGATATTTATCTATCTCAGTCGATTTATATCTATCTATGTGAGAAAGACAGATATGAACAAACTGAGAGAGTCAGATACATACATACATATATATATATATATATATATATATATATATATATATATATATATATAGATAGATAGATAGATAGATAGATAGATAGATAGATACGAACGAACTGAGATAGATAGATAGATAGATAGATACGAACGAACTGAGATAGATAGATAGATAGATAGATAGATAGATACGAACGAACTGAGATAGATAGATAGATAGATAGATAGATAGATAGATAGATAGATAGATAGATACGAACGAACTGAGATAGATAGCTAGATAGATAGATAGATAGATAGATAGATAGATAGATAGATAGATAGATACGAACGAACTGGGATAGATAGTTAGATAGATTGTACCTTTTATATTCTTCTCATTTCTTTCATCTTGTCTATTCACCTCTTCCGTCTTCCTGCACGTTCCCAACCCTCTTCAAAACGGCGAATTCCTCCGAAATAGATCGGAAACAATATTTACCTCTGCAATCTCAGACATTTTTCGTTTTTATTGACTTTATTTTTGCACTGGTAATTCGTTTTTCTCCTTTTATTCCTGCTTATTTTCTACGTGTTATTTCCACACATACTATCTTTTTTTTTTGTATATTCTTGACGTTGTAATTGACGCCATTTTCTTTATTTTTCTTTTCTTTTCTTTACTTTTTTGCTGAGTGTCAAGGAGTCAGAGCGGATTGTCTCTAATTATGTTTTCTTTTTCCTCCTACTTTTATTCAATTTCACTTCCTCATTAATCTTTCCCTCCATTTTCTTTCCATTAACAAAATTGTCTCTTTTTACCGCGTCTCGTCCTTTCGTTCAATTCTCCTCTTGTTGATGGCATCAAGTAAAAAAATAAAAATACAAACACACAAACGTTTATTTTGATTTTATCTTATTTTTCCTTTATTTCCTTTGTATATCCGCTACTTTTTGTCACATATTTCTTATCATTAATTCGGGCCAAACGTTTGTAATGTTTCTTTGTTTTTTGTTGAAATTCATTAACTCCTATAAATCTATGACATTATTATTCAGTCCTCGCCGAAGTTGCGACAATTTTCATCTAAATTAAGCATTCCATTATAAAATCTAGTTTGGATTAGATATGGTTGACTGTGACAAGAAGCACAGTCCAATTATACAGAGCCACACGCACAGACAGACAGATAGATAGATAGATAGATAGATAGATAGATAGATAGATAGATAGATAGATAGATATAAACAGACTGAATAAGATAGATAGATAGATAGATAGATAGATAGATAGATAGATAGAAAGAAAAGTCTTAGATAGATAGATATGAACACAGATAATATATATATTGGCGTGTTTATTCACAGAAGAAGTGCGTAAAAAATCGCCTTTCTTTCAACCGTGCGCTAATGGCCTAAGGGGAAAATCTCCGAGTCGAGTTTCGATCCCGGCTTGAAGCAGTCGGATGTCTAGCCACAGTGATGAGCTGTGATACTGCGAAACAGTCTGTCTGTGGATGACAACTTAGATTCGGTTGTGCACTCTTGGGAGATAAGCGCGAAATTGGAAACAATGACTAATACAACTAATATTACAAGCTCTTCCCTGAATTGAGCACCTCTCAGTCATTGGCGCGTTTGCTGGCGTAAGAATTTGCCATTCAACCGATGGCCGATGGCTTGGAGGAAAATCTCCGACTGTTGTGTCTAAGCACACTGATGAGCAAAAACAGTTTGTCTGTGGATGACAAAATAGATAGATAGATAGATAGATAGATAGATAGATAGATAGATAGATATAAACAGACTGAGATAGATAGATAGATAGATAGATAGATAGATAGATAGATAGATAGATAGATAGATAGATATGAAAAGGATTGAGATAGATAGATAGATAGATAGATAGATAGATAGATAGATAGATAGAAACAGACTGAGATGGATAGATAGATATAAACAGAAAGAGATAGATAGATAGATAGATAGATAGATAGATAGATAGATAGATAGATAGATAAAATATAAACAGACTGAGATAGATAGATAGATAGATAGATAGATAGATAGATAGATAGATAGATAGATAGAATATAAACAGACTGAGATAGATAGATAGATAGATAGATAGATAGATAGATAGATAGATAGATAGAATATAAACAGACTGAGATAGATAGATAGACAGACAGATAGACAGATATAAACAGACTGAGATAGATAGATAGATAGATAGATAGATAGATAGATAGATAGATAGATAGATACCACTCGAACCTGAGGATGTCAGACTACTCGGGCGGCGAGCTAATCCTCATTGCAGACACCTGTTCAGGCAAATTTGTGTTTGCTTAACACCCACAGAGCCCACCTGTGGTTTATACTCCAACTATGCTGAGCGGACCTTAGTTACGGTTTCTGGGAGAGAGCGTGTTATCTATAATGATCAACAGTCTGAATAAGGCTAGCACGTGACAAACCCTCGGTCACGATGACTTGTGACTTCGTGCTAGCACAACCACCGACATACATACATACATACATACATACATACGGGCTAAGTAATTGAACGCCAAAATGGAAAAAGTCTAAGTAACACGTTTCGACCTCTAAAATGACTTCATCCGACTGAAGTAATGTTATTACAGGGAATCACTGTCCTAAATTAAAGGTAAAAAGGTAAATGCCAGTCAATTAGGGATGCTATCTAATCCCCATTGCAGACTCCTGCTCGGGCACATTTGTGTTTGTTCAACACCCACATATCCCACCTGTGGTTTATACTGCAACTATGCTGAGTGGAAGAAGTTCTGCCTCAAGAAGTCTCTCGCTACCTGTCACGTTGACCATCACCAGTGATCGACACGATCAAGCCTGGCGCCGCACCGTCCACCAGGTCGTCTCCACCTTTGAGGATTCTCACAGGGGCAACCTGAAGGAGAAACGCTGCGGGAGGGAGGACCAGGAAGCCTCACCAGCTATACCTGAACAGACTTTTAATTGCAGTCGCTGGAGCCGGACTAGCCTATCCCGCATTGGCCTGGTCGCCCATCAGCATGTCTGCAGACGACGCGGACAGCCCACTTCATAAATCTTCGTTCGCGAAGCCAGGCCAAGAATGTATGAAGATCGGAGGAGGCAAGAAGCACAGATTATATGTAAAAAAAAAAAATGCTAACGGTTGACTTTAGACTTGAAGAGGTCAATTTTATACTGATCGGAGATACATCCCCTTGGGAGTCTATTACACAAAGTAAAAGTTCGATGGAAGAAGATTTCCGAATGAAACTTCCTTCTTAACAATGTAATACGAGGATAACGGGAATGATTCGCCCCAGTGTGCGTAACATAACGGCTCTAGGTCTGAACCTACCGTCAGCACCTACGACTCCGTGAGCGCTTCCATCAGCGCTGTCTCTGTACCATCCTCAACATTCGAACAGGCGAAGATCACAAGCATCGAAGCCATGTGGCTGAAGTCCAAGCTACGCTGGGCAGGGCACGTCTCTAGAATGGACGACCATAATCTGCCCAAGATATCTCTGAATGGCGTACTCTCCACTGGCCACTGTGACAGAGGAGCACAAATGAAGCGTTATAAGGACTCCCTCAAAAAGTCGCTCGGTACCTGCTACATTGACCATCGCCAGTGGTCGACATTTGATGCTGACCGTCAAGCCTGGCGCCGCACCGTTCACCAGGTCGTCTCCACGCTCGCAGGGCCAACCTGAAGGAGAAAGCCGCGGGAGGAAGGACCGGGAAACCTCAGCAGCTATACCAGACCAGACCTTTAATTGCAGTCGATGGGGCTGGACTAGCCTGTCTCGCATCGGCCTAGTCGACCATCAGCATGTCTGCAGTCGACGTGGACAGCCCACTTCATAAATCTTCGTTCGCGAAGCCAGTCCACGAAGAAAGAAGTTGAGTGGACCTTAGTTACAATTTCTGGGAGAGTGCATCTTATCTAGCATCATCAACAGTCTGAGGAGGGCTAGCACGATCAAACCCTAGGACACAATGACTTCCAGTTCACAATCTCTGGTTGGAGAACCGATAGCATCAAGAAACCACGAATCGACCCTGGTGAGAAAGCGAAAGTTCTAAGCACTCGGCTATGTGGCCATTTTAAATACAGATAGATAAGTATTTACTGTTCCCTCACTTAATAATATTTTCTTTTCTTCATATTCCTCGAAACATTGTAAACACTTGTGTCTTAGTGGCTTTATTACCTTACTTGAAGAGAAATGATTAGTGAAATGTTCTCAGTACTTTTTTTATAGAGGAATATTCGTAAATATTATCTGAGAAAGAAATAACATTCTTAGCAAGATACCGAGGGACGGGTGAAACCTTGTTAGATTGCTAAGGTTGGTATATCTAAGATAATATTTACGATCATTATATAAAATTAAATTCGAAGGCTTTAGCTTCCATTTTTGAAACATGGTTATCACTGTGTAGCGAAAAAAAACATATTTTAAAGCAATTAATTTATAATATTAATGCTCTGTAAATTTACATTCAACACTATTGTGTAAAAATAAAAATATCTATAAGAACACCGGATTTTATATCTTACTGTTCTTTCTTTATATACATACATATATATATATATATATATATATATAAATATATATATATATATATATATATATATATATATATATATATATATATATATAGATACAAATATTTAAGTAAATGCTCTGTTTATAATAAACAGTATGAAATAACATTTACCGGCCTGAATGTCTGAGAAAATTTTCAGAGAAAATATTCGTCCTCCGACAGGATTCGAACCTGTATCCTATACGGAACCGTCTTAAAAATAATTGTCGGACTTTGTCCATTTCATAATGTGTGATGTCATTTTTTTACATTTGGATACGCTATGAGCAGATATGAATGTACGTGAGAGTATCATGGAAAATTGTAGTTTAAAGACAGTAAATTCGACCTGTGGCCCAATCGGTTAAGGCACGTCAGGCTATATGACGGTTCCGTATAGGAGACAGGTTCGATACTGTTAACTGCAAATTACGTTAATTACTGTCGCGTGTGGAGATATTGTTATTATTGCTGCGTTGACGGATTCAACAATTTTCTTTTGATTTCTTGATACTTTTAACAGTATGAAAATAGCGTTCTCTAAATTCTTCCAGTTGCTAAGGACATTTTGTTTTTATTATTAGTTACTTTGTTTAATAAATTAATTTCATTTTTTGCCTTGAAAAAGTCCACGTCGGAGGAAACGCGTCGGCAACTACTACAGTTTTCCTATTGTCTTTTACATATATATATATATATATATATATATATATATATATATATATATATATATATATATATATATATATATATATTATAGTAATTCGTCGAGCTTAGACTCCTCAACAGAATGCAGAAAGAACTGGACGGCCGTTTCGTTCTATCTGGGACTCATCAGCAGTGCGCATTCACTAAGCTCGACCAATTACTATAAAATTAGCCTAAATCAGCAAATCAATTATATATATATATATATATATATATATATATATATATATATATATATATATATATATATATATGAAGAAATATAGTCTTAAAGTGTGGTATATTTATGGGATAAAGTGCTCAATATCAGGGATAGAGTGTGTGGCCCGACGATTGCATCTAGCATGAAACAGACTGTCGCCTCTAAGTGTTGACTTCTATTTTCACTTTTATATATATATATATATATATATATATATATATATATATATATATATATATATATATATATGAGGGGTAAACACAAGGTAGCGACAGTCTGATACGGGCTGGACCACATTCTTCCAGGCTGAAGATTGCGTTCAAGTATCCATTCGCAAAACTAATATTAATGTTGAACCAAAGTAGACGAAATGAAAGATATCGTGAAGAGGCACCTGATGGCGATCCCGAATGTGAATGTTGTAGATTGTTTGAAATTAAAAAGACACGGGTATAAATTGATCATGAACTCTGCTGTTGATCTCGAAAAGGATGTTAGCCCATGAACAGAATATATTTTTTCTTTCTTTTTTAAAAATATGAAATGGCCTGATACTTCCGGTATATATAGCGACTATATAATTATCTCTGATTTTACAAGTACAATATCTTATAAAGTGCATTGAGCGTTAATGTTCTTATTGACTTAATCATCATCATTAAAGTGGTAACTTTGACAAGAACTTCCCTTTGACATAAACAGAAGCTAGATCTACTGACCTTAAAGCCGCCCCTGTGACGGCAACAAACATTCTTGAAGGTATTGTTCTACGCGTTTGTACAGGAATGCTCTTCACTTACTCCCCCTGTCTTTACCCACCCTCTTGACTCCCCAAAGTCACTAAAGGCACATAATTCAGACCGCACGAGCCGCCATTACTCGACGTCTCCGTCTGCTGCCTCACGCCGATACGTGACAAATGCTGTCCTCAGGGACCGTAGCCGCGTCATACTGACCACAGTCCGTGTCAGAGTGGTCACTCAGAGGCGCTCCGGTGCATCTATCTTCCTGGTCGATCGACAAGTACCGGCGATGGAGAAACGAATTAACGACAGCGTGCGGCAGCAACGGTAAGACCAGAACATATTCGTAACTAACAACGAGCAAGGTCATCAGTTGTTGTCCGCCGGGTTTTTGACTCGGGCTGAGATCGTCGTAAGCAATTATGGATGAATTTATTTTCGAGAGGTCTTTTTGAGTATGAATAAAGAAAAGTAAACGAGAAAAATAATAATAGTGATCAGAAACATCTTAAGACATCTTAAGAAACATCTTAAGACATCTTAAGAAACAGATATATATATATATATATATATATATATATATATATATATATATATATATATATACGAGGGCCATTCAATAAATAAGTTGAATTTTTCGGTATAAGGACTTCTAATACAGATAGAATCTTACTTTCTTTTTTTTAAATTCTTTTTCACATGGATATAATTTCTTTTGCAGATTAAAAAAAAACTTTGAGAGTTTTGGCGATTAACAAAGATGGCCGACCAAGAAGCATGCTCCAGGATTGAACAGCGATCAGTTACCAAGTTTTTGGTTGCTGAAGGGTGTAAACCAGTTGAAATTCATAGGAGAATGTCAACTGTGTATGGTGCCACATGTTTCAACCAAAAAAATGTCTACAAGTGGGCTAAATTGTTTAAAGAAGGACGGAGCAGTGTTGAGGATGAAGACAGGCCTGGGAGGCCTACAGAAGTGAGGTTTCCTGAGGTGATCGAATCAGTCAATGACCTCATTCAGTCTGACAGAAGGGTGGCAGTGGATGACATTGCAAGGACTTTGAGCTTATCTGTTGGGACAAACGCAGGGGTCATCAGTCAGAAGGAGTCATCTTGCATCATGACAACGCAAGGCCTCACACAGCAGCCCAAACGGTGCAGACCATCAACGAGCTGGGCTGGGAACTGCTCCCTCATCCCCCTTACAGCCCAGACCTTGCCCCTTGAGACTTTCACCTGTTTGGTCCCTTGAAAGCGTTCACGAGAGGCACGAAGTTTAAAAGTGAAGTCAAAAATGTTGTGAGCGACTGGCTGAGACATCAGTCCAAAGATGTTTACGCTGAGGAAATACGGAAGCTTGTGCACAGATGGGAAAAGTGTGTGACAATGCTGGGAGACTACGTTGAAAAAAATGGTAAGCTTCTATCTGTATGAGAAGTCTTTATACCGAAATATTCACCGCCGTTCATAAATTTGAATTTACTACTCTCATAGCCAGAGTCCGGAGATCCGAGTTCAAATTCCAGCCGTTCCATTGCATTCACTTACGTGCTAATACCCTAGGGATATGTATGAAACCTCCTCTTACCTCCAGCTGTAGGCTAAGTGCAGGATAGATTGAGCCCTATAGTCTTTGTTGGCGATCAATCTAGGAGAAGGAAAGCTCTGAAATCTAACCAGCCCTGATAGATCCAATCACATGCTACCTTGTCGGTCCTGTTGGCCCCATCTTTATTGGCATATTCACGACGTTTCGGCTGTTGCACGCTCCGGCCTTCTTCAGATGATTGTATCACCCATGCCACTTTATACGACGATTCTTATAGTGAGCTGAAACATCTTAAGAAACATTTGTTCGCTGACATATATATATATATATATATATATATATATATATATATATATATATATATATATAATAACAAATCCATAGGTGGTAGGGATTATTCCAATGTGTTCTTTTTAATACACAAGTTAATTCTACAATGAGATCAATACAAATAAATCAAATTATATATATATATATATATATATATATATATATATATATATATATATATATATATATTTAAGTAATTCATTGAGTCTGAAAGAAAGCTCAACAGAATGCAGAAAGCACTGGACGACCGTTTCGTCCTATATTTGGGGCTCATCAGCAGTGTGCATCTACTACAGAGAATTGAAACCCTGACAGTTGCGTTATCAAGCAAACGTCATACCAACAGTTCAACGTGCCTTGGTGACGAAGAGGTAGCAAATCAGACTCAATATAGCGCCGCTCGCTCACATATTCCGTGGTGGAACTCAACTAAAGTTCTCTGTAACCATAGGACTGTGGCATTAGAAGCCGGATCAAGCAATTATATACATATGATAGAAATTGTTAGGAGGATTTGATAATTATAATTAATTCATATATATATATATATATATATATATATATATATATATATATATATATATATATATATATATATATATATATATATATATATATATATAGTCAGCTGAAACATCTTAAGAAACATTTGTTGGTTGACATATATATATATATATAATACGAAATCCATAGGTGGTAGGGCTTATTCCAATGTGTTCTTTTTAATACACGAGTATTAAAAAGTTAATTCCATGATGAGAGCTCAATGTATAAATTTATATACAGATGAATATAAATAAATCAAATTATATATATGTGTGTGTGTGTGTGTGTGTGTATGTGTAAATTTATATACAGAGCAATGTAATTAAATCATATAATATATAGATATATATATATTGATATTTATATATATATATATATTTATATATATATATATATATATATATATGTGTGTGTGTGTGTGTGTGTGTGTGTGTGTGTGTGTGTGTGTATAAATAAAAAGAAAGAACAGTAAGATATAAAATCCGGTGTTCTTAACTATTAACTGATACAACGAAAATTAAAAAATTGAACACCCAACCACCCCTTGTCTAGATGAATCAATTTCTCGGTATCCTTTGAAACCCTCAATTATGAATCTTTGCCGTGCTTTTAAAACCGTAAATTAAAAAAAATAAGTTACTCCAAAATTCGCTTGACGAGGAAATTTAACTAATGTCTTTAATAACAAAATTAAATTCGAAGGCTTTAGCTCCCATATTTGAAACATGATTATCACTGTGTAGCGAAAAAAACATATTTTAAATCAATTAATTTATAATATATATATATATATATATTGATTTATTTAAATTGCTCTGTATATAAATTTATACACTGAACTCTCATCATGGAGTTAACATAATATATATATATATATATATATATATATATATATATATATATATATATATATACATATATATATATATGATGAAAGATATGGAAAGCAAAATCCGAATATACAAGTTTACTGTTTCAATGTTGCTTTACTGTCGACGTCAGACGTTTCGGTCTAGTAGACCATCTTCAGGACATGGTTATTAGAAACATACTTAGGATTAGACGATATTTAAGTCAACATGAAGAGACGACAGACACAAGATTAGTCAGAAACAGAACAACTGAAATTCTAAAGTCCAAAGTATGTTTCTAATAACCATGTCCTGAAGATGGTATACTAGTACGAAACGTCTGAGGTCGACAGTAAAACAACATTAAAACAGTAAACTTGCATATTCGGATTTTGTTTTGTCTTTTCCATATTTTTTATCATACCGTCGGATCTACATCCACATATTTGCTTACATATATATATATATATATATATATATATATATATATATATATATATATATATATATATATATAATTGTTGAAATAAATTTATAACCAATTAGATGATGACTAATTAAGTCTGTTTCCTTATATATATATATATATATATATATATATATATATATATATATATATATATATATATATATATATATATATATAACTCCCTATTTTATGTACGAATGGCCAACCTCGAGTCCTGACTTAACACCCTGTGACTTTTTTCTTTGGCGTTGGTTAAAGGAGCCATTCTACTTTACCAAATCAAGACTTTGGAAGAACACAAGAGTTTCTCGGCGGTTCGACAAGCTGGTACCGAAATCTGTTGCCCATATCAAATTTTAAATAAAATCCCATGCTAAATGCTTTCATCTCATATCCACTTCTTATAAAAATTATAGTTAATAAATAAATTATAAGTGTTTTAAAATGTGTAATCATTTCTCAGTGACCAGCCACAATTACAGCAGTTGGTGAGTCTTACCCGTTTTTCTGATCGCATTGCTACCCTTTCATTTGCCCCTGCTTATATTAACCAACCTATATATATATATATATATATATATATATATATATATATATATATATAAATCGGTATCTCCTCTTGCAAAGCAGTAAAGCCACTAAGACATAAGTGGTTTGGAAGAATTAGGAACATAAACGGTAATAATGTGTAATCAGGAATATATATATATATATATATATATATATATATATATAAAGATATTGTTGAAGGTACAACATTTTATCACAGCAATAAACTTATGAAGCTTGATATTACTAGACATATTAAAAACGGGCGAAGCAACCGGTTTCGCTCCCGCTCATTAGGCTTCCAACGGGAGATTTAATTTAAATTAAAAAACACAGAAAATGTACAGAAAACGAAATATAAAGGAGGAGGGGGAAAAAAATTATGAACAAAAGGAGCTAGAGGCAAATGACAACGAGCCCCAACAAACACTCACGTTGTTTGCACAAGGAAGGCTTGCGTGACCCGATGTAAAGTGCCTCCAGCACCTTAAGGTGAAATAAGGAGTGTGACCGGGACAACACGATGAACCGGTCGACACTAAAATTAGCTGCACAAAATCTGCTCTTTAATAAGTGCTCGCATATGGCGGAACCGTATGTGTTTGGGACGAGTCCATTCAACATATATATATATATATATATATATATATATATATATATATATAGTACAGTATATATATATATAGTACAGTACAAAAATTTTAGGTCTTTTAAATCATTTCTCGACTCTGTCGCAGCCATCGTTGACCGGTCTCAAACGGAAACGAATAGGACGCCTCGACTTTGACCTTATTATCATGTTCCCTACAGACTATGTAATTTCATTTCATTTAGTTTCAGAATTGATCTAATGACTTTTTAGTTCCGACTGTGTGACAAACCTTGTCGTAATACACTTCCTGGTCGTTTTCACACCTTCATTTTTCGTAGCAAATCTGACCTTATTTTTCCTTTTGATTTTTATTATTTTGCGAGACCTGCGCTTGTTGTTGTTGGTCGCCCTTAATATAAGATGACTACTGCTCACCATATTCGATGTCGGAGAGACGTAAAGAAGTTCACCTTCCCATTGGACGGGACACCACCGGAACGAGTACACCTCAGCTTCCCGCCTTTCATTCATCCACACCGATCACCCTTCAATTCACGAACCATCTAATCCACGGCCGCTCGGGTCTGCATTTAAAATAAATTTTGTATTAATCCTCGTTCTGTTGTTTTTTTCTTCAATTATCATGTTTCACATCTTTAAAAATGGGCCTCTTGTGACCTCATATTGATTTGGTTCGCTCAGGCCATTACGCATTGCTCCCTTCAAAGAGTCCACTGCATTGATGATGAGTAGAGTTATGCTGATGACATAGGTATTCGCAATTGGGTTGAGAATAATCGTGAACAAAAAATGTTTTAATAAATGGGTTTCAAGGCAAACCGTCCCAAAACTATGATTTGGAATCAGAATACACGCAGTGATGATCGTGAAAATTCAAGTTGTAGATTTAATAAATACTAAACACCTTGATGTATGGATCAGTGATAAAAAAAAATTAGGGGATAAGGAAAATACACATAGGAAAGGTTGCACGCAAGGTAGTTTCACACAATACCACAAATTGCTACAAGACCAAAAGATTAACCTAAAAAATCGAGTCATGTATTTAAACGGATACGTCAGACTTTTATGATGCGTGACGTCCAAGTTGTGCAGAATATCTACACCGTATCAGTTGTATAGAAACAGTTCCGCAGATTAATGGTTAAAAATAGCTTCGAACGAATGAAGGATGGGCATCTTAGCGAGGACTATCCTTGTTCCAACCGTTTGGTTTGTTTTACGGCATATCAGTCTCAATGGGTTATTTAATACCGACAAAATTTTTATTGGTTGTAATATTTTTTTCTTCAAAAATCTATTTCTGGTAATGTTTTTCCTTGAAGAAATCAATAGCTGGTAATATTTTTTTCAAAGAATGTATAGTTGTTTGTATTTTTTTTAAAGTATTGCTGATAATAATTTTTCCTTCAAAAATTATTACTGCTAATATTTTTTTTATTACAAAAGTATTTCTGGTATTAAAACCTATTTCTACACAAGTTTCGGTGTCAACTATTTGCTGGGACCCTAACAGATACTACCACCCTGGGTGAGGGTGGACCTGGGAACGCCAGCAATTAAGAGGTAGTTCCACGCATCTCAAAACCTCCTGATCAGAGACCTTGCTGTTGGACGTAGTTTATCGTCTTCCCCAGGACGCTGATGTAGTTTATCGTCTTACCCAGGATGCGAATGTAGATTATCGTCTTCCCCAGGGACGCGGATAGAGATTATCGTCTTCCCCAGGACGTGGCTGTAGATTAACGTCTTCCCCAGGACGCGGATGTAGTTTATCCTCTTCCCCAGGGACGCGGATAGAGATTATCGTCTTCCCCAGGACGCGGATGTAGATTAACGTCTTCCCCAGGACGCGGATGTAGTTTATCCTCTTCCCCAGGACGCAGATATAGATTATCGTCTTCCCCAGGACGTGGCTGTAGATTAACGTCTTCCCCAGGACGTGGATGTAATTTATCCTCTTTCCCAGGGACGCGGATAGAGATTATCGTCTTCCCCAGGACGCGGATGTAGATTAACTTCTTCCCCAGGACGCGGATGTAGTCTATCGTCTTCCCCAGGACGCGGATATAGATTATCGTCTTCCCCAGGACGTGGCTGTAGATTAACGTCTTCCCCAGGACGCGGATGTAGTTTATCCTCTTTCCCAGGGACGCGGATAGAGATTATCGTCTTCCCCAGGACGCGGATGTAGATTAACGTCTTCCCCAGGACGCGAATGTAGTTTATCCTCTTCCCCAGGACGCGGATAGAGATTATCGTCTTCCCCAGGACGCGGATGTAGATTAACGTCTTCCCCAGGATGCAGATGTAGCTTATCCTCTTCCCCAGGGACGCGGATAGAGATTATCGTCTTCCCCAGGACGCGGATGTAGTCTATCGTCTTCCCCAGGACGCGGATATAGATTATCGTCTTCCCCAGGACGTGGTTGTAGATTAACGTCTTCCCCAGGACGCGGATGTAGTTTATCCTCTTCCCCAGGGACGCGGATAGAGATTATCGTCTTCCCCAGGACGCGGATGTAGATTAACGTCTTCCCCAGGACGCGAATGTAGTTTATCCTCTTCCCCAGGACGCGGATAGAGATTATCGTCTTCCCCAGGATGCGGATGTAGATTAACGTCTTCCCCAGGACGCGGGTGTAGTTTATCCTCTTCCCCAGGGACGCGGATAGAGATTATCGTCTTCCCCAGGACGCGGATGTAGATTAACTTCTTCCCCAGGACGCGGATGTAGTCTATCGTCTTCCCCAGGACGCGGATATAGATTATCGTCTTCCCCAGGACGTGGCTGTAGATTAACGTCTTCCCCAGGACGCGGATGTAGTTTATTCTCTTCCCCAGGGACGCGGATAGAGATTATCGTCTTCCCCAGGACGTGGATGTAGATTAACGTCTTTCCCAGGACGCGGATGTAGTTTATCGTCATACTCAGAACATCGAACCTAGCGGACTAGCATTACAGAATCACAAACAAATAATTCTACCAGATAACAGAAAGACATCACTTTAAGACTTTCGACAGCGGCAACCACTAAAAATGGATAGCATATGTAACTAGAAAAAAGATAATAACGTAACGAAGATGTTCGTTTTATAAACTATTTCAAACAAAAGATTACGAATGAAAATCCATCAATACCGGAAAGACCGATAACAATTACGAGACATGAGAAAGATATTTTTTAAAATACAGTTTAAAGAAAAATATTTTATGAATATCAAACGACTGGCTGCTCGTCCTATGAATGAAGAATGCTTCCTTATAAGGAAACGGCTAATGTTACCATTAGCAAGGATGAGCTGAGATACCTTTTTATAGATTTGGGCCTAGTCCGATGTCCAAAGAGTGAAGAAAAGTAATTCAAATAGCACTGGCTGCTAGGGCTATGAATGCCAAATGTTTCCTTATAAGGAAACGGTTAATATTACCCTTACCATTACGGAGGATGAGAACAGATACTACACTTTGATCATAGCCCGATGACCAAGAAGTGAAGAAAAGCGTAACTGGAGTAGCACTGGCCGCTCGGCCAACAAATACCGAATATTTCCCTATAAGTAAACGGCTAATATAAGCATTACCATTAGCGAGGATAAGAACAGATATTATACTTTGATCCCAGCCCGATGGCCAGTAAGTGAAGAAAAGCGTAACTAGTGTTGCACTAGCTGCTCGGTCAACGAATGGCAAAAGCTTCCTTATAAGGAAACGGCTATATTACCATTATCATACTACTGTATCAAGCAAATTCCGAGACACTGTAATAATCTGGCAATTAATAAAATTGTACATTTCGGAACATTGATGCCTGTAGATGTGGCTGGAATAATTCAAAATGCAAGCCACATTGAAAGCGGCACACTTTGCCAGGTGCGTGAGAAAGGTACAAAAGAACTCGTGCTTGGAATTCTCTGGAGGGAAGCCAATCGCTGCAGGTCGCTACAATCCGTTAGCCTTGGGGAATTTGGCGAAACGGAATCATACATTTTCACTTTAGGAAATGAGTTGGGCGTACGCGCAAATTTATTCAGTTATATAGACGGATGGGGAAAGATTACATATATATATATATATATATATATATATATATATATATATATATATAGAGAGAGAGAGAGAGAGAGAGTTTCAGACAGAGATAAGAACTGACTGAGATAGATATATATATGGACAAACTGATGTAGATAGATAGATAGATAGATAGATAGATAGATAGATAGATAGATAGATAGATAGGAACATAGATATGAACGGACCAGGATATATATATATATATATATATATATATATATATATATATATATATATATATATATATATATATATATATATATAGAGAGAGAGAGAGAGAGAGAGAGAGAGAGAGAGAGATGAACAGACCTGGATACACACACACACACACACACATATATATATATATATGAAGAAATATAGTCTTAAGGTGTGACATATTTATGGGATAAAGTGCTCAATATCTGAAATAGAGCGTATGTAAATATAAAAGTGAACATAGAAGTCAACACTTAGAGGCGACAGTCTGTTTCATGCTAGATGCAATCGTCAGGCCATATCTATCTATCTATCCTTCTATCTCTCTCTCTCTCTCTCTCTATATATATATATATATATATATATATATATATATATATGAACAGACTGATAGATATGAACAAACTGAGATAGATAGAGAGATATGAACAGAGTGAAATAGATAGATAGATAGATAGGAACATAGATATATATGAACAAACAGTGTTAGATAGATAGATAGATAGATAGATAGATAGATAGATAGATAGATAGATAGATAGATAGATATGAATAGACCGCGCTAGACAGCACAGGCACACACACTGACACACACACACTCTCACACATAGAAATAATAATAATAATGATAAATAAACAAATTAAGTAAGTAATAATCAAAATAACAACGAAGAAACACATAAACTGAAATAAATGTAATAATAATAATCCACAAAAAATAATTAAATAACCAATATTAAATAATAAAAAGTTAGCAAGTTGCACAATACCATAACTAGAAATAACTGCATTCGGATCCACACTTATTTCTACTCAATAGCATTTAGGATAATACAATAGACATTGAAGTTCACAAGACGCCATTGATCAGCCTATATAAATAGTAGAGACAACACACAATACACATGGCCTGAAGATTGCATTAACTGACTGTCACCACTTCGTGTTGATCTCAGTGGCTATTTTTATATTTACATTCGCTCTGTCTTTGATACTGTGCATTTTCACCCCAAAATATAGCATACTTAAAACGATATTTTAATTATATACATACATACATACATAATTTTTTCCCCGGAATCGATCCTCCAAATTTACAAATCAACCATCCGCCCTTGCATGGAGTATTGCTGCCATATATGATCTGGAGCCCCTTCTGTTTGGGGTTCTTGATAAGATCCAGAGACGGGTATGCCGTCGCCTCTCTTTGTCTCTTTTACAAATACTTCCATGGTAATTGCTCCGATGAGCTGCTATCGCTGGTTCCCAGGCTCCATGAATTCAAGCGTCATACGAGCCTGGCATCCCGTTCCCACCCTTTCACTGTTGAAACTGGTAAATGTAGACGTCTCTTTTACTCCAATAGCTTCATATCTCGTACCTCACGCCTGTGGAACTCCCTTCCCTATTCCTGTTTCCCTGACAACTATAATCTCCAACTATTCAAATGTAACGTCAATCGTCATCTCCAGTTGCATTGATCCATCTACTATCCTTCTCCACATCCTTTCCTCTATCACTCCTATCTGCTCTTGCATCAGTCGTATTCAATGAAACGTGCATGAAAGAAGGATTACTGCCTAAATACACACACACACAAACACACACACACACACACACACACACACACACACACACACACACACATATATATATATATATATATATATATATATATATATATATATATATTGAACAATAAAAATAATTAAATAATTAAAATCTTCAGACACACTGGGTTGTATATTAATATTCTTTCGTTTTTATTATTATTTCAGTTAGATTCCTCGACTAGTTTCGGCCAACTTGGCCATCATCAGGAGAAAAAAAATTCTGCTAGCTGGTAGCAGTGAACTGCAGAAATGAATGTCTCGAGGGAGAAAATGAACTTTCGTTTGTAGTTTTCATTTGATTTTTTGATTTTTTTTAACATGAATTTAGGTCAGTCTTTGTGTTGGTCAAACAGTCTCTTTTAAGATATTATTTATAAGATAAGAGCTGAATGGATTCATGCTGCTCTGAATTCCCTTGGTCATTTTGACAGTATATTGGTTCCTGGAAAGGGGATGTGTCTCTGTTAAATGTGTGTGTTATTTGGTTCTTAGGAAGTGAGTAAGTATGATGTGTGTAAGCGTGTATATTACTATGGGCGTGTGCTATCATTTGCTTTATTAGGCTGCATGAGCAGCAATCCGTCTCTTAGGCAAGAGTTTCATTGACCACGATTAACAAGGCACTGTGATAGATGTTAAATGTTTCTTACATTCGCACAAGCTATTTCTTTTCTGAACATGCAGTCTATAAAAACTGTCCGAATGATGCGAAGATCTGAGGTGCTTTCATTCTTCATCTGAGGAGAATATCCGTCAATCACTGTCATACAGGAGTTTTGAGATTAAAGAGTCGTTCAGTACTCTTTTCTTTGTTTCTAACAAAATTTTCCCCTTTCTTAATATTTTGCTTAGCTTTTGGCATGCATCTTACGCTCTTCCAGTGTGCTTTCGAATATAAGGTTTTCCGTCGTCCGTCAAAACACTTCCTGAATATTTAAATTTTTTTCACTTGCTTGATTTTGTGAGAACCAATTCCTATCTCAAATCCTGGGAAGTGTAAATTTTAAACAACCATATATTCAGTTTTCTTACAATAGATGATTAATGAAATTATTTCAAATGCATTCCTGTAGTGAAATGATTTCAATTGACTTCCTTTGGGGAAATCATTTCTAAATATATTCATATAAGAAAGTCCTGTTCCAATGCATTTTTATAATGAAATAATTTATAAAAGTATTCTTATAGTAAAATCATTTCCAATGCATTCTTATAATACAATAATTTATAAAGGAATTCTTATAATAAAATATTTTCCAATGCATTCTTATAATAAAATAATTCATAAAGGAATTCTTATATTAACGTCATTTCCAATGCATTCTTATAATAAAATAATTTATTAAGGAATTCTTATAGTAAAATCATTTCCAATGCAATCTTATAATAAAATAATTCGTAAAGGAATTCTTATATTAAAGTCATTTCCAATGCATTCTTATAATAAAATAATTTATAAAGGAATTCTTATATTAAAATCATTTCCAATGCATTCTTATAATAAAATAATTTATAAAGGAATTCTTATAGTAAAATCATTTCCAATGCATTCTTATAAGAAAATAATTCACAAAGGAAATCTTATATTAAAGTCATTTCCAATGCATTCTTATAATAAAATAATTCATAAAGGAATTCTTATATTAAAATCATTCCCAATTCATTCCTATAATAAAATAATTTATAAAGTAATTTTTGTAGTAATGTTATTTCAATTCATTCAAATTATAAAATGCTTTATAAAATCTCATATAATAAAATCCTTTTGAATGTCTTGTTTTAATAAAATAATTTCCAATTTATTTCTATATTTAAATCCATTTTCAGTTCAGATTAAATATTATTTCCAATTATTTGCTCCTTTTATTTTTAGATACACACCTTTTAATATTTTCTGCTGTCCGTCCGTCTCATTCTTTTTCTGTTGAAAAGAAAACCAGAAGCAAGAAGATTTGTTTATAAAGCAATTAAGATTATGAAAAAGAAATAGCCATATTTAACAGGGGTGTTTTTGGTTGTTGTTTTTTTTGTATTTATAATTTTAATTTTTGGCATTTGATTTCTTCAATCAAATCAGAGATTGTAATTGCCTCCTATCTCGGCGCGCGCTGCCCGGTTTAACTTCACTGCAATTTTCATAACAAGCGCCAGTCGATCAAAGCTAGCTGGCATTTATTTTCGTATTATCGTAGGCTTAGAATAAACTTTAAAATTACTCTTTGATCTTGAGTCCAAATCAAAATGATGCAAGGTTTAAATAGCTCTGGGTGGTGACCTATGGATACAGGTGACCGTGAGAAATCGGAGAACGTTTCTGATTTGTCTCCGTTAAACAAGCGATGGCCTCAGGGTTACCATGAAGATATCGAGAATCAGTGGAACAAAAAGAAAAGCTATGAGATTAAAATGCGAAAAATTAGATTATTCCTGATAAAAAAAATCAGATTGGAACCAGACAAATGACAGGAGAATAATATCCACTAATTGAAGAAAAATGAGTAAAATCCCCAAGAATAAAATGAGAATTCAGGGTATTACGAGAATTAAATATTAAATTTCGACAGGTTTTGTTCATGGCATGTCCCACCAGTTCAGTCCTTTTTGGACGGCTCAGCTATTCGGTCGAACTCTCTGCCTCTGAGGCAGAGGGGAACTCTCTGCCTTTGGGCGGGGAGGAACTCGGACGAGGCTCCGCCGAAGGGCAGAGCCTCGTTCGAGGTGGTTGACCACCCCGATCCCGTTTATACGGGTTCTACGGGCAATTTTTGCCCGAGCCTACGGGCTCGGAAAGCCCACATTAAACCGGCCTTGTGCCACATTCGACACACGTGGGCGTGTTGTTAAACATCGTCCCACCAGCAGATAAGTAAACATATCTCGCCGCAGATTTCTTATATTTATAGTTTCATGAGAAAGTGATGGAGTGGTCTCCCTTTGTCATTTTCGCAAATTCCTTTTCTTGATTATCTGTGAATTTCCATGATTTTCATGGGAAATATGGTAGAGTGGTTTTCCGTTTCTTTCTCCACAGATTCCTTTTTTATTCTCTGTGAATTGGCAGGTCTTCCTTGTGAAAGATAGCCGAATAGTTACAAATGGCTTTCTCAAAAGGTTCCTTTTTTATTCTCTGTGAATTGGCAGGTCATCCTTGTGAAAGATAGCCAAATAGTTACAAATTGCTTTCTCAAAAGGTTCCTTTTTTATTCTCTGTGAATTTGCAGGTCTTCCTTGTGAAAGATAGCCGAATAGTTACAAATTGCTTTCTCAAAAGGTTCCTTTTTTATTCTCTGTGAATTGGCAGGTCATCCTTGTGAAAGATAGCCGAATAGTTACAAATTGCTTTCTCAAAAGGTTCCTTTTTTATTCTCTGTGAATTGGCAGGTCATCCTTGTGAAAGATAGCCGAATAGTTACAAATTGCTTTCTCAAAAGGTTCCTTTTTTATTCTCTGTGAATTGGCAGGTCATCCTTGTGAAAGATAGCCAAATAGTTACAAATTGCTTTCTCAAAAGGTTCCTTTTTTATTCTCTGTGAATTGGCAGGTCATCCTTGTGAAAGATAGCTAAATAGTTACAAATTGCTTTCTCAAAAGGTTCCTTTTTTATTCTCTGTGAATTGGCAGGTCTTCCTTGTGAAAGATAGCCGAATAGTTACAAATTGCTTTCTCAAAAGGTTCCTTTTTTATTCTTTGTGAATTGGTAGGTCTTCCTTGTGAAAGATAGCCGAATAGTTACAAATTGCTTTCTCAAAAGGTTCCTTTTTTATTCTCTGTGAATTGGCAGGTCTTCCTTGTGAAAGATAGCCGAATAGTTACAAATTGCTTTCTCAAAAGGTTCCTTTTTTATTCTCTGTGAATTGGCAGGTCTTCCTTGTGAAAGATAGCCGAATAGTTACAAATTGCTTTCTCAAAAGGTTCCTTTTTTATTCTCTGTGAATTGGCACTTTACCGAAGTCTTTTGCTATAATAGCCGTAATGGTCACTGTTTACAAACCCACACTTCCTCAGAGAGCTCAACCGAAATTAATTTTTCAAGAGCCTATATATTGTCTAGTGTGGCTAGACGTCCGGTTGCCTCTAGCTAGGATCGAAACCCGATTGAATTGGCGTCAGTCGGAGATTCTACTACTAAGCCGTTGGCGCACGGATGAAGATGAATTTTAGCGTATTTATTTTTAGATAAACACACACTGACTGAGAGGACTCGATTCTCTTTACCGAAGAGTCTTGCTATATAAACGAAAGGAAAATCTTTCTTAGCCAATGCGTTTCGTCCTGCGATGGACTTTAAAAGGTAAACATATCAGCAGTATCCTTGCTTAACTTCCCACTATGTTGAGTGATATGCATATAATCCCTTCCAAGGTTTCTGTTATCATCTAAATTCTGGATCCCCACAAAGCATGTGGACTTGATGGTATCCCTGTAAACATCCTTAAGAAGTGTACTCTCGAACTGGCTCCTGTTCTCTCTAAACTGTATAATAAATGCCTCGCCGCCTCTTGCTCTCCTGCCTGTTGAAAAACCATCATCTGTTGTTCCAGTTTTTAAGAACTCTGGTGAACCGTCCGAGCCTTCCAACTATCAGCCTTCTACCTCTTTTTGGGAAACTTCTAAAGGTTCTAATCAATGCTGAATTAGTTAAGCATCTCTCATCGCAATGCCATTTGTCAGATAACAAATATGGTTTTCGTTTCTCGAGGTCAACTGTGGATGTACGGACGATATTTGCGGAAAGAGTCTATCAGGTTCTAAATAAGAATAGTGAAACCCGGTCTGTAGCTTTGGGCATCTCGAAAGCTTTCGATAGGGTTTGGCATACAGGTTGTCTTCGCAAGCTGAAAAGATACGGTGTCTCCGGACAAGTTTAGGAACATATCCAGTCTTTTTTATCAAATCGTGAAACGAAAATCATCCTGAACCAGCAGTATAACCCGTCTTTGAGCGGGTCTTTCATTACTGGGAATTTTTGCCGTTCAATTGGAACAGTTTAAGTTTAAAGTCAGCCTACTCGAAAATCAATATTAGTAAAAACAATTGGGTGCAACTGAGACACATCACCCAAATGGGTGGCTAACAATTTGTATGGGGGGGGTCCATGAAAAGGGAACTGTATAATAATAAATAATATTATTGTACTAATTTAAACTATTCTTATTAAAGTTTTTATGAAAGATATATATCCAAGAACAAATAGTAAATAGTAAAACGTTGCTGAGAGTTATAATGGACAGGAAGTAGTGGAGAACCATTGTCGGCAACAATTTGGACTCAAAAGTGGCACTGAAGAATTATCTATCAAACAAAAAGAATTTAATCAAAATCGGATGGAAACTGTGGAAATACTTAAACAACATCCGATCACACACACACACACACACACACACACACACATTTTGAGAATTATAGATACAGATAGATGACCTCTCTTCCAGATCCTTTCGTACTAAAGCAGTTGTCCCCCCAGGGCTCTATCCTTAGCCCTACTTTGTTTTTAATTTTCATTAATGACCTTTTCGATGGCACCAGCTCTCAACTTGGTACCTATGCTGACGTCACAACCATTTAATCCTGTCTCGATAGTAAGTCGGATCCGACTGATAAGGTCAAAATGGCGGCTGGCGTAAAAAACGACGTTCAGACAGTTGTTAACTAGGGCAAATGATGGATTGTTAATTTTAACGCCTCTAAAACAAAACTGTTCTCTTTTAATCATCTGAGAGACCCGATTCTGCCTTTCATCAGCATGGCTGATGCTAGCCTCAAGGAAAGCGACTCGTTGCGTCTTCTCAGTCTAACGTTATCGGCTAATATGAAGTGGAAAGATTATATTGTCTAGGCCAGTTGTTAAATTTAGTTCACTGGATCGTTCTAGACAATTTTTCTCACCAGAATCTATTTTAAATATCTATATATCTACCATGTGTCCATGCTTCGAATATTGCTGCCACATATCATCTCCTACTCGTGTTATATAACGGGGCTCCTTGATAAAATACAAAGAAGAATCAGTAATATTATTGTCTTTGATCTGGTGTCTCGAATTCAGTGACTTTCCCACCGCCGTAAGGTTGTCTCCTTGTGCATTTTCTATAAATACTTTCATGGTACTTGTTCGGATGAACTCTTGTCTATGTTACCTTGCCTTTATGAATTTGAGCTTAGTACTAAGCAGGCAACGATGTTCCATCAATTTATAAGGGTTGGCTATATAGAACTTACTGGAAACGTCTATCTTTATTATTTTCTCGCACTTCACGCTTGTAGAAGTCGCTTCTGTCTTCATGCTTTCCAGCCTACTTTGATGTTCAAAAATTTAAATTGCAATGTCAACCGATTTCTACTCTCCTGCTGATTACTCTTCTTTTATTCTTACTCCTCAATAAACATTCTGTTTTTTAATTCTTCCAGACTCAGTAACCCACTTTGGCTTTTTGGGGTTAACTCAATATATATATATATATATATATATATATATATATATATATATATATAATGTCGGTGTGAGGCTGACTATGTGGAGCAAACCAACTTGCCTGTCTATATAAGACAGCTAGGCGCATCTAGCTTGATGCAATCTGTAAGTCAGTGATTGGTCTCCATTTGATTAACAACCCGGGTTGCGCTTCGGAATATTTTGATCAGGGTGAGGCACTGAGCTCGGTCGGTTAGAAATTTACGATTTTTAGAAAGCAGTTTACATCAAGCTTCATCGACCGACTTTGTGCAGCCAGAAGGAGAACTTTCTTTCTACTCTGTGTCGCGTGGTTAAGGTCGTGAATAAAAATGTTTTCTGTTTCACACTCACTAGGAGCTTACTTACGCCGATTTATTTATTTTAGTAATACATTTATTTTATTCGTGGCTCCTTATTTACTCCCTGTGTTTAGATTTTTCAGTTTCGCATCCCTTATAATAACATTTTATTATATTATATCATATTATATTTTAATATATTATGTTATATTATATTTTTATTATATTATATTTTTATTATATTATATTACATTTCATTATATTATAGTATATTTTAAGTACATTATATTATATTTTATTATATTATGTTATATTATAATTTTAGTATAGGATATTATATTATATATTTATTATAATATATTATATTATGTTATATTATATTTTATTATATTATATTTTAATTATATTATGTTTTTATTATATTATATTATATTATTTTTATTATATTAAGTTATATGATATTTTTATTATATTATATTTTCAATATGTTTTATTTTTATTATATTATATCATATTATATTTTATTATAATATGCTATATTATACTTTTATTATATTTTTATTATATTATATTATATTATGATTTATTATATTATGTTATATTATATTATATTATATTTTGATTATATTATATTATATCTTTATTATATTATATTATATTATGCGTTTTATCGCATTTACGAAACTATTAGAAGTTATAATATCTAGATAATTAAAATCACTGTATGGGGAAACCCGGCCTGCAGTCTATATTAGTGTAAAGAATAACCCTGTCTTGTTTATCACTAAGGATTTTACTTATGGGAAACTTGTGGAATCGCTGAGAACACAGGAAAATATACTAACAACGAAGCCCTAGAAAATGGCTAATGTAGGATTTGTTTCCTTGACAACTGATCTCTCCTCAGACCTAGCTCCAACAGCCCCATGGCGAAAAATTGATATGTAGCATTGAATACCTCCAAAACCAAGTTAGTAACCCTTCACCTTCACTAGAATAAAAATCTTATCAAACATCCTTATCCGTCACATTTAATCAAACATGTATAAAATAAAGATTTCCGCCCAAATATAGAATATTTAATGCGCTTGTGTGTAAAATATGGTGGGAATTCCTATAACTTGAGTATAAATTAGCAATGGAAGCAAATACAAGAAAGAAAGAAAGAAAGAAAGAAAGAAAGAAAGAAAGAATGTAAGTTTGTGCATGGGAGCAATTATAAGGAAGAAAGGAAGAAAGAAAGAGAGAAAGAAAGAAAGAAAGAAAGAAAGAAAGAAAGAAAGAAAGAAAGAAAGAGTGAGCATGGGAGCAATTATAAGAAAGAAAGAAAGAAAGAAAGAAAGAAAGAAAGGAAATGCATGGGAGTAACAGTGGAAACGAAAGAAAGAAGCCAAAAAAGCATCAAACATGGGTGTAGTAATGGAAAAGGAAGAAAAACTGAAGTAAGTAACTAAGTTAGTAAGTAAGTAAGGAAGGGAGGAACGAAGGAAGGAAGGAAGGAAGGAAGGGAGGAAGGAAGGTAGGAACAAAGAAAGAAAAATGATGAGAAAAAGAAATTTAAAAAGTCTTAAGAAGAAAAATAAATGAAAATAAAAACTAAAAAAAGGCGGAAAGATAGAAAAAGAACAGTCAATGAATGAAATAAAAGAAAAAAAAGAAGAAAGAATGAAACAAAAGAAAGAGATTATGAAAGAACTTAAAATAACTTAAGAAAGAAAGGACAGTAAAAAAGAAAGAGAACATTTTTTTTAAATTGCAAAAAGAAAAAGAAGAAATCCCGAGAGAAAACGAAAGGAAGATGAAGAAGAAAAAGAAAGAACAAAAAATAGGTAACTCACAGAAATAGGTAACTCACAGAAAAGCAACTAAAGTTGGAGAAAGAAAAAACAAGAAAATGAAAAAGAGCCGTTACTATTAGCCATCAAGATGACACAAAAAAACTAAACTCTTATCATACGAAATAAAAAAAGTGAATAATATATATATATATATATATATCAAACAAAGGATCAAATATATATCAAACAAAGGATCTATAAAATTCGAAGTAATATTAAAAATTCGAACAATATCCCCCCCACCCCGCCGCACTCCACTCAAAGACAAATATAAATAGATACGATAAGACGAAGTTAACGTACATTAATTCTAATCGGCTGATGAACAGAGCAAAGAGGAGGGGGGGAGAGAGTTTTCTAACCAAAGAGTTACACTAAGCATATCCGCTTGAAACATCCAAGCGATGTCCCCTTTTCAAAATCGCATTATCTTCAATCTCTGGCGGACAGGGAGAATCGCTAATCGCGCATGCGCTATACGGAAAAGGGGAAGAAAGAAAGCGACACGAGCAAGGATCTTGAAACGGTCGAAATTAATTTGAATAAAGTACGTGTCTCTTTGGAATCGGCAACGCTTTCATTGAAATCGCATAAATTCCTCGAAGACCGACCAACAGGAAGATATGTAAATGCATATTTATAAACTTAGATTGTTATCTACTTATCAATGTATGAACATTTTTAATATGCATATAATGTCTGTATTTGAAGATCCCATGAAAATATATATATATATATATATATATATATATATATATATATATATATATATCTGTGTGTGTGTGTGTGTGTGCGCGCCCGCGTGTGTATGTGTGTATACGTGTCTGTATTTGCATTATAATTTAAAGACATAAAGTTGAAAATTTACGTATGAATAGATGCATATATAATTAGGTTCAAATAGCGAAATTTCAGATGCATACAAATGCCCCCCCCCACACACACACAAAGATACGCGCGTGCACACACACACACACGCGCGCACGCACACACACACACACACACAAACATACACAAACACCTATATATGAGTTGGGATCAAACTGGTATTATTATACACTTACAGGGTGCGATGGATAAATTGTCGCCGGAATTAAGCCAAGACGAAAATAACACTGGCATCTCATTCTAACAGATATATAGTTACCAAAATTACACAAAAATATCCTGAAATACTAAAGAGTAATTTTTTTTTTTTTTAAATTGCCATTGGCTTCAACCATGGCCTTCCAGACAACTTCGGAATCTCCTGCAACTCTTCTGGGCGGTCTCCTTGTTTATAGTGGTGAATGCTGCCATAATTCTTGCCTTCAGTTCATCTTTGATTGTTTGGTGTTGGTCTTTCGCTGAATTGCACGAAACACATAATAATCAAGGGGGAGTGATGCAAATCAGGGGAGTTAGGTGGCCAGATGTAAGAGTTGATCTGGTCACAGAAATTGTCTCACAGTCATGACAGGGCTCTCCTGCTTGTGTGGCATGGAGCAGATTCCTGTTGCCAGACATAGGGTCTCCCAGCAGCCACCCTATTGACCAGGGCAGCACTACCGCCTCAAGTCCCTCGGTCCATGCCTCCGTGTTGAGCCTGAGGCCCCGTGGCAAGAGGAATAGAGGCATAACGTCGCCATCACGTGTTATTTTTTTCTTATCAGAACAATCAGTTTTCTGAGCTGCTGCGTCCCTTCGTAATAACCATTAGACTCATCCAACTCTTTCCGAATCCTCTGCACTGTCCTAAGATTGACACCGAAACATTTTGAAATGTTCGTAATGCATCTTCCGGCGCGAATGCCAAGCAGTACAGCATGCCGATTCCAAATTTTTAGCGGAGTGAATTGGATCATGGTGCTCTTTTTCTCACAGCTGGTGCCCAACTGACCCTACTATACTGCGCAGTCAACAAAATAAAAACAAACAAACAAACAACACGCAGGCAGGAAATTAAAAGTATAAAATGGCGACAATTTACTCATCGGACACTGTAAATACATAAATCCTTATTTACGTTTTTTTTTCGGTTTGGCATGGAGTTCGTTAATTTCTTGTCACTCCGAATGGGCGTGGGGGGTGGGGGCTCTCCTTTCATTTACAACGCCTTGAATTGCACTAACGTTTGTTTAACAAGTCGAATGCACGTGAAACATGATTAACCAATGAAAATAGCAAAGGACACAAAAGTAAAAATACCAGAATTTAATTCTTCATTTTATCCATAACTCCGTCTTTGATAAAGCCTTAATAACTGTGAAACATTTTAGATTGATAAATGTCTCTTGCGTTGTATCGTAAAGTGCCGGGTTCGATTCTCGGTAGTGGATGCGCACAGCTGATTAGTCCCAAAACAAGACGAAACGGCCTTTCAGTGATTTCGGCATTCTGCTGAAGATTCTTTTAAACTCGATGAATTACTACAAATGATAAATCAAAATCTCCCCAAAATTAATATATAGTGCCCTTAATATATATATATATATATATATATATATATATATATATATATATAATTATTTGATTTGAACCATTTAAAACGCTTTATTATGCATTCAACACCATCACTTGATAAGACACCAGAAGTGTTGAAATAAAATGGGTATTTTTGTACTGATTTTATGACATTTTTATGTTATAATTTTCGAATAAATAATTATATTTGCTCTAATCTGTATTCAGCACTATTTTAAGAATAGTAGAATAGTATTTGTTGGTTAATGGAATTTATTCCGTATACACCAATCCTATACTTGTATATATATATATAAGTTGAGTATATATATATATATATATATATATATATATATATATATATATATATATATATATATATATATATATATATATATATATATATACATATACTCAACTTATACTTATCTGAGGGTGGTTCGCGACAATATGCGTGGCATGCCGCGCCTTAGTCGTGAAGGAATTTTTTCTAAGGGGAACAAAACTGTACCAATTACTCGAGGAAAGATATTTTGAGAATGGAGGCTATCATATTTGCATTCAATTAAATAGAACGTAATGTTTTGGACGTGTTTATTAGTACGTGTCTAAAAACGTCATCTTCGGTAAAAATGTGTATACACGTCTACAGCAGGGAAAGGGTTAATGATGTTTTTCCTTTTTTTATCATATTCTTTCGCGCTCAGTAAACCCTTGCGTCTTAGTGGTTTTATTGCTTTACATGCGGTGAAATAATATAAAAACATATTACTTCTAAAATTATTTACACAAGCACAAACATATATGAATATGTACACATAAATATTATTGTATATATATAGCATAATGAGAAGCCACGTGTACTTTCTTGATATGTATATAATATGGAGAAAACAACTGAAAAGTTGCAAATTAACGTTAGAAATATACAAACACTGTCGCATTCCACATCACGTGACGTCTGCGTCTCGCGACGGACGCTACCTGAAAACAAACTTCTGAATACAGTTATTTAATTATTTTCTGACGAAAGATCGGGGAGATCTGAAATATATATATATATAAAAAACTATAAATAAATACTTTCACAAAAAACATTCAATTTTTTTCTTTTAATTTGCAATTTTATCAGTTGTTTTCTCCATATTATATATATATATATATATATATATATATATATATATATATATATATATATATATATATATATGAAGAAATATAGCCTTAAAGTGTGCTATATTTATGGGATAAAGTGCTCAATATCAGAGATAGAGCGTGTTCACTTTTATATATATATATATATATATATATATATATATATATATATATATATATATATATATATATATTAAGACACATTTTATGTTTATACGTTCTTTCTATAGATACAAATATTTAAGTAAATGCTCTGTTTATAATAAACAGTATTAACAACATTTACCAGCCTGAATGTCCGAGAAATTTTCATGGAAAATATGCGTCCCCCCACAGGATTCGAACCTGTATCCTATACGGGACCGTCATATAGCCTGACGTGCTTTACCGATTTATCCATAGAGGAGCGTTCCGGTTAGCAAGGTCGAATTTACTGTTTTTAAACTACAATTCTCCATGATTTTCTCTCGTGCATTCATATCTGCTCGATGCGTATCCAAATGTAATTTCATAATAAATATATCTGGTGGACTCTCCCATCGTATTCGACGTGTGAGAGTCAAGCAGATCAGTTCCTAGGAACCGACAGCCAGACATCAGCTCATATGATTTGATTATAAGGTTGAAGGCTTTGTGCAGAACCATCCACACTTTTTAAAGGGCTGAATACAGAGACCTGGTGCACTACGTGCCACAGAGTCCCCAAACGACTCTCTGAAGGTATTGAATTCAGAATTGTCCTTCTCCTAGACCAGTTGCCATCCAAGGATATAGAACCTTGCTATTTACCCATAGATCGTGGGAGGAGAAGGCACGGTGGAGGCACGTTGGATAATGGATTGAGGAACCGGAGAGCCGAGTTCGAATTACAGTCGAATTTATTACATTCATTTACGTGCTAATACCCTTGGGAAATGTATGAATCCTCTTCTTCATGCATATATATATATAGAGAGAGAGAGGGGGGGTGGAGAGAGATGATATGAACAGACTAAGATAGATAGATAGATAGATAGATAGATAGATAGATAGATAGATAGATATGAATAGGCTGATAGATTTTTTTTTAAGCGTATCACCCCAAGCAAGGCTGGAGGCCACTATCACGCAAGGGGTTATAGAAGGGTTGAAGGAAGAGCAGATAGGAGTGGTAAAGGAGAGGATGTGGAGAAAGAGAAAGACAGTGGGTCGATCAAGGCAAGGGGGTTACAGAAGATTTGGAGCGAGAGCAGATAGGAATGAAAGATGAAAGGATGTGGAGAAGGGAAGTGGATAGATCAAGGCAACTGGAGATGTCGATTGACGCTACACTTAAACCGTTGGAGATTGTATTTGTCAGGGAAACAGTAATAGGGAAGGGAGTTCCACAGGCGAGATGTGCGAGACATGAAGCTATTGGAGTAGAAGAGACGTCTACATCTAACAGTTTCCACGGTGTAGGGGTGGGAGCGGGATGCCAGCCTCGTGGGGCGTTTAAATTCACGAGGCCTAGGGACAAGCGAAAGCAGCTCCTCGGAGCAATTACCGTGAAAGTACTTGTAAAAAAAGCAGAGCGAGGCAACATCGCGTCTGTGAGAGAGCGACTTCAGACGAGATGACAGATCAGGGCCAATCACATTGCATATCCGTCTCTGGATCTTATCAAGAGCCCTGAGGCAAACAGCAGGGGCCCCAGACCATATATGGCAGCAATACTCCATGCAAGGGCGAATGGTCGATTTATAGACTTGGAGGATCGATTCCGGGGAGAAAAATTTCCTGGCTCGGCACAGGGAACCAACTTTCCTTGCGGTGGATGATGCAATTGACTCGATGATAGATAGATAGATAGATAGATAGATAGATAGATAGATAGATAGATAGATAGATAGATAGATAACATGAATAGGCTGATAGATAGATAGATAGATAGATAGATAGATAGATAGATAGATAGATAATATGAATAGGCTGATAGATAGATAGATAGATAGATAGATAGATAGATAGATAGATAGATACCTTTATTATAGGAGGACAAGAAAATGGTAAATGCTTCAGCTCTCGTAAGGATATACAAGGCGTAAACAGTGCCAAATCTGAGTTCAACATTTAATTAGCGTGAACTTCAAATCTGGCGTCCAATGATTAATTTTATCTGCACGTTTTGCGCCTGCATTCTCCACCCAAAGGGCGGATGGGTAATACATCACAATGCGGAATCGAGGGCAGCATCTTCCAGCATAAACACTACATTTTGTAATACATATGAATACACACACACACACACACACACACACACACACGCGCTGGCGCAAGGGCGCATGCATATACATACATACATTTATATATATATAATAATTATTTCTATCATGTATATATATAAATATATATATGAATGTATATATATATATATAATAACAATTTATATCATGTATATATATATATATATATATATATATATATATATATATATATATATATATATATATATATATATATATATATAATGATATTATTTGGTAGTCCGTATGGATAATTCCAAAGAGAATATAGATGCAGAGAGCTCAATGTAAGGACAGAGAAAATTATAATTATTAAGAAAACGAACACTTTAAAAGGCCATGATGATATTTTATTTCGGTTCTAACTCATCAGACAAAGCAACATTACCTAAATAAATTGGTAAAAAAATTTCCAGGCACAAAAACAATAATGTAAGCATAAACTATGTTTAAAAATGTCGATTCAAATTTGGGAGAAGGGAGAGAGGAAAAAAAGGATATATATTCAGAATGGGAGAAGGTAATGGAGAAAGGAAAAGAAGAAGGATAGGTATTCAAAGATGGGAAGGGAAAGAAAGAGAAAGAGGGAGATATTTAGGTCTGTTTAAAGAGATATATCGAAGTCGGAGTGATGGGAGCAGACATGTTGACCTAATTATCCCGGATGTACGCAGTGAAGTAAAAAGGAATTGTCACATGGGGCTAGAGGAAAGGGACAAAGAGAGCGAAAGAAAAAGAAGGAAAAGAAAGAGAAGGCAAGGGAACTGGAGATACGGCTTGAAACAATTGAATAGATTTTCTGTCCGATACGTGTAGTCATTCAAGATTTTGACACTTTTGTATTTTTAAAAAATTATTATTATTATTATTATTATTATTATTATTATTATTATTATTATTATTAATTATTTCCTTTGATATCTGCCGTATACACATTTCTTTCCGGGTTCCGCCCAGGGACCTAAGGTTAGAAATGGCATCATGACACTTTCCACTGCAAAAAAAACAAAAAAAAAATATTACATCGATAAAGCCCTTCGTAAAGTGTGGGCTGTACTTGTCAGAATAATTTTTTGTATCTCTTTGAGGCGTGGACTTCCAGGGATCCCTTCAATTAGTCTACTGGAATCTTTTCCAATCAATCCGAGGGCTCCAACTACAACAGGGATTGTTGATGTTCCCATGTGCCACATTTTTGAGATTTCTATTTCAAGGTCCTTGTATTTTGACAGCTTTTTGAATATCTTCAAAGATACATTTCAGTCTGCTGGGACTGCCATATCAATAAGGAGGCACTTCTTTTGTTTGTGGTCTTTTATTATTATTATTATTATTATTATTATTATTATTATTATTATTATTATTATTATTATTATTATTATTATTACTATTATTATTATTAAAGAAGAAGATGCAAAGAATTTTTTAAAGATATATACTATTTTACCATCAAAAATTATTTTTTTTATATTGGTTATAATAAATAAAAAGGATATTATTTAAAATTTTAAAAAATTACGGATAAAAATACACGTAATAATAATAATAATAATAATAATAATAATAATAATAATAATAATAATAATAATATTCTAAATGTAAAATAAAGAAAAAATCTAAGTTACGGAGAAAAATATGCAGGCCTGACGATTGCATCTAGTATGAAACAGCCTGTCGCCTCTGGGTGTTGACTTCAATGTTCACTTTTATATTTACATACGCTCTATCTCTAGTATTGAGCACTTTATCCCATAAATAAACCACATATATTTCCTCATATATATATATATATATATATATATATATATATATATATATGATGAGAAATATAGAAATAAACAGATAAATTGAAAGAAACACATACACGGATATCGATGTCATTATCCATTTTAATCTTTATCTCAGTCTTTTCATATCTATTTAAAATATCTATTTGTCTCTCTCCCATATATATATATATATATATATATATATATATATATATATATATATATATGTGTGTGTGTGTAGGGGGTATGTGTGGGGATGCGTGTGAGTGTGTGTATGTCTGTCATAACATAGTGGAATCGTACAGGCAACACATTTACTGTAGTAATAGCAGAAATGTAGTATACGCCATCTTATGTTAGGGCTTTTGTCGTTATTTATTTTAATTTCAACACATGGTTGGCCAGTCTGGTATAATGTCTTTGACTTTCTGTTCTGTACGATGAGTTGTTATTATACCATCTCTCTTTGAAGGGACCTTCAGCAGCAACCCCCCACCCCGTATACCTTGCTCCGGCCATTTCCAGCCTTCACTTCCCCTTTGGAAAACACTCCTACCGCTTTACAAAGCACTTACACTTGGACACTTATTTTTTTCTCTACAGTTACACTTCTGACTATCCACCATATTTTGATGCACGCTAACCTTGAACTTCTTCGCATTTTGTTTGTCATTGTAGCACCCAATTTGCTAGTACAGCTGTAAGTCAATTTCATTGTGTTTCTCTTAAAAATCTTGTGAAACACAGAATTCTTAGGGAAGTGCTTATCGAACAAAAAATATATATCTTCCCTTTGTTAGATGTCACCTCTAAATTAAACGAAGGGTTAAATCAAATAATGTTTCTTTTTCTCCTTTCATTCTTCCTTTGTTGATTTATTTGAGGTCTGCATTTCCAATTTAGTTTTGTGCCACTCTGACTTTTCTTACACTATCTTCTTTTCTTCGAAATTGACTCGACAAGAAGTATTTCTGGTTAGCCTACACTTTACTCCTTTAGGGATGTGCTTGATTACACTTGCAGGGTGGCTGGATTCTCCGTTCACGTACCTCAATTGTTGTGTTGAGTTTTATGTAAGGCGATGCACTACCGGTTTGCAGATTAAATTCGACATCCAAATATTGGACAATTTTTTGGTTCGTATCCACCTCAATTTCAAGTTCGAGGCTCTTGAACAGTTTAAGAAGTTGTTTCCTAAATCTTTCGTTTACTCGTCTGTTGTCCGGCATTATCTTCAGCCCGTCGTCTGTGATGAATACGAAATAAAAATAACCTCCGTTTCTTCACTGTTTTCAAATTCGCGAGCCTGCACGAAAATTTATTTTGACCAATAGAAAAATGGATTGGCTACAGGCTGAAGAAAAGACAAAGGCAAAGTTTAACGAGCCTACGTGAAAATTTATTTTGACCAATGGAAAAGGGAACGGTTTACAAACTGAAAAAAAAGTAAAGGGCCGATATCAAATCGCTTTTTGATATAAATAGGCAGTTGAATCAAAGGAGTGAGAAGAAGAAAAAGCAGAAAGAAGCAGGAGGCAGAAATTCAGTTTCATGTCTCTGAATAACACCAGTGTCAGTCTCAACCAAAATATTTTGGTCTGGGGCAAGTAGGGGTTGTTTGCTGTGATTTATGACTTTTTCTAAAAAAAAAAAGAAGAACCATTTGGTCAGAAATTGCTGGCCACTCTAGTCAGTACAATGAGGAATGTACTCTATCTGACATCTTTTGACTTTTCCCATTTTTGAACGTCTAGCATCATCTGTCCCATCACAATGTTGCAACAGATGAATAAATGAAAATGATTTCTTCAATTGTTTTTCATCATATGAGATTTTCTTCAGCAACTGTGTCACTTAACAATGATGCATTTTTTGCATCCAGCCACAGGGATTGTGATGAATACAAAATAACAATAAACTCTCGTTTCTCCAAGGTTTTTCAAATTTGCAAGCCGATGTGAGAATTTATTTTGAGCGATAGAAAAAGGGATTGGCTCCAGGCTGAAGAAAAGACGAAGGTAAAGTTTAACGAGCCTATGTGAAAATTTACTTTGCCCAATAGAATAAGGGATTGGTTCTAGACTGAAGAAAAGACCAAGGCAAAGTTCAACGAGCCTATGTGAAAATTTATTTTGACGAATCGAAATGGCTTACAAACTGAGAAAAAAGTAACGAGCCCATGTGAAAACGCGTTTTGATATAAATAGGCAGAGAAAGTTGAATCAAAGCAGAGAGGGAGAGAGAGAGCGTGTGTGTGTGAGAGAGAGAGAGAGAGGGAGAAGGCAGACATAAGTAGAGTTCTACGTGTCTGAATAACGCCAGTGTCAAATTACACGCTGATACATTATCTGCCTCTAATGAGAGCAGGATAATTTTACTTTCTTTTTATGTTTTGTGTCCTTTCAGGACGTGGGCGATCATGGCTCCCCACTTCCCCCTATTCTTTGTAGCTCTGAATAAGTTTCATCCCTCTGCCACATCCCCCACTTGTTTAAGCCCGCTAGGTTGTTTTCCCTTGTCTCTCTTTCCCTGTCTATTCGACCTGTGAGTATCAGATTCTCCAGGCCCTCCTTTCTCATTACGTGTCCCAGAATTTTCGTCTGCCACTTTCTGATTCTATGTATTTCTTTCTTTTCTTTTTATGTGCCGTGTTCCTTCAGGGCGTAGGCGATCATGGCTCTCCACTACCTCCTATCCTTTGTAGCTCTCAATAAGTTTTATCTCTCTGCCACCCCCCAGACCACGTTCAGTCACCCACTTGCTTAAGCCCGCCAGGTATGTCATGCATTGTTTTCCCTTGTCTCTCTTTCCCTCTATTCGACCTGTGAGTATCAAATTCTCCAAGTCCTCCTTTCTCATTACGCGTCCCAGAAACTTCAGCTGCCTCTTCCTGATATTAAGTATAAGCTTCCTCGTTGTTTGCATCCTCTCCAAAACTTCGCCGTTGCTCACACACTCGGTCCATGACATTCTTAGCATCCTTCTGTAGAACCATATTTCCACTGACTCGAGTCTCTTCTTCATCTTTGAGGAGACCATCCAACATTCGTACAGCAAGACAGATTTCACGCAGCAGCGCCGTACTCTCTCCTTTGTCACCAACGAAATCCTTCTGTCTTGCAGTACTCTGCCCAGCTTTTGGAAAGTATCATTGGCGATCCCAATCCGTCTTCGGATCTCAGCGTCGCACCTACCGTCCTCCGTCAAAACACTTCCCAGATATTTAAACTTCCGCACATGCTTGATTTTAGTGTCCCCGGCCTGCAAATCTAAAAGAACTCTATTCAACTCCAAAGCTAAGTAGCTTTAATATATATTTTTGTATTCATGTTGAATACAACCGTATAAATTTTATGTGAAAAACAAGCTCTCGCAATTTGTTTTAGACATTTTGGAATTGTACTTTGTGTCCAATGATTTAATATGAACATTTCTCTTCTTGACAATTCATCGAAACTATGAACTTTAAATATATGATTCCTTTTCCTGAAACAAGCTAGTGACAATTCCAAATGTGTAAACTTGTAATTAAATTCCTTATCCTGTTTTGTTAAATATAACACGTGTGTTTCTTCGTCTATTCCTCAATACTTCACGTCACTATACAGCCCGTGGCTCTCTATATGGACTATTTCTTTAATCTTCAAAATATTCAGGTTCATCAATTCCGAAACCCAAGCACCATCGAAGAAACCCTGTGTGACATCGAATGCGTCTTTGCCTGATCCATGACTCGCTATTGAGGAACAACACCGATTCACGACTGTCGTAAATCGGTGTTGTTCCATTGGTGGGACGTATGTTCCATTCAAACAGATTTTCTCACGAATCGCTGTTTTTGGATACGATTCCTAAGAAGATACTACCTCGATCCCTACAATCTCAACCTGTTCAAGTCTAGAGTTAACCGTTATCTTTCCCACATATGCTAATCAACTATGCTTACTCTGTAACTCTCCAACTCGAGTGGCTCTTGGGCCTTGTACATAGTGAACATTATGATAAAATAAGAAGTTGGGGGGTGTAATAGTTGTAGACGCAGTGAAGGGACCTCTTTCCGCGAAACATAGCCGAGGCAAGCAAGCAATAAAAAGAAGAGAAATATCCCCGGGTGAGGAGAAACAGGGCCCAGACGAGGGCAATGTTTTGACCCCGACCCTACTGTCTAATTAATGAGCCATTGTAAATAGTAAAGGAGAAAAAAATCTCTGATGTCTAGATAGCAGGTGGGCGGTGAGACAGTATTTGCGCCTTCTTCGGTTAGTATGCGGCGTGGGAGGATATTGGTGTAATGTGATTTCGGGTGGTTGGGTGCTAGGCCTCTCTTGATTCCCACTCACAGACGAAAGATATGGGCGGTGAGAAAGGTGAAATAAAATGGGGAAAAAATGGAGTAACGCAAGAATTGAGAGGGTTAATGATATAAGGAGATGTAGACAGTATAGTCGTGAAAGATATAAAGATGGATAGATTGATAGTAGCTGGGAAGCGATAAATACCAAATAAAAAATTGGCTAGAAAAAATCTCTCACCACCACCAATCAGACACTATAGGCCTGGACAGAGAGGCGATAGCGGTGGGAAACTGGCTGGAGCTGAGCTGCCAGATCAAGACCAGTAAAATAACAGATTCTTCTTTGGATCTTATCAAGGAGTTCAAGGTAAATAGCATGGGCACTGGACCATATGTGCCAGCAGAATTCTGAGCAAAGAAGAATGGTAGATTTATAGATATGTGAGATAGATTCTAGAGAAAAAAAATTATCTCGCCCAACAGAGTGAACCGACTTCCTTAGCAGCCGATCTAGCAATGGATTCAATATAGTCTTTCCACTTCATATCAGCAGAGAACGTGAGCCCGAGAAGGCGTAAAGGGTCCCTTTCCTGGAGGATAGCATCAGCCATGCTGATGGAAGTCAGAGAGGATTCTCTCAGATAATTAATAGAGAGGTTTAGTTTTGGAGGTGTTACAATTAACAAGCCATCATTTGCACCAGTTAACAATGGACAAGAGGTCGTTTTGGTCATCGGCTAACATTTTGATCTTGTCGGACTGATCAGCCTTTACTATCGAGGCAGGAGTAAATTGGTGTGTCTTCAGCATAGATACCAAGTTGAGAGCTGATGTCATCAGAAAGGTCAATAATGAAAATTAAAAATAGCGTAGGACAAATGATGAGACACTGGTTTTCCTTGTTGAGCTGTTAAAGCTAAGTCAGATTTGAGATCAGTTGCCAGGCTCTGATTTTTGGTTGATTTTGTTTAGCGGGAAATCAACGTCTATGGGTAATTTAATGCCGAAAACTAAATATTTAAATACAATTTTATGGCTTCCATAGCCTTGTGTCATATCTAAGCCGCGCTTAGATGTGGCACAAGGCCAAAAGTATGGGGTCCCCAGGGAGGATCGAACTCAATACTCAATCGTAACTGATCTAGCAAGACAAGCTTTCTAACCATTACACCATGTCGAGGTGCCCGAAAGACATTTTCCAAGCGTAGCTTAGACGTGGCACAAGGCCGAAAGTATGGGGCACCCAGTGAGGATCGAGCTCACTATTCAGTCGTAAATGTTCCAGCAAGACAAGCTTTCTAAACATTACGCCACGTCGAGTTGCCCGAAAGTCATTTTCCAAGCGTAGCTTCGATATGGCACAAGGCCGAAAGTACGGGGCATCCTGTGAGGATCGAACTCACTACTCAGTCGTAAATGTTCTAGCGGGACATGCTTACTATTACACCGCCTCTTGGTGCCCTTTTTTATGACTTCAATATATACTATAAATAGGTATTTTTGGTAATTTTACTATAAATAGGTGTTGTTGGTAATTTTTTTATATATAAAAATGTATTCTTATTGTTTCATAATGTTTTGTTTTTGTTTTGGGATTAACTATGTGGGACCCTATCAGGTGTTAACACCGCTGGTCAGAGTAGATCTCGGAATAGCAGCAATTAGGAGCTGTTTCCACGCTGCTCAAGGCATCCACTCTCCTGATCAGAGGCCTTGCTGACGGTTTATCGTCATACCCGTCACGACCAGGCTCTGGTCATGTCTATATTTGTAGGCAGATTCATAAATGAGAGTATCGCATACACTACTTGAGATCTGATAGGCAAATCGTTAATATGAAGCGAAAAGATGATCGGGGCGTCATGAGAGACTTGGGAGACGTTTGCACTTGAAGAAGAAGGATTTGGTCATTTTGAAGGAGTCTTACTGGAGAGTTTGTGTAGACAAACTCCTTGGAACATCTTAATAAAGGGCTTTGAGATCACTAAGGCGATCGCTCTCTCGTAATTCATGTCTCATTGAGTACTTCATTTATTCTCTGTGTAATGATAGACATCAGCTGGGACGAGTTTCCTGTCCAGCCCATCGCTGGAACCGGAACAGCAGGCAGAGGCATTAGTTAAGTAGACTGGTCCACTCGTAAGAAATAAGGGATTAAAAAAAAATCTTTTCAAATTATTTTCAAGGAGCAGAATTAATCAGAATTTAAAAAAATTGAATTTTTTATCGTTTTAGAAGAAGGTGGTCTTCTTCATAAAATCGATACTTTTAATTTTTCTTTCTTTTTTTCGTTTTCTTTTTTCCTTTTCTATTCTTCCTTGTATTTCCTTTTCTATTCTTTTCATCTCATCTTCATTTCCCTCTTTCTTTCTTACTTTATAGTCGTTCTTTCCTTCTCTTTTCTCCTTCCCTTTCTTTTTTTCTTTCTTTCTTTCTTATTACATATTTACACATGAAGCTCAAAATAGACTTGCTTTCTTTCTATTTGAATCATTCTAAATAATTGTTTCTTTTTCTTATTTCTTTCCTTCTTCATTTTCTCCTTTTCTTCATACTTTTTCTTTCTTTTCTATTTCTCGTATTTCTTTTTCGATTCTTTCTTCCTACCTTTCTTTCTTATTTATCGTCGTTCTTTCTTTCTCTGTTGTCCTTTTCTTTCTTTCTTTCTTTCTTTCTTCCTACCTTTCTTTCTTATTTATCGTCGTTCTTTCTTTCTCTGTTGTCCTTTTCTTTCTTTCTTTCTTTCTTTCTTCCTACCTTTCTTTCTTATTTATCGTCGTTCTTTCCTTCTCTGTTGTCCTTTTCTTTCTTTCTTTCTTTCTTTCTTCCTACCTTTCTTTCTTATTTATCGTCGTTCTTTCTTTCTCTGTTGTCCTTTTCTTTCTTTCTTTCTTTCTTTCTTCCTACCTTTCTTTCTTATTTATCGTCGTTCTTTCCTTCTCTGTTGTCCTTTTCTTTCTTTCTACCTTTCTTTCTTATTTATCGTCATTCTTTCCTTCTCTGTTCTCCTTTTCTTTCTTTCTTTCTTTCTTTCTTTCTTTCTTCCTACCTTTCTTTCTTATTCATCGTCGTTCTTTCATTCTCTGTTGTCCTTTTCTTTCTTTCTTTCTTTCTTTCTTTCTTCCTATCTTTCTTTCTTATTTATCGTCGTTCTTTCCTTCTCTGTTGTCCTTTTCTTTCTTTACACCTTTCTTCCTATCTTTCTTTCTTATTTATCGTCGTTCTTTCCTTCTCTGTTGTCCTTTTCTTTCTTTCTACCTTTCTTTCTACTTTTCTTTCTTATTTATCGTCGTTCTTTCCTTCTCTGTTGTCCTTTTCTTTCTTTCTACCTTTCTTTATTGCTACGTATTTCATTTCAAATATAGAGTTGATTCCTTGTTTTCTATTCGTATTTTTCAAAATCTTTCTTGTTTCTTTTTTATTTATTTCTTCTTACTTTTCCTTTCTATTTCTTTTTCCATTCATTCATCCTATCTTTCTTTCCCTCTTTCTTTTTTTACTTTATCTTCGTTTTTTTCCTTCTCTCTTTCTCTTCGGTTTCGTTATATTTTACGCATAAATCTCAAAAATAGAGTCGACTTCTTTGTCTCTATTCGCCTTTTTCAGTGTCTTTCTTTTTCTTGATTCTTTCTCTCTTCATTTTCTTCTCTATCCTCTTTTTGCTTTTACTTTTTCTTCCTTCTTTTTCTATCCCTCTTTCTATTTTTTTTTGTCTACCTTTATTTCCTTCTCTTTCTTAACTCGTCTTCCTTCTTTCCTTCTCTGTTACCCGCCCCTTTCCGTGTTTCTAGTTATGCATTTACACATGAACCTCATAAAGAGAGTCGTCTTCTTTCTCTCGTTTTTTTTTTCAATCTCATTATTTCCTCTTCTCTATTATTCTCATCTTGTCCGCTAAATCTTTGATCAAGCCTAAAAATCAGATTCAAATAATTGAAGCGGTAATCTGAACCAGACTTTAAAAAGCAAAAAGACGGAAATGGCCGCCAGCGGTCGTTCAGCTAATGCAGCACACTAAAATTATTTCCCGCCATACACTTAGCAGCAGCCATTGTCGCCATGGTAATAGCTACGACAATAATGTCGATAGTAACCATTATACAAATTTTGCCTTGTTTTTTTAATTATAAATTTGAAGAATTAATTCTTTAAAAAATCTTATTGTATTTTCTAAAACATTTCATATTATAGTAATATAAAATAAATACGCTTTGATCTAATATTTTCAGAATATGTTCAACTAGGTTAGGTCAGGTTGGTTATTTTAACGGCACACCAACGTAAACCTTATGAGACAAAAATTACAATGATTTAATAGAAAGGTAAACATATATCCAGTTTACAATAGAGTTTTCAAAAGGCAGATATAGGTTTGGCTTGCAATCGATTCGGAATATCCACAGAGCTTCGGTTTACACTAGAGCGGAAACGGTAGGTATACAGGGTGATTAAAATGTAACCCTATATTTTATGTATGAGTGGCCAGACAGGAGTTCTGACTTACCACCCTGTGACGTTTTTCGTTGGGGTTGCTTAAAGGAGCAAGTCTACTATAACAAACCAAGACTTTGGAACCTGAAGGGCGAATACAAGAAGTTATATCTTCCATGCCACAAGAGATCCTTGTGAAATCATTTAACGCTATTCCTGGGTGGATCGAGAATCTGGTAGCGAAATCAGCTGCCCATATCGATTTTTAAATAAAACCTCATGTTAAACGCTTTCCTCTCATATCCATTTCTTGTAATAAAAATATACTTAATAAATAAATTGGAAGTATTTTAAAATTGGGTGTTACCATTCAATCCCCCCCCACATATATATATATATATATATATATATATATATATATATATATATATATATATTTATAAACATATACGTATATATATATATATATATGTATATATATATGTATATTTATATACATACATATATATATATATATATATATGTATGTATACAAATATACATACATACATACATATATATATATATATATATATATATATATATATATATATATATATATATATATATATATATATATATATATATATATATATAAAGTAAATACGCTTAAATTCACCTTCATAGTTGCTGTGCGCCAACGTCTAGTGGTAGAATCCCCGACTAACGCCAATTCAGTCGGGTTTCGATCCTAGCTAGAGGCTACCGGACGTCTAACCACACTAATTAGCTGTGATACAGCGAAACAGTCTGTCTGTGGATGACTATATATATATATATAGTCGACAATGAAATCAATTTTCATTGAAGCAACAACAATTTTAACATTATCCATCGTGTTGTAACTGAGCTATCAAAAACAACAGTAGAAAACCGGCATTGGTTTAACAAGTTTATTATCTTTTGGCACAGGGAAACATAATGTAGAATAGAAACTAGGGAAGATAATATTTAGCCATAAATGACTGTTTTCAGCAAAGGCTACTGCTGTTACAGCTCCTCCTGCTACTCCTCTTGATGTAGGTGTATTTTTATGTCTTTCTTCAAGCGGCCGAGTCCAAACTTGTAGGGAAATATTCTTCCTCCCGACACATAATTATAAAGATAATATTGACAATAACGCTATTAACATATCTTACCAAAATCAAATGCACCATAGTTACAAGAAGAAAAAAATATCATACATATATATAGAAGAAAGTCTACGATGCCAAAGCAAGTATTTGGAAGAACTTGAAGGGCAAATACAAGAAGTAGTCTTCCATACCACAAGAGATCCTGGTGAACACCATTCCTGTTAGGCTTGATAATCTGGTTGCGAAATCAGCTGCCCATATCGAATTTTAAATAAAAACTCATGTTAAGCGCTTTCCTCTCATACACGCCCCCACGCGCATTATTAATAAGAGCTATAAAAATATGTAACAATTTATAGAATTTGACTTGGTCTAATGCTCATCGCAATAGACGGTGGTTTCCTCTACAAATAGGCGGGGGGGGGATTCGAGCCCCGCCGAAGGGCACACCTCTCTTTATTAAGACTATCGAATGTACAGACCGGTATACGTAATTCACTATTTTTTAAAAAATAAATAAAAACGGGGCGTCTACTCAAACACGTGCAGTCCCAAAAAATAACGGTTACATTAGTAAGAAATAATGCAATTCTTTAGTACACAAGCTAAACGAAAAATAACTCCAGTAATACACCTACCCTCCTCCTTTCTCGCTCTTTCTTTCTTTTTTTGTCTCGAATTTTTTGTCGGTCTCTCTCTCTCTCTCTCTCTCTCTCTCTCTCTCTCACTCACACACACACACACACACACACACACACACCTTCTCTCTTCCTTTTTCTTCGCATTATCTGTATGTTTCTCTCTCTCCCTCTCTATCTTTCTCTCACCACCCTCTTTCGCTCTTTCTCTTTCTTTTTTCTCGCTTTGTCTGTTTATCTCACACACTCTCTCTCTCTCTCACACACACACACACACGCACACACACGCACACACACACACACACTTATAAACGTTTTAAAAGGTGGCGTTACTTTCCAATCACTCTGTAGATTCGGATTAAACAAGTGCTAATCAACTCTAAAATGGTTAAACATCTTACGTCGCGGGCTCTTCATTCAGACAAACAATATGGCCTTTGCTTCTTTTTTATCTCTTCTCAATATGGCTTCTGCTTAGATGTCTATGTTTTGACGGTTATTATTGAAATAGTTTAGATAGGAATGGCGAAACTCGGGCTGTTGCTTTAAATATCTCGAAGGCGTTTTACAGGGATTATCATGTTGGTCTTCACAAGTTGAAGTGCCACGGTATCTATGGCTGCTTGGGTAGTGTTGGCGTTCCGCATTTTGTATCATCTACTGAAAGAACTGTCACGACGTCCACTAACCCACAATACCTGACTGACCTTGAATTTGCCGATGATCTTGGATTCATTTCTCAATGAATCAAAGATGAAGAATTCTTGCTGCAATCACTCGAGCAAGCAGCGAACCAGGTAGGTTTCTATTGTAATGTAATTCAGAATATATCACAACCTCCCCTGAACCATCCGAGTTGAAGTCACTCAATAATACATCCATCAAAAGAGTTGAGGACTTCAAATAGCTTGGATGTCACATGATAGATTCCTCAATAGACCTCAACATCTGCAAAGCTCTTGCGTGGGGAGCCTGTAACAGTGTTCACAAGATTTGGCGCTCGAACCTTCCGTATTCTTTAAAAATCGAAACCTTTCGCACACTGATTGGACCAGTACAACTGTATGGATCAGACACTTGGACATTATGTGTTTCGTCTGTTTTTATATCTAGAGGTTCTTGACAAAATCCAAAGAATAATCTGCAATGTTATCTCTCCTAACCTGGCATCTTGGCTTCTGTCACATTCTCGCCGCCGTAACATAGCTTCACTGTGCCTTTACTAGAAATATTTTCAGGGTAATTTTTCTGGTGATTTTTCCTCTTTATACCACGACTTTATGAATTTACAAGATTCGCAGGCAGGTCTCAGAAGGTGACGAGAAACAAACAGGAGGAGAAAGAGGACGAACAGAAGAAGTAGGAGGAGGAGAAAAAGAAAGAGAGGGAGGAAGAGGATGTCAGAAGAAAGAGAAAAAGAAGAAGAAGAAGAAGAGGAGGAGGAGCAAGCAGCAGCAGAAGAAGAAGTAGGGCAACAGAAAAAGGAGGAGTAGGAGAAGAAGAAGAAGGAGGAAAAAAGAAGAAAAAGAACAAGGAGGAGGCGCTGAAGAAGAAAAAGGCGAAGAAGAGGAAGAAGGTGAAGAAGCAGAAAAAGAAAAAAGAGTAGAGGAAGAAAAGGAAAAGAAGAAGAAGAAGGAGGAGGTGGAAAGAAGAAGAAGGGGAGGAGGAAAAGCAGAAGAAAAAGGCAGACGAAAAAAGGAAGAAGTAGAAGAAGAAGATAGTGACATTGAATCTCTATCTATAAAAGGCAGGATGTGTAAGTGTGTGTGTGTAACGAATGCACGGCCGCAATTTTCGACGGATTTGCATCAAAATTTATATGCACATACTCCAAGTTAACTCCCATCGATAGCGGAAATAATCGATTTTTTTATGCTTCTACGGTAGTTTTCATGTAGTTTACGGCCATTTTCTACTGCCCAGAGTGAGAGCCTATAGGTGGCTGCCACGAATAGTCAGGAAGATTCTATTGGCCAGCGTGAGAGCCAACAGCTGACTGACAAGAATGTTAACTAGCATGCAAAAAAAATCGATAGATGCATTCGTCACAAGTGGGAAAAATTAAAACGTGCATGGCACTTTACTCCAATTGGCTCATTCACTTGCTTAAACTCAACGTTAATTCTGATTCCACAGAACTGGGTTGAGTTTGAAAAAGTATTTGTTGTTAACATTCCTTTTTCATACGGTTTTTCCAGTTACGAGTCCTTTTTTTAAAGCTGATCGTTTTGTGTTCATTTTGTTTAGTTCTTTTTTCGTAACAGATTTAATGTTTAGAATAGAGCTTAGAAAAAAATCGCAGTGTGAGATAGGCAAGAAGTAAGGCATGTAGCAACATCAGCACGGCAAAGGGCACTCACTCCTTTAAAGGCAAGGAAGGGCAAAAATATTTTAGGTCAAGTGATAGCGATGCTGTATGAGTCGTACGATTTTTGAATCAAGCACGGGCGACGCCGGGCCATGCTGCCAGTAAATAAGGCCAGGAAGGAAGTCGTGTGTGATGTAATATGGGATTGCTTACTTTTACTTCCTATCGGAAGAATGTCATAGTAGTTTAGAACTCGAGAAGAAATGGGTATACAACAGAAATGAATGGAAGTAATAATTAATAAATAAATGATAATGCGATGACTTGTTTTGTGCACTTAGTTTTTTATCTTTTTTGTCTAGGTTAATTTTTTTTCACAATAATATTTTTTTATTATACATACTTGTTTCTTCTTCACATTTATTTCAAAATACATAACGGCGGTAAACCAGCATGCATCAATTTATTTATTTACCGTCAAGTCATATGTCACAATTTTCCCGGCATACCGATTAAGTTTTCTAATGACACACCGAAATAGCCTCTTCACCTATCAAGTAGTTGCTAAACATCCGAGATATTTGTTTATAAAAAAATTCTCATGTAGTTTAGTGAATTGTATAAATATATTTTGTGTTATGTATATTTAAACTTAGTTAATAATGTTGTTATAATGTATTCTTTTTTCACACACGTTGTAGTTATAAGAGTTTGTTTATAAAAGCCGAGTGATGTAAGAATAATCATCGAAGTCAAATAGTGAATTTCGTATAAAAAATACCGTAAAAAAGAGAAAAAACGACTTTAGCTCAAGGAACTCCTTGTCTAATTTTAATGAAATTTGAAACTGCACTCAGCTACACTATGGTCCAAAATTGGCTGAGGTATTATGTAGAATTTAAACTATATCTCAGGAACAAGCATACATACATGATTAGAGCTTTAGTACTATAGTAGCGGCCATACCGAGATGGTCGATCAGAAAAAGCGTTCAATTAAAATGGAGCAAAAACAGCATCATGATTAGATGTAACGGAGTCTATCTTCTTCAACTACTTTAAAGTACTTTCATTAAAAAACATTTTGAATTAATGCAGTTACTGATATAACAGATTTATTCAATCAAAGTTAGCCGAGGACATGCAGGGGTAAAAAAGGAAACATGAAGACCCACTTCAGACCACAATTATTTCAGAGTTTTTGAAATTCAATTTATCAGTGTGCTACCAGGGATGTAAAAGAGGATACATTTATAAAGCAATTGTTAAGTTTCTTGAAAATTGGTTGAAAGATCAATGAAAAATAAGAAAAAAAAACAGTAAAAATCGCCATTTTTCACTATTTACGCGGGTTTTCACTATATGGGTGAACTCAATTATCAAGTTAAATGACAGTTAAACAATCAACATTCTTGGCTACAATTGAGGGAAGCTTGTATTAGATTGCTTGAAAATTGAGGGAGTTTTTAGTTTAAAATTTGTGTTGAAATCGATTTGTGACGTAGAAATAAAAATGAAGTATCATTAAGCTCGTCATGATGTGAGTAACCTACATAGCGAGTTAAAACGAAATCGGAGGAAAAAAGTCGAATTCGTCGATTTTTTGATCGGCTTTATCGATTACTGATTTTTTTTTAATTATCGATTTAAAAAAAATTAGAACCTATATCTTACATTGTACAATCTATATGCCAAGTTTGGTCAAAATCGACTGGATTATAGTGACAGACGTTGGATACATTGTCATTACCAGGTTGACAATCTCATATCCGAACATCTGAAAGCGGAAAACCTCTGAAAACCGAAAACCGAAAACCTCTGAAAAACAAATATTTTTAGTGTGGAGTTTGGGGCAACAAAAATGCTTATCTACTTGACCCACACCACTTAGGTGTGGCGTGGTAACAAGTATCATGTTTTTTCCGGATGTCTCAGTTATTTCCCTTTAACTCTTGTTTTGGTTCACCACTGCTGTAGCCTGGTATTGAACTCACAACTCTTTGGGTCTAGTCACTTGATCTAACCAACGTCTTTATCCACTTGTGGAAACATGGCCCAGCGGATAAAGACGTTGATTAGATCCAGGCTACAGCAGTGGTGAACCAAAACTTGGAGAGTTGAGTAAAAGGGAAATAACCGAGACATCTGGAAAAGGCATGGCACGTGGAACTAGAACAATCTACCCTGGTGGACGAAATAAAGGGTTCAGTTCGAAATACCAATCACCTGAAAATGGCCGGATCGTAAAACGGCAGAAACGTTGTAAATATAGCAATGAAGATGAAGATAACAGTCCGAATAATGTAAATAATGCAATGAATCATAAAACCTCATCTCAGAGATATAGACAGATATTTTTCGATTCCATTTTTTTTTTTTTTAGTTTTTGTTTGTTTGTTTTTACATCTGTAGCATTAGTCGTAATAGTAATAGTAATACAACACATGTCAAATAAGTCGGAAATATTTGTATTGGATTTTTATATATCACGTCCTCATAGACTGAGATAGATAGATAGATAGATAGATAGATAGATAGATAGATAGATATGAACAGACATACAGGCAGATAGATAGATAGATAGATAGATAGATAGATAGATAGATAGATATGAACAGATTGAGATAGATAGATAGATAGATAGATAGATAGATAGATAGATAGATAGATAGATAGATGAGAAGACGAGGAGATAGATAGATAGATAGATAGATAGATGAGAAGACGAGGAGATAGATAGATAGATAGATAGATAGATAGATAGATAGATAGATATGAACAGATAGATAGATAGATAGATATGAGCAGATTTAGATAGATAGATAGATAGATAGATAGATAGATAGATAGATAGATATGAACACATTCAGATAGAAATGAAGATAGATAGATAGCAATGAAAAGAAGATGTTTAGAAGGAAAAAAGAGAAGACTATGTTCATAATTAAAGAATGAGACAAAAAACGAAACTTACTTGAAAGCCTTTCATCCGAACGAACAGACGAAAGAACCTGAAGAAAAGAAAAATGAATGTTAGCAGGAGAAAAATGGTGTTCAGAAAGAAAGAAAGAAAGAAAGAATGAAAGAAAGAATAAGCTTCTTTGGAAAAGTTGGTAACTATTGAAAAGATAATGCGGGATCTTGAATAGAAAAACACAAAGAATGAAAGAAGAAGAAAAAAGTTAAATGATAAAATGCCTAAAAAAGGACGAAAGAAACGTAAAGAAAAGAAAGAAGAAAAGTTCCTAGAAAGAAAGAAAAAAGAAGAAAGAAAGAAAGAAAGACAACAAGCGGACAAATTAAGAAAGAAAGAAACGAGCGAAAGAAAAAAGAAAGAAGGAGCCAAAGAAAGAAAGAAAGAAAGAAAGAAAGAAAGAAACAAACAAACAAACAAATGAGCGAAAGAAAGTAAGAATACAAGCTGACAAAGAAAGAAAGGAAGAAACGAACAAAAGAAAAAAGAAAGAGACGAGCAAAAGAAAGACAGAAAGAAAGAAACGAGCGAAAGAAAAGAAACGAGCGAGTGAAAGGAAGAAGAGAAACGAGTGAGAGAGAGGATGAATACAAGCTGACAAAGAAAGAAAGAAAAATAAGATACAAATATTGAAAAAAAAAAAACTTTTCAAAAAGAAGATGAATGACATATAAAGAAAAAAAAAACTCTACCAAAGAAAAAGTCAAACGACGTTTGACAGAGACAGACTGGACGTGTGCATGCTTGAATTGAGTTGATTAAATCGTTTCGCCCGAAGTGATTTTAGAATCTACGGCCAGAAATTCTTTTGAAGATTAAACTACCCGTGTTTTTTTTTGTTTTTTTTTTTATTCCCAAATTCTTAGTGTTTATTTTATATTTCGGAGTTATTTTTCTGAAAAATATTATTATAATTATTTCGCGACAACTTGACTTTTATTGACTAAGTACAGGCGTACATCAAATGCCAAACAAATTAGCGACCAATTGGAGTTCTTTGCAATGACCAGATCAAAGCAACATGACTTGGGGCTTGTCAATTTACGTTAAACGATTTAGACCTCCAAGAAATTGACGCGTATGTGCGCATGCGTGGTCGCCATTGCTATTTATGTTAGCGTATGCCTGTGATATATTTTTTTACCTCCCCCCTTTTTCATTCCTATGCCGCTTTTATAGAATCTATCTTCTTTTTTTTTATCGTTTCCTTCTTCAGGACTTTGATAAATAATAATTTGACGCTATGTCTGATTTTACAAGCATATGTGTGCATTATTTACTGTATAATCAGATATGGCGGCGCTGAGCCAGAATTTTTTAGATTGTAAGATTTTTTAGAAGATGATAATGATATAGTGATACAAATTTTACTAATTATCCCATAGCTGCGGAAGAAGAGTTGGTTTCATGCCTTTTCCTGGGGCGTCTGCGCCAAAGGGAATACAACAAACCCAACGGGAATAGGAACTTAGCTGTCCGATTTTCACCACCAAGTAGTTCCAAATGGTCTCCCATCCACGTACTGACCAGGCTGGACGTTGCTTAATGGATGGCAGAACAGGGATTAGGAGAGATAATAAAAAGACAAAATTTACTAAGGGCAACAAAGGACAGTAGAATGTGGAGAGCCATGGTCGCCCACGTCCTGAAGGGACACGACACACAGAAGAAGAAGAAGAAGAAGAAGAAGAAGAAGAAGAAGAAGAAGAAGAAGAAGAAGAAGAAGAAGAAGAAGAAGAAGAAGAAGAAGTGGAGGAAGAGGAATCATTAAAGACGATAACAGCACATAACGTATGGCAGGAAAGATTTTAGGAGTGATAACAAAAAGACAAAATTTATTAAGGGCCACAGTGGTCAGGAAAGTGTGGAGAGCCATGGTCGCCAACGTCCTGAACGCACACAGCACATAGAAGAAAAATAATCAGCTTGAGTAAATGGATGGTGGAACAAGTTTTAGGAGAGATAACAAAAAGACAAAATTTATTAAAGGCTACAAAGGACAAGAAATTGGGGAGTGCCATGGTCGCCCACGTCCCGAATGGACACGGAACACAGAAGAAGAATGATTTTGTATAAATAGTTACCAGAACAGGGATTAGGGGAGATAGCTAAAAGATAAAATTTACTAAGAGTTACAAAGGACAGGAAATTGTGGAGAGCCATTATCACCAACGTCCTGAAGGGGCGTGTCACGTAGAAGTTGCCTATTGAAAAACGTCATCATTAGCAAGATCTTTTGTTGTGACAATCATTTTCTTATTGTCAATGATATATTCACTTTTCCATCGTCGATGTAATTAGTCGCAGAGCTTCTTCAAAATGACTACCGCGCCCTGTTCCGTCAGAACTTGAGAATTACAAAAAAGAGAAGTATATTGTCTCGTAAAATGGTCAAGTGGAAACAGTCTCAAGTATTTAAAGTACGCATTCACCCATTTAGTTAATTTTTTTATACTCAGCCTGATTAAATCTCCCACAATTCTTCTAACTTCCTTTTGCAAAACTTATATACGAATGTCTAATTACCGATTTTTATCAAATTATGAAAAGAGATTTTTTTTAACTAATCAATTCCATTTCGTCGCATTTTAGATAATCTTCTTCTTCTTCTTCTTTGTGCAATATCCTTTTAGAACGTAGGCGATCACGATTCTCCACAATTTCCTGCCTTTTTATCTTTTAGTAATTTTTGTTTTTTTCGAATTCTCTCCTGATCCCTCTTCTGTGAGCCATTTACAAAATTCTTCTTCTTCTTCTTCTTCTTCTTCTTCTTCTTCTTCTTCTTCTTCTTCTTCTTCTCCTCCTCCCCCTTCTTCTTCTTCTTCTTCTTCTTCTTCTTCTTCTTCTTCTTCTTCTTCGTTAATAGGAGTAAATAGGTTCGCCTATCGTTCGGTTCACACTTCTCCCCGGTTTGGTTTGGTTTGGTTTGTTTTACGGCATATCAACCTCTTATTTGGGATTTTTAAGGTGACAGAATTAATTTCAATTCGGTACCTCAAAACGGTAATTTACAGTTCAAGACTCGCGCTCAGTTTCTAATAAAAATTTCGCGAATAGTTCCATTTAAATGCAAATGTACATGCTTAATTCGAAAATAAACAAATTTTGATAAAATCTACCGTTTTGTTGTTATCGCCAATAAGAATTTCGTACTCATTCGCATCGCGGTGGGTGAAGTTGAAATTAATTCTGCACCCCGATTTTTATTTTTGGTAATATTATTGTTTCAAAATTTACTGCTGACAATAATGTATTGCTGATAAATTTTGGTATCTGTCTATATCTTTGAGATGAGGTATTATGTACACTATTTACATTATTCGGACTATTGTCCTCATCTTTGTCGCCATATTTATTACAACGTTTCGGCCCTTCAGTATCTGTCTATATTTCTGAGATGAGGTATTATGTACACTATTTACATTATTCGGACTATTGTCCTCATCTTTGTTGCCATATTTATTACATTTCGGCTCCGCCCTTCTTCAGGTGGTTGAAATCTCAAACTGAACCATTTATTTCGCTCACCGTGCCATGTTTAATGGATGTCAGTTTTCACTTATCTCCTGTTAATTACCCCTCTCCAAGTTCTCCACTGCCTTAACCGGGTATTGAACTCACACTTTTTGGGTCCTCTCACTGGATCTAACCAACGCCTTTATCCACTGTGCCATATGGCACAGTTCAGTTCGACATTCCAACCACCTGAAGAAGGCCGAAACGTTGTAATAAATATGGTGACAAAGATGAGGACAACAGTCCGAATAATGTAAATAGAGCTGATAAATTTTATTCAAAAATTCGTTACTGGTAATAACTTTTTACAAATATGTATTGCTGGTAATACAAACTATTTGTACACGTTCTGAACCCCTTTGTGGCAGGGGGGGTAACTATTTGCCTATAGCTGGGAGCCTAACAGATGCTACCATCCCGGGTCAGGGTGGACCTGCGAACACCAGCAATTAAGAGTTGGTCCCACGCTCCTCACAATCTCCTAATCAGAAGCCTTGGTGTTGGGCGTAGTTTATCGTCTTACCCAGGACTCCTCCTCCTCGGTCTTTTAAACAAGAGTTGAAGTTTATCCTTTGTATTCTGTCTAAGATTGGGTTTCCGATTCCATCTGAAGTCTACTTCAGCTCTATACACCAAACGCTTGTCATTCCCTACGCTAATATAACTCCACACAATAACCCTCTACCTTGAGTGACCTTTGGGCCTTGTAATGGGTGAATTTTATTTTTTAAAAATCATGGGTCTCCACAACCTCCTGTCTCTTCTAGCTCTTACAAGGGAATCAATCAAATGCGACACATTTGTAAGGATTTCTTATCTGAAATAGGAATAGAAACGAATAACTATTTTAAAATCAGCTAACTGTTGACCAATTTAGGTATGTGATTTGAGGGGCTTTTTTTTATATTCTTCTATCTGCCGTGTCCTGGCCGAGAATTTCGCCGTACTGCATTTTTTTCCAAGCTGCATTAGATCATCAAGGGACCCGTTTCGAAGGCTTGGAGGTCATCAAGATGACCGTAACAACGACAGAGCTGAGGGGCATCTAAGAAGAATCCTTCCAGCAGTGCATAGAAGCGTGGCAGAGAAGGATGGAGGTCATCAAGAGTGCCGTAATGACGGTGCTGAAGGACATCTCATTAGAATCCAAGATGAATCCTTCCAGCAGTGGTAGAGAAGCATGAAAAGGGGCATTAGGCTCAGTGAGGATTACTTTGAAGAGGAAGCCATGTAGTTTGCTGTCTGGAATTGAAATAAATTGTTTGTGATACCTAACTCTTTATTTCTCAGACAGACCCGTATATGATAAGATACATACGAGGTCTGTCTGTGAGTGCAGTGTCAGCTATGGGCAAAAGAGTGATAACCGGGTTATTTTATCATCTAATATGATATCTTGGGAGTATATGACTCTAGTATTAGCTTTCTGCAACCATTGCATTTTTTCACATGCTTTTGTAGCAGGACAAATTGTGGCTGCTTCGCGACAATGCAACTACTCATAAGGCCCTGACCACCCGGCAGTTCCTTGCCGTGGATAATATCGACGTACTGGAACAATCTCCCTATACACCTGATCTTGTCGCGTGTGACCTTCTTCTTTTTCAAGAGGATCATCAAGGAGGCCTATTTTGAAGGCATGTGGCCACCAAGAGACCCGTAACAAATCCTTCCAACATTGCATAGAAGCGTGGCAGAGAAAGTACCTGCTCACTACTCCCTAAACATCCGGCATTTCCGAGTTTAGAAGGACATCGCCGTACTGCAACATCCTTCCTATTTACCTGATTCTCCTCAGTATGTCTTTTTCTTTTCCACAAACGCAAATGGATCATCAAGGAGCCCCGTTTGCGAGCATCAAGAGGGTCGTAACCATTGAGCTGAGGTTTAGAATCCTTTAAAGAGTGCACAGAAACGTGACAGAGAAGGCTGGAAAAGTGCAGTATACTCAAGGGAGTATACTTTGAAGGAGAAACCATGTAGTTTGTTGTTTAGAACAGAAATAAATTGTTTGTGTACCAGTCCCGTTACTTTTCAGAGAGATCTCCCATGTTCCACTGCTTTCCACCATCTTTGAAGCAGCTTCATTATTCCATCCTCCAGTTGGCGTTTTTATCAATGGCGAACAGATAATAGTTGTTTCTACAGTCTTCCAGAAAATTTATGTTCTTACCATTAAGAGAATTTGGTAGGGGGTCGAAATAAAGGATAATCAGAAGGTGAAAGGTCAGATGAGTAAGAAGGGTGTACCAATGTCTGCACAGAGACGTGAAGTCTTGTTCTATTGGAAGACAACTCTTCCGAATTGCCATTTCCTGTCAGTCAGTTAAGTGAGATAGCTTGGACGATCATGTCTCTTTTGATTCAGGACTGGCTAGGCAGAAGATTTTCCCGCAATAGTTTGCCATTTCCTTCTGCGGTCGATTGGTTGCCAACCAAGGCTATAGAACCCAGTCCGCCCTGCTATTCAACGCATAGGGGGTATTTATGCAGAAGTGAATGTAACGAACTCGACTGGAATTCGAACTTGGTTCTCTGATTTCCCTTTCCATTGCACCACAACGTACATAGGAACAGTACAATACATAGTCTCACGTTGTTCAGATGCAGATCATCTTTTGGTATATTTCACTCGACATTGTTGTAAACAATCCATTTTTCATCGCCTGAGATCGTTATTTTAAAAATGACTCTTTTTGTTTTGCACTTGAACAAGGGATCTCAAATAGAAATGATGACAATTATTTTTTTTCGTTAAAACGTGAGTCATCCAAATTATTCTAGCGATTCACTTATACGCGTTTTTTTCAAACACCTTACAACTCTCATATGTGGAGTATCTTTGCGATGTCCCGTGACATGTGTATTAGATAATATTTAATCAGTATTTTGATTTCGTCATTATCAACGACTGCACACCTGCTTGAGTGTTCTCGCTCTCGTAGATCAAAATTTCCGTTTACAATCAGTACTCTTACCCTATAGCATATGTTTTTTTTGTTGTTTAAATAGCGATATTTTTTCATTTTTTCCGAATATGAAATATCATCAAACAGGGGAAATGCATCCCTTTTCTACCATTTTCTCTTTGAAAGTAAAACCATTTAAAATTCAGAATCCACACATGAATCACAAGAAACATTAAAATGTCGCTGCTCAGAATATGGGCACCTGTCACAGATTTCAAACACGTGTGAAACGAAATCATATGTCCAAACAGCATCTACTGAAAGAACCGACGAACCTTTATGCCAAGAGTAATATAACAGATAGTGTGGTATAAATCGATTATGATTTTGATATCAAATAAATCCTGTCCAATGTGATATAAATATAATATAATGTCACAGATTTTATGTAATAATGTAAATGGCGGGAACCATTCAAATATGCCAGTCTACTAGGGCGGCTAGCTAATCCCCATTGCAGACGCCTGCTCAGGCACATTTGTGTTTGTTCAACACACACGGAGCCCACCTGTGGTTTAAACAGCAACTATGCTGAGTTGACCTTGGTTACGGTATCTGGGAGAGAACCCTTTATCTAGCGTGATCTGAACAAGGCTAGCACGCTCAAACCCTAGGTTACGATGACTTGTGAGTTCGTAATAGCACAACCAACGACTGCTCCCAAGGATGCCGTTTACTCAATTTCATTCATACGGCTTCGATCAACCCGTGGTATGGTTTTCATGCACTTTTCCTCCAGACCAATAACATCATGAAGTCAAATCAACCATGGTGACATTCGAACTTGGGTCTCATGGTTAGAAAACGGACGTTCTAACCATTCGTGCATGTACAAACCACAGAATTATAGACAGACTAGCAGCATGGCCCGGCGTTGCCCGTGCTTGATTCAAAAATTTAACGACTCATACAGCAATCACTATCACTTGACTTAAAATATTTTTGCCCTTCCTTGCCTTTAAAGGAGTGCCCTTTGCCGTGCTGATGTTGCTACATGCCTTACTTCTTGCCTATCTCACACTGCGATTTTTTTCTAACCTCTATACTAAACATTAAATCTGTTACGAAAAAAGAACTAAACAAAATGAACACAAAACGATCAGCTTTAAAAAAAGGACTCGTAACTGGAAAAACCGAATGAAAAAAGAATGTTAACAACAAATACTTTTTGACACTCAACCCAGTTCTTTGGAATCAGAATCAACGTTGAGTTTAAGCAAGCGAATGAGCCAATTGGAGTAAAGTGCCATGCAGATTTAAATTTTTCCCACTTGTGACGAATGCATCTATCGATTTTTTTTGCATGCTAGTTAACATTCTTGTCAGTCAGCTGTTGGCTCTCACGCTGGCCAATAGAATCTTCCTGACTATTCGTGGCAGCCAGCTATAGGCACTCACTCTGGCCAGTAGAAAATGGCCGCAAACTACATGAAAACTGCCGTAGAAGCATGAAAAAATCTATTATTTCCACTATCGATGGGAGTTGGGAAATTCAAAAGCGGTCTTGGCCTTCGGCTAACTTGGAGTATGTGCATGTAAATTTTGGTGCATGTAAATTTTGGTGCAAATCCGTCGAAAATTGCAGCCGTGCATTCGTTACACACACACACACACACACACACACACACACACACACACACACACACACACACACACACACACACACACCCTCCCTTTTATAGATAGATTACAAACGATAATATTAAAGAGAACTTATAATAGCGTTTCTACGCATTTTTATGGCTTTCTTTTAAAATGGTCCATATGTTCTAGTCTAGTGGTCGCCAACCAGATGTGCAATTTTTTATGGGACGCAGAAAAATTGGGACAATGTTTCAATTTTTATGAAGCTTCAGAATAAAATATGACGAATTAGAAAACGTTTTATGGATGATATATATGTTCATGACCTTACGTAATCTCGAAATAAACACGACTACACAAATGTGATATCATCCAGCCATAGTAAAATCTAACATGACTTGCAAATTTGAAATTTGAAATTTGTTTTAATTAAATAATTACGCTATAACTTTGTTACCTTTAACGGATGCATTTCATATTAATAAAATAAAAGTTTTCCGATTATTATTATTATTATTATAATATAAATTTATTTAGCTTTTTTTTAAGTTCCTATTAGTGGTCCGCCAAATTTTAAATTATACATTTACTGGCCCATGAAGTTGAAACGTTTGGTGACCGCTGTTCTAGTCGACGCATCTTGCATGTCATTTTAACTTTCTTACCCACTTGACTCAGACTGTTGTCACCAGTACCGTTGCAAGGGTCTCTTGCCCCCAATCTATGATAGGCCCCCATTCTGTGATACGCCCCCAATCTATGATACGCCCCCAATCTATGATACGCCCCCAATCTATGATACGCCCCCAATCTGTGATACGCGGCTTCCTACTTTACTATATCTCAATTTCCATAAGCTAGTATTCATATAAAATACAAATTTCATTGTAACCTAATTATGTACAATAATGGATCCTATGCAATATAGGTGAACAATTCAACTAGAAAAATCCAAAATGAATACAATGTATCTAAATAGAAATTAGAGACATGTCATAATACCGGGTGTAACAGCAAAATTGTTTAAATCGTGTAATGACAAAATTGTCTAATTGTTAGATTAAGCTTTGAGCCGTTGTATCATAGAAATGATTAAACACATCTTACTGGAATTCTTCGAGGTTTTATAACACTATCATAACTCTAGTTTGAACAATAAGAATGTATTTAACTCTAAGTTGAAATGATGATCCCTCTTTTCTTCTCTAGTGTTCCCACTTTTTAAAACTTATTCACTGTTCCCTTGATGGTTCTTGAACGGACTTTGTAGATGGAAGCCAGTGTATGAATGTTGGTACCATTACTGAAGACCTGAATGATATTTTCGTCTCACCATTGCTCAGTTGGGAAGACATAGTGAGGCTGACAGAAAACGATTTTAACCTGTTCTCTTTCTAGCTGAATAACTCAAAGGGTTTTTCAGTGATTCTTACCGCAAATGGTGTCAAGATGGCTAAACGACTTATCTGAAAACCTGGGAAAAAAAGAAGAAACTCAATTAGTTCAGTGTTTTTTTTTTTTTTTACATATTAAAAATTTTGTGGGACTGATAATTATTCTCTGCTGTTACACGATTTGGACAATTTTGCTGTTACACGATTTGGACAATTTTGTTGTTACACGATTTGGACAATTTTGCTCTCACACCATTTGGACAATTTTGCTGTTACACCCTGTATATCATCTTAAATAAATATTTTGCGGCAATTTTTAACATCAACTTGAGATTTTTCTTGTTAAAAAGTTGAATAATTTTAACACATTCAATATTTTGGATAAAAAATGGTGAATTTTTATAGTTTTTTTTTTCTAGACTTAGCATGTGCACAACAAATTCACAGATTTGAACGAAAAAAAAAATGAATCGGGAATGGCGTCAAAATCCGCGAAAATTTTTCATCGTAGATGTGCTAAGTTTAATATTTAACGTATGTAAAAGTGGAAAAAAAAGCAAATGTTGGTAAGATAGCGAGTGTCCGAAAGAACTTCCCGGGTCCCCACAAATTAGACCTGTCACCTGCGGTTGCTAGGTTCGGGGATTGTAAGCGCCGGCCCTTGTTGTGGTCCTCTCGAATGGTTATTAAAAAAGAGCGTTCGAAAGTGATATTGCGCGCGAAAAACGAATGCTCAGAAGGTGATCAGAGGAAGCTCTACTTGTCTATTTGAATTTACATCTATACAGACTGTTGTTTCTCTTTGAGGATGCAGCCTGAACAGTTATTAAAATTGAAGATTTCTCCCATGTCTTATAAGTGCCGGGATTTTTTGGGCCACTTGAGGCTTTTCAATTTAGAATTTAAAAAAATGCGAAAAGAAATATTTATAAATTAGTTTCGTTTTTATTTTTTATTGTTTTTTACGTAAGTATCTTTCAAATTGTTCGTATAACTTTTCGTTTGGTTTGGTTTGGTTTGTTTTACGGTATATCAACCTCAATGTGTTATTTAATGCCGACAAGATCTTTAATGCTGGTAATATTTTTATCTATCTATCTATCTATCTATCTATCTATCTATCTATCTATCTATCGATCTATCTATCTATAACAGTATATATTGGGTTGGTTTGGGATGTTTTACGGTATATCAACCTCAATGGTTTATTTAATACGGACAAGATTTTTATTACTGGTATAATTTTTGTTCAAATATATATTGCTGGTAATATTTTTTTTCCAAAAATGTATTGCTAGTAATGTTTTTTTCAAAATGTATAGCTTTTAATATTTTTTGTCGCAAATGTTTTGCTGATATTTTTTCCAAAAATGTATTTTGCTGCCAACTTTCTTTCAGAAATGTATTACTCGTGTTATTTTTTTTCCAAAAATGTATTAATGGTAATATTTTTCCCAAAAAATATTGCTAATAATAATATTTTCTTCAAAAATTCATTGCTGGTAATAAAATCTACTTTTACACGTTTTGATCTCAGTTTAAAGGTTAACTATTTGCCTATAGTTGGGACCCTAACCTGGTGCTACCACCCCGGGTCAGAGTGGATCTGGGAATACCAGCAATTAAGAGATGGTTCCACGCTCCTCAATTCCTTCTGATCAAAGGCCTTGCTGTCGGATGTAGGTTATCGTCTTACTCAGGACGCGGACGTAGTTTATCGTCTTACCCAGGATACGGATGTAGTATATCGTCATACCCAGGACGCAGATGTAGTTTATCGTCTTACCCAGGACGCGGATGTAGTTTATCGCCTTACCCAGGACGCGGATGTAGTTTATCGTCATACCCAGAACGCGGATGTAGTTTATCGTCTTACCCGGAACGCGGATGTAGTTTATCGTCTTACCCAGGACTCGGACGTAATTTATCGTCTTACCCTGAACACGGACGTAATTTATCGTCTTACCCAGGACACGGACGTAGTTTATCGTCTTACCCAGGACACGGACGTAGTTTATCGTCTTACCTAGAACACGGGCGTAGTTTATCGTCTTAACCAGGACGTGGACGTAGTTTATCGTCTTACTCATTTAGTTTTCCTCCCACCGGCTTTCACTCGTCAAACATTAAATACCTGCAATAATACTCTTCCCAGTTTTCTTGGTCATTTTTGTAATTCCTCCCCACTCCTAGGTTAGGCGATAATGCTAGTAATATGCAAGGGTCTACTGAGAGTGAAAGAGAATGAAGTCGATTTTAAAAGGAACTGGAAACCGAAACCTGAGAAGAAAACAATGGACAAACCTGTATTTCTGTTCAAAAGATCGGGAAGGAGTGTAAACCGGGCGATAGACGAATCTATATACTCCTGATTTCTGATTCTTCTTATTTTGTAAGAAGCTTCGGAGTCTTCCTAAATCGCTAGTAACGATAGGCTTATTGGCAATGTCGAGATTAGCGTTCCTTGACTGGTGCGTTTGAGTGCATTAATGCGCCCTGAAAGGTACCCAGGTGCGCCCCAAGTTAACAGATGAGGAATTTACGAATTATTTTTAGATTTAAGGAAAATCTTTAATTTTAAATAGCTAGACACACCAGATTTCGATATCTAACTCTTTGTCATTTGATATTTTAAACTAGATGCTAAATCCCTTCATCTTTAAGAAGGAGTGGATAATCCTTTCCCTTTTGCCTTCCTCAAGGGATTTAAATCGGCCTCTCTAAAATAAATAGCAGATTCTTCATAACCCCCTTTAAATGAAAACTTTACCGGTTAGACATACAATGTAATACCTAAAAAATAAATTATTATTTCAAGAGACTCCTTTATAATTTTCCTATTTTCATATTTCATGACTAATTTTTCCCGATTAAAAGTTAAATCGTTTTAGCAATGCTACAATTGCACACTGACGTTAAAAAAAAAAGAAAATAAGGTGGAGAAATACTGGTATAGATACACCCTTGAGCAAATTAATTGAAACAACCGCTTTAGTTCCCTTTCTTTCATCATACAGTCAATTTAAGCCCCACTGAATTGACAGGGTGTAATCGATTTCTATTTTCCCCTCAGATTAGGTCATTTGCAGTGGTGTGCAGTATTAGTCGGGGTGTATGATGAAATGTGTTTGGCCTTGAAAAATATTGCGTCATCCGTGATTGCATGAGATTTTCATCATGCCCAGACACTACTGTCTCGACTGTCGATTAGTTGTCCTACGACCATTTTCTGTGATGCACAAACGCATTGATAAGCAAATCAAAGTACTATAGACTGGCCCGGAAACTCTCCTGATTTAAATCCAATCGAGAATCTGTGGTGAATCTGCAAGGAACGACTTTGTGGAATGGACATACGAAATACTAACATGTGAACTGGCTCATGGTTCATTAGGAAAATACAAAAAAAAATTAATAACGAAATTATTCATTTTGTTTCAGTTAATTTGCACAAGTGTGCATATGGATTTAAGCGTGCTACTAGATTGGCATGTGGGTCTGAATTATATCTTTTCTTTATGACTGAATTATGTCTTTTCTTTATGACTGAATGATGTCTTTTCCTTATGACTGAATTATATCTTTTCTTTATGACTGAATTATATCTTTTCCTTATGACTGAATTATATCTTTTCCTTATGACTGAATTATATCTTTTCTTTATGACTGAATTATATCTTTTCTTTATGACTGAATTATGTCTTTTCCTAATGACTGAATTATATTTTTTCTTTATGACTGAATTATGTCTTTTCCTTATGACTGAATTATGTCTTTTCCTTATGACTAAATTATGTCTTTTCTTTATGACTGAATTATGTCTTTTCTTTATGACTGAATTAAGTCTTTTTCTTTATGACTGAATTAAGTCTTTCCTTTATGACTGAATTATGTCTTTTCTTTATGACTGAATTAAGTCTTTTCTTTATGACTGAATTAAGTCTTTTCTTTATGACTGAATTATGTCTTTTCTTTATGACTGAATTAAGTCTTTTCTTTATGACTGAATTATGTCTTTTCTTTATGACTGCATTAAGTCTTTTCTTTATAACTGAATTAAGTCTTTTCTTTATGACTGAATTATGTCTGTCCTGCTCTTTACCCATAGCTGGGGAGAGAAGAGATGGATTCATTCCTTTTTATACCTTGTATGTGCTGCGTCCCTTGAAGACATAGGTGATCACGGTTCTCCACAACTCTCTATCTCGTGTGAGGATAGATTTTTTCTCTCGTCACTAAGTTTTCCGTCCCCATTTCCGCCATTTATTCGTGTTGACCATGTTCACCATAGTCTATGAATATAGAATCCAGCGCAGTATGTAATCTGTTCAATGAAACAACGTTAAAGATTAACACTCACGAGTCAGACACTCTACTGAATCTGACTATATCGCCAATACCACCAGCAGCTGTTCCGTAATTCTTCAGTCTTCGATATCAAAGGCTGGCAGTGAATATTCCCGAAAAAGCATGGCCGCCTTTATACACGACGTATTTTTGAGCTTTCTGATTGGTTAATGCTTCTAATGGTGAACTATAAAATGAGACAGCTCATTTTGGCTGACTCACTAGTACACTAAGGTACCCAAAACCTCCAACAATTCGCACCAGCTCGTCAGGTAAGTGGTTCGATGCTTTCCCCTATCATTCTTGTCATCAATAAGCCCCGTGAAGGTTAATTTTTCCAAGCTTTCCTTCCTCATTTCTTCCTGTATTTTTTTTGTTTCTTGGCTTGTTGCTTACCCGCTCCGTCCATGGAATTTTCATTATAATAGAACCACATTTCAGCTACATCCAGTTTTCACCTCACTCGTCGGGGAGATTGTCCAGCACTCACTGCGTGATAAGCGGATGAATAACAATATAACAATACAGCTCCCTTTTTCTTTGTTTCTAACGAACTGTTCCCGGTTCTCAGCGCCTTGCTTAGCGTTTGGAGTGCCTCTTTCGCTAGGCCAACGCGTGTTCGGATTTCGGTGCCACATTTTCCAACCTCTGTTAAAACACTTCCCAGATATTTAAACTTCTACAACTGTTTGATGTTTTTTTTTCTAATTTGAGTTTTTGAAAATTATTAAGACATTATAATTATTTAAAAACAGATGAAACATGGAATAAACACTTTATTCAAATTATATATAAACTAATTTTTTTCTTTTACTCTTTAATTGGATGCAGTATCCTCTGCAACCCCTCCCCGACTTCTGCGCGCTACTGCGTGCAACTCTGAGAAATTTTCTCCCTTTGCTAAGACTCTACCCTTGTTCCGCCTTCCATTCACACAAACTCCACCGATAAATGGCTTCCCCTATCACTCTTGTCCCGTCCTGGGTAAGACGATAAACTACGTCCAGAATCAAGGCCTCTGATCAAGAGGTTTTGAGGAGCGTGGAACCACCTCATAATTGCTGGTGTTCCCAGGTCCACCAAGGGCCGGGGTGGTAGCACCTGTTAGGGTCCCAGCTATTTGCAAATAGTTAACCCCGAAACGGGTAAAAATGGGTTTTAATACCAGTAATACTTTGTAAAAGCAATAAATTTATAAGGAAAAAAAAACGATTACCAGCAATACATTTTGGGAAAAAAAAATATTACCAACAATACGTTTTTGAAAAAATATTACCAGCTATACATTTTTGAGGAAAATAATATTACCAGCAATACTTTTTTGAAGGAAAAATTATTACCAGAAATATATTTTTGAGAAAAGAAAATATTACCAGCAATAAAAAATATGTCGGCATTAAATAACCCATTGAGGTTGATATACCGTAAAACAAAACAAACCAAACCAATATATACTGAGATAGATAGATAAAAAATATTAGCAGCAATAAAAATCTTGTCGGCATTAAATAACCCATTGAGGTTGATATACCGTAAAACAAAACAAACCAACCAACCACTCTTTTTATCAATATGCCACGTGAGGGTTAAGTTTTCCAAGTCTTCCTTTCTCATTATGTGTCCAAAAAATACCAGCTGTGTTTTCCTGTTTCTGAATATAAGTATTATTTCTCTTGACATTTTCTTTAAGACTAGAAGAACCAGAAATTTGGTCCTAGTTTTCACCTCATCCGTTTTGGAGATTGCCCTGCATTCACTATGAGAAAACATATAGCAATACAGATCTCTTTTTTTTTTTCTTTGTTTCTAACGAACTTTTCCAGTTTCTCTGCGCCTTGCTTATCTTTTGGAGTGCCTCTTTCGCTAGTCCAACGCGTGTCCAGATTTCGGGCTCGATTTTTCCCTCGTCCGTTAAAACGCATCTCATATATTTGAATTTCTGCACCTGCTTGATGTTTATATCTCCAATTCGTAACTAGCATCTTGGACGATTGCTAAATAGCAAGCTGATGTTTCTTTCGATAGACTCCAAAAACATCTCCATGTCCTTGTGGCTGATGAATTATTTTCCACCCTACAGCCTCTTTCCCCGCAGACGAGAAGTCGTAAGTTTCTCACTGCTCTATCGCTATTTCCATGGAAAATGTTCGGATGAACTACACGCCTTAGTTCCACCAGTTCTAACATTCAGGGCTAAGACTCGCCGTACCACGAATACTGTAACGAACCATCTTTATTCCCTTAGATTCCAGCAGCTTCATCTCCCGTATGACTGCCTTGTGGAACCCACTCCCAAGATGATGCTTCTACGATCATTACAATCTTAACCTGTTAAGGCTTAGTGTTTAACCGTTATCTTCTACTCATATCTGCATAAGTTGTCACTTAATCTGTAACCGTCTACTTGTAATTATGCAGGGGGAACATAACTGTAAAAAAAATTAAAGAAAAAAAAATATTTTAACAAAAATTACATTAAATAAAATAGAACTAGTAATAATTTTTTCCTGATCTTTCTACCACGATTGAGAAGGAAAAGAAATATGTTGAAGACTAAATTTAGAACCTCGAGGCCTTTGTATTCGTTTTGATGTGTGATTTGATCTTTAACCAAAAATCAATATCCTCTACCGATTGTCCCCAGGAAAAGGACTCTCAAGATATAACTTTCCAAAAGGAAAACTACGATCTGGAATTTCAGTGAAAGCAATGATCGAACCTACAGGGTGTGACAGTAAATTTGTCCAAATCGTGTAAGTGCACAGGAGAATCGTCTATTCAAAAAAAAATTTAATACCTAAAAAATCACTAAATGGGAAGTGCTTTCTGACACTCGCTATCTTACCAACATTTGCTTTTTTTCCACTTTTACATGCGTTACAAATTATGCATAGCACATATGATGAAAAATTTTCGCAGATGTTGACGCCATTTTGAATCATTTTTTTTCGTACAAATCCGTGAATTTGTTTTGCTCGGCCTAACCCTCGAAAAAAACTACTCCCTCCGTTCCGAAATAGTTGTTCCATAGCCGGAAATCTCATGTGGAATATACTAATTCTTAGTCGAATTGTTTGCTGTTTACATTAACAGGTTACCATTGATGTTCCTCAAGTATTTATATTAGCTTATTCAGGTAGAATAATTTGAAGCACAAATTATATCACTTTTTCACCACATTAAAATTGTATTTTTTTTCAGACCACCCGCTGGAAAGAGATTATGATGGGAGAAGAGAAGCCAATTGGCAGAAATGCTAAACGAAATTGCAAGAAGCACGAATTGACAAATAATGAACGTAGTGCTGTGTTGCAAGCACTGCTGGAAAGATCCACAGATCGTGTCCTGAAGCGTGGTGCAATAAAACAGGTTGCAGATGAATTAAACGGAGCTGCAGAAGTCTGGGTTTTCAAATTGAATTAGTTTGCCAGCCCCCAAATAGTCCTGATCTCAATGTCCTTGATCTGGGTTATTTTAATGCAATTCAATCAATTCAGCACCAGCAAGCTCCAAATAATGTCGACCAGCTCATTGAAGCAGTAGAAGAAAGCTTCAATAAACTTCAGAAGTCGAAGCTTAACAATACTTTTCTAAGTTTGCAGTTAGCAATGGAACAAGTTATTTTAGTTGACGGCGATAACAACTATAAACTCCGTCACATGTCTAAAGAGAAGCTTGAAAGAGAAGGAAAACTTGAAGTATCCATTTCTATTTCTGACGAGTTGCAACAAAAACTGCTTTCGTTAAAGTAAACCTTCCCCAGTTATTTTTGTTATTAATTTAACTGTTTATGTATATCAGTTTCGATATATTTCACACTTGTTTATATGACAATTCACTAATATTACTCATTTACTGTTGAGTATGGGAATTAATGATATTTTTTGTTCTTTTTGATGTTTTTTATCTACTGGAATAATTATTTTGGAACAACATGAACATTTTTTGGTACAACTACTTCGGATCGGAGGGAGTATAAAATTTCCACATTTTTTATCCATAATATTGTGTTAAAATTATTCAACTTTTTAACAAGAAAAATCTCTAGTTGATGTTAAAAATTGTCGCTAAACATTGTTGATTTATTTAAGATGGAATGATATATACGGGGTGTAAGAGCAAAATTGTCCAAATCGTATAACAGCATGGGATAATTGTCCATCCTGCAAAATGATTAATATCTAAAAAAAATAACTAAACTAATTTGGTTTATTTTGCCAGGTTTTCATATCAGTTTAGCTATCTTGACACCATTTGTCGTAAGAATCGAAAACCCCTTTGAGTTATTCGGCGAGAAAAAGAACAATTTAAAATCATTTTGTGTCAGCCCCACTATGCCTTCCAAACAATGATCAATGGTGAGAGGAAAAAGATCATTCAGGCCTCTAGTAATGGTGCCAACATTCATACTCTGGCTTCCATCTTCAAAGTCCATTCTAGAACCATCAACAGAACGGTGAATAAGTTTAAAAAGAGGGAACAGTAGAGAGGAAAACTGGATGAGGAGGTCACAACAGGAATAGGGATCATCATTTCAAATTAGAGCTAAAGCGATCAATTAGAAAAGATCCAACTCAATCTATAAGACGTTTGGCATGCGAGGTATGAGGTTCAGATAGGACAGTCCAAAGAGCAGTGAAAAATAAACTTGAAAATGAAATCGCACGTGAAACCTGTGAGGCAATTTGTTACTCCAGGGCAGAAGGTTAGAAGGTTAGAGAGGGCAAAGATCATCTTGAATATGTTCGAAATGATCCTAGAATATATATATATATATATATATATATATATATATATATATATATATATATATATATATGAACTTTATTTCAATCCTTCAGAAGCTTCCGATCCTGAGCTAGGATTAATTAATGATGAACATGTCATCTCCGTTTATGATCGATTTCATCACGATTCTTCTGGTAAGCTTGGTGAGTAATTATACATTCTTATTATTCGAAGTATAGTTCAATAGTGTTATAAAAATCTCGGAATGTTCCAGTAAGATATCTTTAATCATTTCTAAGATAAAAGGATTCAACGCTTAAACTAACAAATGGACAACTCTGCATTTACACGATTTGGACAATTTTGATGTTACGCCCGGTACACTGAATCCATCAAACTCTTCCCCTATTTTTGTACTGGGGTAGAGGTTCATCCCTTGTTTCCCGTTTAGGATTCGGTTTCCGGTTCCTTCTAAAGTCTACTTCAAATTTTTACTTCTAACATCTCCGTCTAAAATTCTGAAATTTTATTTACTATTTATTTATTTTTCTTCTCTGTAAGAGTAGATAGATTTTTCTATCACTCGGTTCACACTCCTCCCCAATACTCTGAACAGGAGTAAAGGTTTATCGCTTTTTCATCGGTTTAGGATTTGGTGTCTGGTTCCTTCTAAAGTTGTTTTCCTTCTCTTTCACTTTCAGTTCCCCCTTGCGTCTTGGTGGCTTTATCACCTTGCTTGCAGTGGTCCTTTTTATTCTGTAACTCTCTACCTCCAGCATATCTTGGACATTTTACAAACTGAATACCACTGAAAACCAGAAAACAAGAAACAAAAAATCACTTCAAATATCTTGGTGTATGGATCAGTTTTAACAAATTTAATGCAGGAGATAAAGAAACTGAATTCGCTGGGTTAGAGGTAGTTTCACCCAATACCGCACATTTCTACTAAACCAAAACATTAACCTAAGAACTTGAGTCATGTTATTAAATAGTCTCAAGAACGATAATTTCATATGGCACCAAACACTTTCAGAAATGTCTAAACCAGCGTTTCCCAACCGTTTTACCCCTGTGCCACCCTTGAAATAGTTTTCATGTCTCAGGGAACTCCTGCTTGAAAAATTATTATATGCTATTATTAATATCTATTTTTTTCATATTTTTATCGTAGTTCACGTAGGAAAAATATATTTTTCGGAGAACTGGTTTAAGGACCTCTATAAAAATCGCTAAAAAATCAGCATACCATGATGAAAACACGATCCAAACGTAATGAAAACATAGTTTTATAGTCAAAATCTTTATGTTTTTATTAAGAGGAAGGATTGAAGTATTTTTAATTATTTAATGAAATTTTTTACTCCTTTTTAGAACATTCAGAATTTTGATTAAAAAACTTGTTTTTCTTGCGTCAGCGGTCGTACTAACTTTTAGCATAGTAAATTTTAGCCACTTTTTTTTTTCGGTGACAGACACATGAATTTGGAAATTTTTGCAAAAATCAAATAATTCTTTGATTTTAATGAAATTTTTGTTGGCCATGTTCGTCGTAGTCTATGAATATAGAATCCAGCGCAGTAAGTAATCTGTTCAATGAAACAACGCCAATACCACTAGCAGCATCTGTTCAGTCTTCGATATCAGAGGTTGGCAGTGAATATGTGGAAAAAAAACATGGCTGCCTTTATACACGTCGAATTGAAAATTTTAAGCTTTCTGATTGGTAAAATCTTCTATTGGTCAACTATAAAATGAGTCACCTCATTTTGGTTTGCTCACTAGTATATAAAGGTACCCAAAAACTCTAACAATTTTCACAACTTATTTACAAATGAAGGAAATTATTTTTTAAATATTTTTTATTAGAAAATCTTGGTAATTTTTTTTTTTTTTTACATGTGTTTAACCCGTGACTTAATTTTATGAATAAGAAATTGAAAGTGATGATTTTAGTGACTTTTCTTTCTTCTTTTTATGTGGCATGTCCTTTCAGGACGTAGACGATCATGGCTCTCCACCTTCCTCTATCCCTTGCAGCTCTCAGCAAGTTCTCTCCCTCTACTTCATCCCTCAGACCACGGTCTGTCATCCCCCTGCTCAAGCCCGCCAGGTATGCCACACGGTGCTTTCCTTTGTCTCTTTGCCCGTGAGTATCAGATTCTCCAGGCCCTACTTCCTCATTATGTGACCCAGAAAATTCAGCTGCCTCTTCTTGGTGTTAAGTATAAGCCTTCTCCTTGTTTGCAACCTCTCTAAGACGCCACGCGCTCCTTAGCATCCCTCTGTAGAACCACATCTGCGCCGCTTCGAGTCTCTTCTTCATCTTTGAGGAAATCGTCCAACATTCACTGCCGTAAAGAAGGACAGATGTCACGTAACAGCTCAGTATTCTTTTCTTTGTTACCAAAGAAATCCTCCTGTCTCTGCCCAGCTTTTGAAATGTACCCTTGGCGATCCCAATACGCCTACGGATCTCAGTGTCGCACTTACCGTCTTCTGTCAAGACGCTTTCCAGGTATTTAAACTTCCGCGTCTACTTGATTCTAGTGTCCCCGACCTGTAAATCGCATTTCGGACTATTCCTCTTACTGATGACCAGGAATTCTATCTTCTTGTAGTTTATGCTTAGTCCTTTCTTCTCACTTTCTGTTGCTACCTTCTGTAGGAAATTTTCTAATTTAAAAGTAAAATTCTGTGATGAATTTAAATCACCATTTTTTTTTTTTTTTTCAAAATCGGACACCGTCCTACTAAAAAAATGTTATGAATCGAAAAATAAAAAACGCAATAAAACTAAGACATTATTTAATTAGAATGGTTTTAATTGCTTTTATGAATAATATATATTTGAATAATATTGTCTGAAAAAACATTCGATGGAAAATTAATTTGTACAAGATTTGTTTTCATTTTTTACAATTTTAAATTGAATAATTTATAAAGATTTTAAATTTTTTACAATTAAGTTTAAATGAGATAACTCTTAGAAAATATTGTTATTAAGTAAATCTATATTTTTTAATCATATATTGCAAAACTTATTACAATCCGAAGACCCCGAATTTTTAAAAAATGAAATTTCGATTTGTTTTTATGTGTATATACGTGCAGAATTTCTAAAGTATAGATGTACAAACCGATAAATTTATCATTAAAAGATCACATGTTTTAAGGGTTGTCCCCTTTATAAATATATCGTCTATTCCACCATACTTAACTATGAACACGTTCGGCGATCAATCGGCTGTTAATTTAATCAATTAACACGTCAGAAAAACAAGACACCTTGATTAAGAAATGTTTGCGTACAACATTTTATGCTATAAGGAAGTAATATTTGTTTCAAATCAGATTTATTTAACTTTAAATTTGCTACTTTTCCTCAAATAACGGTTCAGAAATATATATTTTAATTTTGCAAGATTTTTAAAACCGAGAATTAACTTTTGTTTACAAATCTGTCAAAATGGCCAATTTTTACCGATTTTACTGAAAAAAATCGATTCCGATCAACATAATTTCAGTTTGAAATACCCCACAGTATAATTTTGCTGATTGAAAATAGTATATTTTAAATCCTTTAGCTTTCAACTAAAGCTAAAATTAAAAGTTTCAAGAAAACTTTTACATTTTAAAATAAATCATTTTATACGTTACGTATACTGAATTAGTGGAGGTAACCATATATATATATATATATATATATATATATATATATATAATTTTTGTTAACAATTTCTTAGTAATTATTTCTCAGTACTCCAACAGTCCTTTCGTTCTTTCATTTTTCTCTTTCATTGATGCCATGAGAGAGAGCTTGTTTAGACCAAATTGATGGCCTTTTAGGCTTCCCCCACGCGAACAGGAGTTCACTTCTTGAATAATAAGAATTATAGGTTACGGAAGGCGGCTTCAGGATTTTAGAGAAGATCAGATGATGCCTGACCAAAATAAAAAGGTTGGGAACCTTGGGTTTATAGCCGCTAAAACCTGCATTTGCCGTTTGAAGTGAATTGTAATCTTTTGGGGAAAATCGCAAAAAATAAGGAAAAAAAGTTAATATATGTTTTAAGAATATTTAAAAGGGTGTCGGCATCACTTTTCATATGTTAACCACCAACAATGAGTCGTGTTCTGAAACGGTTTTTTTATCCTATTTAACAAGTTCGCTTGTGGGAATAACGAAAGCTATTTCATTTGAAATCACCTTGAAGAAAATCTAATTCAATATTTAGAGAATCTGCACATAACAGGCATTCTAGAATTTGCATTAAGAATAATATATATATATATATATATATATATATATATATATATATATATATATATATATATATATATATAATGATAATAAGACTTTAATTATCCATGTCCCCGTCTTCTTATTATCATTATAATGCATTGTAGTCTATATTAAGTTCTCCCTGGACTTATATCCTCTTTGGGATTATCCCTTCTAGACACGAACTGATAATTTATAATTATATATATATATATATATATATATATATATATATATATATATATATATATATATATATATATATATATACATATGAAGAAATATAGTCTTAAAGTGTGCTATATTTATGGAATAAAGTGCTCAGTATCAGAGATAGAGCGTGTGTAAATATAAAAGTGAACATAGAAGTCAACACTTAGAGGCGACAGTCTGTTTCATGCTAGATGCAATCTTCAGGCCACGAGTGCTGTTATTTTTCTCGGCTATTTATATATACGGGTCAGTGGTGTATTGTGGGTAGTCTATTTTGGCAGAGATATATATATATATATATATATATATATATATATATATGTTAGTAATTGATTTGGGAATTTTAGGCTAATTTTATAGTAATTCGTCGAGCTTAGAATCCTCAACAGAATGCAGAAAGCACTGGACGGTCGTTTCGTAGCGGCGCTATATCGAGTCCAGTTTATGTATCTTCGTTACCGAGTCCCGTGGTACAGTCGGTATGACGTTCGCGTTAGTGGATGCGCACTGTCGATGAATCCCAGATAGGACGAAACGGCTGTCCAGTGTATTCTGTTCAGGATTCTAAGCTAGACGAACTACTGTAATATTTGTACAAAATCCCAAATCGACATCTTATGTGGGTACATGTATTTCTTTATTCGGTTAGAGCATTTTGCGCCGCCGCTGTGGTCAGCACTTCCCTCCATCTCACAATTGTTTATTATGGTGACATTCAAGGCAGAATAGTGCAATGGCTTGCCAGTTCCTTTTGCACCGGTGATGTTGAGGTGTAGCATAAGCGGGACAGGTGAGCGTCAATCGGGGCCGGGCGGCGGCAGTTGTTACCGTGGAGGTCTTTTTTCGGAGGTGCGGATGTGGGGACGGGGGTTCCGGCCGAGGGTTGATTCCGACTGGCAGTGGCGTTCTGCGTTATCGTCGTCGGCGGTTGGATTTCGTCGTCGTTCTCTCTCCCAATTCTGTTTTCTTCTCCGTCGGGCGGGCCTCGCCTCTTCGGTTAGCCGGCGCGCTTAGCTCGTCCCGGTTTTTCCGGCCTTCGGTGTTCGGTGTCGCCGAACCTGAAATACCGCCACTTCCGTCGTTTCCTCGCTCACCCGGTGAAAAAAGGACGGCTCGCTCGGCCGCCCTCTTACTAGCGACAAGGGCGCGGGTTCTCCCCAGATTGAATAATTCCGTTTTTATAGCTTGGAAAGACATATTACAGACGCCACTTGGTTTCAGTGGAGAAAAAGAAAGAGATAGATAGATAGATAGATAGATAGATAGATAGATAGATAGATAGATAGAAGTTTTTAACGTTTTTTGCTAATACCTCATAAATAATTGACGATTCCGTTTTGATCACGTGGAAAGTCAAATGACATATCAGAGACGCTACTTTGTTTCAGTGAGAAAATGAAAGGAAATGTTGGACTTTTTTTCAGTGAAATGAAAAAAGTTGTCAATTTCAAATCTTTTCATTGGTACTCTCTGTAAGAGTTATCTCCTCCTAAATTCTGACACAACTACTTGGGGGAGCTATCCCTAAAGTATATATACTTGAGAAAACCCTTTCTCTCTCTTTCATTTTCAGCGAACTACGGCCATGTAAGCTCTCGCAGAAGATAAGCGTTCCCTCTTGTGGGAGACACCATGAACATTACACACACACACACATACACGGACGCACGTACGTACGAACATTCATTCACGCATTTCTTAGAACAAACTTTACACAATCATTTGTTACACATACACATTATTGTTTTTGTAATTTGTCTCCGTTTGTTTGTTAATGCACATATATATGTACATATGTATTGGTTCTTGTTTTCTCTTGCATTTCTTTTGGTTGGACTCATTTTGAGCCGGCCATATTTGTAGTGGGCTTTATTTCAGGAGACCACACGTGTTACCTTTCACAACGCGTATTAAACCCTCGGTCCGTTACACCATGTGGAATCCTCCCCCACGTCTGCCAGTCACCCCCGCGAGGAAATGTACCCTTCTTTGTGATGATTATCGTGAAAAACATACATACATGGAAATCGTATGACAAGCAGTCATTGGCCAATCTACTCAAAACTATCTCGCTGATAGGTCAGTTCCGATCAATCAGATCGCCTGCACGAGACAAATCTGTTTTCGCGCTCAGTACGTTCTGAACCGGTCACGTGTTACATCATCTTATATAAACAAGACACGAGTAGTTCTCGCTCTCTTTCTTTATCGCGTCTCATTCCTTGCTGCCAAAATGTAACCTTCAAGGACTCCCGTCTTGACCATGCCGTCAGACGTTAAAGAACATTACAATATTCACGCAAGTACGAACTCTTAACTCTTCTGAACTCTTTTGGGCCAATAGACAATTCCTAACATATTCTACTAAACTACAGTTTAAGAGTAGTTATTTCAACCCTTATGATCACCGGTACAAATATTTCCAAATCTAAGGGACATAACTCTATCAAACCTTCAGCTTATATCCATGTACACCAAAACACTTAATAAATTCAAATGTTATGTTTTAAATCATTATTTTCTCTCTTGTATTAATTGCTGTGGATGGAAGATTATTAAACACATCCTATTTTAAGCCTTCTGACCAATCAAACCTTCTGATACATTTCCAACACCCTTCACATAATCCGCAACAACCTCTTACTTCTTAAAATAACGACCAGCATTCATATTTATGATTGCTATTGCAATATTTTGTTAAAGTTGTTAAGCTAAAATATTTAACGATAGGATACAGGAATTTCTACGAATATTTTATTGTCGTAGAACTCGCCATGAACTTATTCAATCATTAACTTAAGAATTAAGATTCATCAGAAAATTCAAATAGGAAGGCTGTGAAATTATCATGACTTAAAATTATTATTTTAATATTCAAAATCACTTTTGGATATCCATCAGAAATTTATGATTAGTAACTGTAGTCGTAGACTTTTGTGTGTGTGTGTGTGTGTGCGCGCGCGCGCGTGTTTTTCGTAGTGGTAGCGGTAAGTGTTAATAGGGCTAAAGTTACAAGTGGAATAACTGTAATAATCATTTGTTTTGTCCACTTGAATGAAACCCCACTTGAACCGACATCAATAACGCACCTCCCTGTGTTAACGTCTGTCTCAATGACGTAACCATACGTAATAATGATGTCACAAGTATTCGACCATCCACTTTGTTTCGAATATCCTATTTTGTACTGAAATAATGGCTGTCGGTGTACAAACAATTCTGCCATATTGGTGTAGTTTTATTAAATGTTCCCTTCTTTCTTCTTTCTTTTTACGAATATGAAACAGAACTAGAAAAATGTTTTCTTCGAATTTGTTTCCATATGCAAACCAAGCCTGTGTCTAGCCTTTTGTCTCTTGTGCAGACCAAACCTGTGTCCATCTTTTTGGTTTTCGTCCAAAGCCAGCCGAATTCGTCCAAACTAAAACCTAGGTTATAGAATCGATGACAAAAATTAAACACGATTTATTTTTAGACTGTTTATTTAACAGAATTGTGTTTAATAATTTTGTTTTCTATACTCGAGAAAAACAAAACAATGTATGAATTCAGTTTCCTATCTTTGGGTTTCATTTTAAATCTCAGATTCGCTTTTAAAAAAAAATAAAAACGTGACAATGGAGTAACAGTAATAGCGGTGTCAGGAGAAAAACGGTTCCTTTTGAAAAATCGTTTTTGTGTGTGTGTGTGGGGGGGTTACAGTTTGTTTGTTTTTCTTATTCGGGTACAAATGTTAACTTTATTCTTTTTTTTCTTTGTTTAACCTTTTCCCACATCTTCATATCTTTCTTTGCTTTTCCCCCTTTCTCTTTTTCTTTTCTATTTTCATTTCCCACTCCCTTCTCACCCCATATCGAGATGCCCTTATATATCTATTACTTTCTTTCTTTTTTTTCTTTCATTCATTCTTTAACTGTTTCGTTCTTTCCTTCCTTCTCACGCGTTATTCAATTGTTTTTTCTTTCCTTTCATTTTTCAATTCTTTCTTTCTTCTCTCCCTCTCCCACCTCCTCTCTCTCTATTTCCTTTTTATACCATTTCTGTCCTTCTTTCTTTCTTTTTTCTTTCTTTCTTTTTTCTTTTTTTCTTTTTTCTTTCTTTCTTTCTTTTTTTCTTTTTTCTTTCTTTCTTTCCTTTTTCTCTCACGTTTCTGTTTTTAATGTTTTAATTTCGTTCTTTCTTTTCTCCCATTTCTAAAGACTTGTTTCCTCATTGCGATTTCTATACATACACACATGCATATATATATATATATATATATATATATATATATATATATATAGAGAGAGAGAGAGAGAGAGAGAGAGAGAGAGAGAGAGAGGTATAGATATATAGATATAGATAAAGATATATATATTAAATCTTTCCTTTCTTTTCTTTCTTTCCGTGCATTCTTTGCTTGTCAACATGTATTCCTCTGTAATTCATTGTTTCTTTCCCTCACTCGTTTCTTTCTTTCTTTCGTTCGTTTCTTTTTTCCCTTTTCGTTTCGATTCGTTTCTTTCTTTCTTTGTCAGCTTATATTCTTTCTTTCTTTCTCTTGTTTCTCTCTTTCTTTCTTTTGCTCGTTTCTTTCTTGCTTTCTTTCTTTGTGTCGCTCGTTTTTTTTCTTTCTTTCCTTTTCTTCTCATTTCGTTTCTTTCCTTCTTTCTTTCTGTCTTTCTTTCATTCTCACCGTGTATTCTTCCTTTCTTTTGCTTGTTTCTTTCTTTCTTTCTCAGCCTGTGTTATTCCTTTCTTTCTCTCTTTCTTTTGCTCGTTTCTTTTTTCTCACTTTATATCGCTCGTTTCTTTTTTCTTTCTTTTTCTTTTCGCTTCCTTTCGTTCTTTCTTTCTTTTAGCACTTTTCTTTCTCTCTTTCTTTTGCACGTTTATTTCTTTCTTTCTTTCTCAGTCAACTTGTATTCTTTCTTTCTTTCTTTCTTTCTTTCGCACGTTTCTTTCTTTCTTATGCGCGTTTCTTTCTTTCGCGTTTTTCTTTCTTTCTTTCTTCTCTCTATTTTGTCCGTTTCTTCATCTTTTTTCTTTATCTTTAATTATTTTTTGTTTCTTTTTGTCCATTTTCTCATTATTTCTTTACTTTCTGGTTGACGAAGTGCTTTACATAATGGCTTTTTTTTTTTACTGTTGGCTTTAAATGCATCAAACATGCGAAATCGATCTTTGGCTCTTTTATTATTTTTAGTTTTTTGTTGTTTTTTTAATTTTTATTTTTAAGTTTATTTTATTTTATTTTATTTTACTTTACTTATCTATTTCTTCATTTTTGTTTTACCAAACTAATAAAACGTGTGTAACAAGCTTCGTTCTCCTCACCTTTGAAAAAGATTTATTTTCATTCCTATTTATGTTTGTACGTCAAGCAGACATTTTTAGGAAGGTTGACTTTTAACCGTGACTCTGCCGAAAAGGATCACTGACTTGTCATTCAATCAGTTATCGAAGTGCAAAAGTCGGAATTTAAGGATATGTTCTTAGACACGTATATCTTAACGGAATGTTTTGACCATGTTAGAAGACAATGAAAAGATTGTTTGTCGGCGGCCATATTTTTCTTCTTTTTTTTTTTTTTACTAGCATACAAAGATGTCATGTGAGTCAAATATTGTTAGAAAACAAGAGACTGTTGGAATGTGGACTGGAATACCTCTTTTGGAGATCTTTATTGGGGCGGGGGCTTTTACTTATTTATTTCGTCGTAACCATCATGCTCCTTCTTTATTTCGTTCATTCATTCATTCACTTTGCTCTTTCTTTCAATCATTCCATCATTTTGTTGATTCTTTCTTTCGTTCATTCAATCATTTTGTTCTTGCTTTCTTTCGTTCATCCATTCATTCCCTCATTTTGTTCTTTCTTTCTTTCATTCATTCATTCATTTTGTTTTTTCATTCGTTCATTCAAACATTTTGTTCACTCTTTCTTTCGTTTATTCATTCATTCATTTTGTCTTTTTTTCGTTCATTCATTTTATTCATTCATTTTGTCTTTTTTTCGTTCATCCATTCATTCTTTGGTTTTGTTCTTTCTTTCCTTCATTCTCTCATTCATTTTCCTTCTTTTGTTCATTCGTTTAATTTGTTGTTACATTCTTTCGTTCATTCATTCATTCATTTATTTTGGTCTTCCTTTCTTTCGTTCATTCATTCATTTTGTTCTTTCTTTCGTTTATTTATTTATTCATGTTGTTCTTTCAATCATCCATTTATTCATTCTATTGTTTTTCATTCTTTCATTCATTCATTCATTCATTTTGTTCTTTCTTTATCACTTATAATTTATCATTTCACCCTTCTCATTCTCTTTTCTATTTGCTTACGTGAAAATACCCCTTGGGAACAGGCATGAACCCACTTCTCCTCTCAGCTACAAGGTTAAATAGAAAAACTTATATCAGAAATTATCTGCGCAAAAATTCTTACAATCTAATAATATGTTTCGGATTTAATTAAGGTCAAAAAAGGTTGATAAGCCGTAAAAAAAACAAGCCAATCATATGTTTGAAAATGAGGAGAGTAAGTTTTGAGAAGAGGCTGAAAATTATCAAACTAAACCAAAGAATGGATCAACGTGAAACGACTAAGGCAGACAGAGGGCATCTGCCGATGTTGGGAGCTTATTCCATATAAACCAGATCGGTTGGCCTTCGATAACAATGAATTAACGAAAGAAAGAATGAAAAAAATGTCTACTCACAAAAATAGTATATCAGATATCACAACATAATTGTCCAAATTGTGTACCAGCAAAATTGTCCAAATTGCGTAAACAGCAAAATTGTCCAAATTGTGCAACAGCAAAATTGTCCAATTTGCGCAAACAGCAAAATTGTCCAAATTGCGTAAACAGCAAAATTGTCCAAATTTTATAACAGCAAAATTGTCCAAATTGTGTAAAAGCAAAATTGTCCAAATTGCGTAAAAGCAAAATTGTCCAAATTGCGTAAAAGCAAAATTGTCCAAATTGTGTAACAGCAAAATTGTCCTAATTGCGTAAACAGCAAAATTGTCCAAATTATGCAACAGCAAAATTATCCAATTTGCGCAAACAGCAAAATTGTCCAAATTGTGCAACAGCAAAATTGTCCAATTTGCGCAAACAGCAAAATTGTCCAAACTGCGTAAACAGCAAAAGTGTCCAAATTGCGTAACAGCAAAATTTTTCAAATTGCGTAAAAGCAAAATTGTCCAAATTGTGTAACAGCAAAATTGTCCAATTGTTATATTTGAACCGTTGTATCTTAGAAATGATTAAAGATATCTTACTGGAATACTTCAAGGTTTTTATAACACTATTGGCTTCTACTTCAAACAATAAGAATATATTTAGCTCAAAGTTGAGATGATGTTCCTTTTTGCTGTTATGACCGCCTGATCTGGTTTTCCTCTCTACTGTTCGCTACTTTTTAAAATGATTCACCGTTCTCTTGAATGGTCTTTGAAGATATAAGCCAGTGTATGAATTTTGATATCATTACTGAAGGCCTGAATGATTTTTTCCCATCACCATTGCTCAACTGGAAAGACAGTGGTGCGGACACAAAACGATTTTAATCTGTTCTCTTCCTAGCTGGATAACTCGAAGCGGTTTTCTGTGATTCTTACGACAAAGAGTGTCAAGATGGCTAAAAGTCTTAACTGAAAACCTGGAGAAAAGGAACTAAATTAGTTTAGTAGTTTAGTATTTTTTTTTTTTTTTTTTTTACATATTAAACATTTTGTTGGATGGACAATAATCCTACGCTGTTACACGATTTGGACAGTTTTGCTGTTACACCTGGTACATACTGATTGTGCGGCCTCGACTGGATACAATTACCGATCTCCTCGCAAAGGAGAGTTCGCTTTAGCCGTCTGACGGCCAGCTCGACGGATTTGAACAGTTCCCATGTCACGCTTGACTTTGGTCAGTGTGAGATCTCGCTGTCAGAACGGAATGGACGAAGAAAGTGGGATGAAGAAGGGGGTTGAGGATAAATGGTTTCTTGTTCCGCCAAGAAAATATATTATAAGAAGTTATTTTGCTTATCTACTTACCTATGTAAAACTGTTTTTACCACACAGAGGGACACGCGGGCACACACGCACTCATACTAGGTGTAACAGCAAAATTGTCCAAATTGTGTAACAGCAAAATTGTCCAATTGTTATATCTGAATCGTTGTATCTTAGAAATGATTAAAGATATCTTACTGGAATTCTTCGAAATTGTCCAATTTTTATATTTGAACCGTTGTATCTTAGAAATGATTAAAGATATCTTACTGGAAGTCTTCGAAGTTTTTATAAAACTATTGGAGTATAATATAAACAATAAAAATCTATAATTACTCTCAAAGCTTAACGGAAGAATCGTGATGGAATCAATCATAAACGAAAATGACATGTTCATCATTAATTAATCATAGCTAAGGATCGGAATCTCATGAATATATATTTTTTAAATGTGTAGCATTGAATGTTAAAGACAACATAGTCTTGCATATTTTCTTTTGAATTTTCTCATATTCTCTAATGAGACTTTTTATTTGAAAATGATTTCGAAATATGTATTGTCCATACGATGACCTAGCGCTTTCGAACATCATTGTTCGTCTTCAGGGTCAATATTTTTAGTCAAAATTTTTTTATTTTTTTATTTTTTTGTAAACAAACGTTTGCCAACTATCTTGTAGCGTAATCATGTTGCTATTTTTTTACAAACTAAATAAACGTTAAAATCCTTTTAAATTCAAAAGACGCGATGATGTTATCACGTGCAGATGTTAGTCAATTGCTTATGAAATATTTCATTGGTAGAAGAGATAAGTTTTGCTCTAATAACTAGGTTAGAAATTATTGACCGTTTATATTTAATGGGGCATTCACTAAGATAGTTGAGGGTGCAATTGTTATCACTTGTAGGTTTTTTGTATACAGAAGTGGTAAAAGTGTCATTACTAGTATCTATTAAAACATCCAAAAAAGGGATATTATTATCTTTAGTTAGTTCATGTTTAAAATTAAGTACTGCATTATTTTTAAAGGCTTGTTGCAAAAAGGTTAATTCATCAAAACTTTTAGCAAGTATAAGGATATCATCAACATAACGGAGGTATATGCTGGGTGTTTCAATAATACCAAAAATGTTATCTTCAAGATGTGACATATAAAAATTGCTAAATGTTGGACCAAGCCTTTAAAAATAATTCAGTACTTAATACTCTTAGTACTCTTCCATATCAGAGGTTGGCAGTGAATATTCGGAGAAAGTAGCAGAGCGTAGTTCAGTAGTTATTCTGGCCATCGATATCAGAGGCAGTGGATATTCGGAGAAAAAACAAAATGGCCGCTTTTATACACGTCGGATTGAATATTCAGTGCTTTCTGATTGGTGGACTATAAAATGAGTAGATCATTTTGGTTGGCTCACTAGCACATAGGGGTACCCCAAAAAACTCCAACATTAGCAAATGATCTACTGCAGCAAGAAATGGTAAACTACTGCGGGATAAAATCTTCGTTAGAAACAAAGAAAAGAGTTTTGGACAGCTATATAATATCTAATCTCCTATGTAGCAGTGAATGTTGGACAATCACATTGCAGCTGAAGAAGAGACAGGAAGCGACGGAGATGTGGTTTTCCAAACGAATATCATGGGCCAAACTGAAAAATTAATTTAAAAGGAGGAAATGTTGCTAGCATTCAGTCAGCTTAAATTCTGGTGACACAAAATGGCGGAAGCTATCTTGACAAGTTTTATAATCACAAGACGCATCGATGATACAAGAAGCAGGGGAAAGGATCGTAAAAAACATACTTGATACGTTTGAGTAAAAGTAAATGGACCCGTATCCCTAATTTAAAAAAAATAAAGAGTTACACTGTGTCTTTGTCAGGTCAAATTTATTAAATATCCGCCTATATTTCGTAAACTTAAGGAATCAACACATATGCTAGGCCACAAAAATCTCCTGAGCCGACAAAGCATAGAAATGAATACAATATGGGAACCAGTAATAAGGAGTGCCAGAGAAAAGCGATAATAACAACAAAAAATTGCAATATGAGCTCTGGTAAAAAATACAATTATAACAGTAAAAATTGCAATATGAGTACTGGTAAAAAAAGATCTGATGACATTAGGTTTATAATACCCAGAAATTCGTACACAAATGTCCTCAAGGACACATGGCACAGTGGATAAAGGTGTTAGTTAGATCCAGTGACAGGACCCAAAGCGTGTGAATTCAGTACCCGAAGGGAATTAACAGGAGATAACTGACATCCATTAAACATGGCACGTGGAACTAGAGCAATCTATTCCAGTGAAATAAAGGGTTCAGTTCGACATTCCAACCACCTGAAGAAGGCCAAAGCGTACAACGGCCGAAACGTTGTAATAAATATAGCGACAAAGATGATCCGAATAATGTAAAAAGTGAAAATTTATTAAATAAAATTATATATTTTTTAATCCACTGAAAAGTATTACCTTCTTATAATCTACTTAACATCTCATAAAAATTAATTGGCACCAGCATTATTACGAACTGACCTGTTCAGACAATTTCATTTGAAAAATCAGATACTTGGATTAACAAAATAAAATATCAAAGATCCTTTACCAAAGCGAAGGGCAATCCTACTTGCACTTATCGCACTCGCTAACCACTTACCGACTTGAAAATTTTGTGTTCCATAATTTCAGCCTTCTGCCATATGTAAGCTACGCTTAGAAAGTTACTATATTTTTTTGTTTAAATATGCACATGTGCCAATGGAAATGTGCGCATGCGTGCACTCTCGGCATCTTTTTAAAATGCCATTTCTCTTTTTTAATGATTTGTCTGTTCATCTTTTCTTTTTAATGTTTTTTTTAAAATTTCATTGCCTTTCTCGTTTCTTTCTTTGTATTTATTGTTTATTCGTCATCTAACTTTTTTATTCATTTTTTTAGGATTTTTTTCCTTTTCTTTTTTAATCGTTTTTTTTATTTCATTTATCTCTTCTTTTTTTTTTTTTTTTTTTTTTTTTTTACTCCTCGAATTTTTGATGTTTCGACTTGAAGATACAAAAACAAATAGATCGGGAGAAATATCTGTGCAGTTATTTCATTGGAGAGGTTCGCCTTTGAAGCCCGCTGTCCTTTGTCATAAAAATGAATTACGGCGCTCCTCGGAGATCAAAAAATAGCAAACGGACATCTGACAGGATTTGCACTTGTTTGTACTACAAAGATTAAGTAAAAGATTGCGGGAAGGACTTTCTGAGCTTCCATACACTGAAGAACAAAGAAAACACAAAAATCTATGCACCGAGGAGACTCAAAGGACAAATAATCCGTAATAAACTGATTTTCAGTGTCTTTCGAAATCCATCATAAAAAGACAAAAATGAGAAATGAATAAACTCGAAACACATCTGGGTATGGATTAGTTATAACATTTCTTTCTTTCTTTCTTTCTTTCTTTTCTGGCAAATCAACATCCTTGTGGGTCATTTAATGCCGAAATTTAAGTTTCTAGGGAGCATTAGTAATTTTTTTTCAAAATGCATTGGTGGTATTTTTTTAAAAATGTATTATGGGTAATTCTTTTCAAAATGCATTGCTGGTAATTGTTTTTTTTTTTCAAAATGCTTTGATGGTAATTTTTTTTTTTTTTTTTCAAAATGCATTGATGGTAATTTTTTTTTTTCAAAATGCATTGCTGGTAAAATTTTTTTGTTCTTTTTTCAAAATGCATTGCTGGTAATTTTTTTTTTTTCAAAATGCATTGCTGGCAATTTTTATTTTATTTTATTTTTTCAAAATGAATTGCTGGCAATTTTTAATTATTTTTTTTCAAAATGGATTGTTGGCAATGTTATTGTTTTTTTTTACAAAATGCATTGCTGGCAATTTTTTTTTCAAAATGGATTGCTGGCAATTTTTATTTTATTTATTTTTTTTCAAAATGCATTGCTGGCAATTTTTTTTTTTTTCAAAATGTATTGCTGGCAATTTTTTTGTTTGTTTTTTTCAAAATGCATTGCTGGCTATTTTTATTTATTTTTTTTTTTCAAAATGAATTTGTGGTATTTTTTTTTTTTTTAAATGTCTTGCTGATATTTTTTTCAAAGTACATTATGGGTATTTTTTTACAAAATCTCTAATGCTGGTAATTTTTCTTTTACAAAAATGTGTTGCTGGTAATTTTTTTTTTAAATTTTTTACAAAAATATATTGCTAATAATTTTTTACTATGAAAATTTACTGCTGGTATTTTTACCATAATTTTGTATAATTTCATAGTATTTTGACACAAGTTTTACCAATTAACTATTTGCCACTAGCTAAGACCCTAATATGTGCTACTACCCCGGGTTAGGATGGACCTGGGAACAACAGCAATTAAGAGGTGGTTCCACGCTCCTCAAAACCTCCAGATCAGAAGCCATACTGCCAGGTGCAATTTATCGTCATATCCCGGACGGTCAGTTATAACAAATTTAGTATAAGAGATAAAGAAATTGAACACTTGACAGGTTGCGCTAAGAACACTTTTGTCCAACATCTTTAGTTTCTACAAATCCAAAGTATGAACTTGAAAAATGAATTGCACTTTTTAAATAGCTTCGTCAGATCTAGACCTTCATATGCATGTCATTCGTGGTGTCCAAATAATCTACAGAATCATGCTTTAAGAATTAATAAAGAAAAGGTCACATCTCTTGAAGACAACAGTGGTAACAACAAAAATGAATATTTAACTAGAATGGAAAATAATGATATGATTAAGATGTCGATATTCCATATTACCTTAAACAAAAGGTTTTCTAGGAAACGGCAATCAACAGGAGAAAGAGCGGTAGCAGTTAGTTACCTTGAGAAACCTTATTTCCTGAAAAATTGTTTTTCATAAATATATACTAACTCTTCCGGAGAAGGGTTTTACGGTGGAGTAACGGCTCGGACTGACAGCCGAGTTTAAATTCCAGTCGAATCCATTACATTTACTTACGTGCTAATAACCTTGGGAAAGGTATAAATACTCTTCTTCACCCCACCAGCTATGGGTAAATAGCAGGACAGACGGGGATGGCAACTGGTCTACCGCAGAAAAAAATGGCAACCTACTGCGGGAAAAAATCTGCCTCGTCAGTCAAGTATCGAAAGATACATGATCGCCTAAGCGTGTATAACTAACTGCAATGTATCTTTGAAGATCTTCAAAAAGCTAGCAAAATACAAGGACCTTGAAATCGAAATCTCAAAAATGTGGCACATGGGAACATCAACAATCCCTGTTGTAGTTGGAGCCCTCGAATTGGTTGGAAAAGATTCCAGTAGACTAATTGAAGGGATTCTTGGAAGCCTTAAAGAAATACAAAAAATTCTTCTCACGAGTACAGCAAACACCTTACGAAGGGCTTTGTTTATGTATTTTTTTTCCAGTGGACCCGGAAAGAAATGAGTACACATCAGAAATCAAAGGAAATAAAATTAAAATAATAATAATAATAATAATAATAATAATAATAATAATAATGACCACACAGTATCAGACTGCCTAGTTCTTGCTGAGAAAGAATACACATGACAGGCTAGGACAATATGTTCATTATCATGTCTGTTCGAAATATGGTACTGAATTCCTGAATAATGTCACAAATGGTGATGAGGTGACTATAATGTGGAATTTGCCAATCTTTACAGACAGAAGAATTGATGCAAATAGACCCGACATAGGCATCAAATAGACATCAAATAGACATCAAATAGGCATCAAATAGACATCAAATAGACATCAAATAGACATCAAACATTTCAGAAAAGGAACCTGCCAAATAATTGATGATTTAACCACATAATTCCAATGTTTTTATAAAAAAATGTCAAATTATAAGGACCAGCCAATGGAAGTAACAAAAATGTGGGCAATTAAAACTACGATTATCTCTGTTGAGATTATCCTTGTTGAGATTATCCCTGTTGTCATAGAGATTTTGGTTAAGATACTGAAAATCAGTTGAGTAAAATTCCTGAACACATCTCAGAGCTACAAACATTACTTTGGGTAAAACTGCTCATATCATTCGCAAAACACATTCTATCTAAACCAGGTGTCATTAAACGGAAACCGAGCGACCCTCTAGGCGTCGGTGAGGAGTTCCAGGGGTTCGATGGTAGTCAAAGGGTCGAATGGGCGAATTACACTAAGCTGAATTTTTGTTAGTATCCATGTATGCTGTATTCATTGACGCAGAATGGCAAAGAGATCGACTATCTTTTTTTCTTTCGTGTTCTCGCTAAAACCAAGTAATGATTTTTAACCTCTTTCAACGCGATCAAAACGCGGAATAGGTCATTAGTTGCCTCGCTCTGTCTTCTTTACAAATACTTTCACGGTAATTGCTCCGACGAGCTGCTTTCGCTGGTTCCTAGGCCTCATGAATTTAAACGTCCCACGAGGCTGGCATCCCGTTCCCACCCCTTCACCGTCGAAACTGTTAGATGTAGAACTCTCTTCTACTCCAATAGCTTCATGTCTCGCACATCTCGCCTGTGGAACTCCCTTCCTTATTCTTGTTTCCCTGACAAATACAAGCTACAACTATTTAAGTGTAACGTCAATCGACATCTCCAGCTGCCTTGATCTATCCACTTCCCTTCTCCACATCCTTTCACCTTTCATTCCTATCTGCTCTCGCTCCAAATCTTCTGTAACCCCCTTGCCTTGATCGATCCACTATCTTTCTCCACATCCTCTCCTTTACCACTCCTATCTGCTCTTCCTCCAAACCTTCTGTAACCCCTTGCGTGCTAGTGGCTTCCAGCCTTGCTTGGGGTGATAAGCTTAAAAAAAAATGAGGCATTGGCAGGGCATGATGGTCGTGCTAAATAACGAAGGGAATACAAGCACAATTGTGATAATGTAGTGGAATCTAAGTTAGTTTTTAGATATGTATATGGAAAAAGCTTTGGAGCAAAAAATATAATAGTTTTGACTTTTAATAAATAAAAAATAAAATAAAAGGAAGATTCTATGGGAGTTTGAACGAATAACAGACCACCCATTCCTTAAAAAAAATAAATGCTGTTCAAGATGTTAGAAGCTGGAAAAAATATCAGATGAGAACCTGGCCAGAAATCTGCGAGCATTATGGAAGATGAAAGCAACAGACTGAATTAACTACCATTTGATATTTTGCAACTGTTTCAAAGGATCTGAAAAAAAAATAGATTTTTGAAAAATCGGGAAATCCTAAGAAGTATCGAAGCCGTCCAAACGATAGCACTACCAAATTCAAATGAATGCTGGATTATCGAGGGAACTTGTTGTCACGTGATCTCCACTAAAGATCATAACGTGATCATTTAAGTTGGTTACTTTGAAGAAGATTTCACATTATTGTATGTTTGACAAGTCCCGTCTTCCTGGTTGTTATATTCAAAAGGTTTCGACCGTTTTACGCTCCGGCCTTCTTCAGATGTCTAGAGAATGGTTATTGTTAACTGATTTTTTTAACAATAATGTTTTTTATTGTTTTTTGTTTTTTGTTTACAGTAAGGTTTATCCTGTATAAGGCCTGAGGGCGACCCGAAGTAGAGGGTTATGTTAAGGGGTAGTTTGTACGGATAAGAAGGGAAGATAACGGTTAATCCGATCATGAACAGGTTAATATTGTAGTGATCAGGGAAGCAACATTTTGGGAGTTGATTCCACAAGGCAGTGTGACACTGAGCTCTCTGGAGGTTAATCAAAGAAAGAAAGAAAGAAAGAAAGAAAGAAAGAATAAGAGAATAGGATTGTTGAAATTGCAGGAAGATGGATTGAAAAAGTTGCGAAGAAAGTTAAAAACGAAACGCA
>OZ038497.1:14894103-14941603 GCA_964036315.1 Acanthosepion esculentum | reverse complement strand
TATTGCGAGTGACATCAACCCTGACCTCAGGTGGAACTCGAACATATGATCTATCGCTAAAGATACTGGAAAAATGATTGTTTTCCTGTACCACCCCAGTAAATACCTCGTCCTGGGTATGACGATAAAATACATCCACGTGTTGGGTAAGACGATAAACTACGTCCAACAGCAAGGCCTCTGATCAGTAGGGTTTGAGGAGCGTGGAACCACCTCTTAATTGCTGGTGTTCCCAGATACACCCTGACCCGGGGTGGTAGCACCTTTTAGGGTCACAACTATGGGCAAATAGAAACTGAGGTAAAAAGCATTATAAAAAGTTTAAAAATAGGTTTTAATACCAGATATACTTTACAAAAACATATTACTAGAAATAATTTTTTTAAGAAAAAAACTATTACCAGTAATATATTTTTGAAAAAAGAAATATTGCCAGCAATACGATTTTGAAAAAAGAATATTACTAGCAATGCATGTTTTAAAATAATATTACTAACTATACATTTTTGAGGAAAGGAATATTACCAGAAATAGATTTTTGACAAAACAAAATATTACCATGAAAAAAAAGTTGTCGGCATTAAATAATCCATTGAGGTTGATATACCGTAAAACACAACAAACCAAACCAGTAAGTACCTGACGCTTTTTGCTATCCTCTATCATTGAAAGAACCAAATCAGGACGAGAATGGCGTACTACTATATGGGCAGAAGCTTTCCAGTTGTCACTCTTCACTCTCGATAGATCCGAAAAGCTTCTACGCGGCCTTGTGAGTGATGGATCATCTTCTACCCTACAGCCACTTTCCCTCAAACGAAATGTTGCAATCTACTCGAGGTGCTATTGCTATTTCCATGGATAGTGATCCGCTAGTACTGACCTTCACAGCTAAGACCCACCACGCCATGCATATTGTTGCAAACAACCCACATTTTCTTCGCATACCATTGGAAAGATATAAGCTCTACTGGAAAAGCTTCCTCACGCCAAACGCTGCTTTATGGAACCGACTCCCGAGAGGATGCTTCCCCGATCACTACACTCTGAACCTTTTCATCTCCACGATCAACCATTATCTTCCCGATATGTCCTCATAAACACTGCCTCTTACTCTGTAACCCTAAACCTTGAGTGGCTCTTGGGCCTTGTACAGGGTTAACATCATTTTAAAAAGCAGCAAGAACTAAAATAGATATCCCGTGTTGGGGTCATAGGCGTATGATCCTCGGGAAATTGGATGCGTAACCTCCAACCCAGGACAAAGGAACTGCATATTTTCTGCGCAAAAGCTTGTTAATTTGAGGGTGACTTGAAAAGATTTTCAGGGAGAATTCATTCTGCACCCGGAGCTCACCCCATACAATGTAGATCTGAAAGAACGGAGGAAAATAGATTAGTCTGTCGACCTCGTCAGAAAGCCGAGGAATCTTTGGAACATGAGAGTAACAGTCGTGCCAGTATTTATCGGAGCAACTGGCAACGATACCGATTCGAAAAAAGACTAGATAAAGAGTCGGGGACTTCCAGACGAAGGTTTTATTGAAAACGGCTAAAATATTAATAATATTGTTTGGGGTATTGAGAAGATTTGCTGTCACTTTGTCTACAGTGTGAGACATCAGTTACTACCGATGTGAACATTCAAGATATAGAAAAAGAATTGGGATCGTAAGGTTAAAAATGGATGGAAAAAAAAACAAGAATTTTGCCAAATCAATGATGGAGGTAAGTATTTTTTTTATTCATTTATTTGCCGTTTTCGCTAAGGAGCGTTCATATGAAAATAAAAAAAAAGAAGCCTGCCAATAAAAAAAAAGGAATCGTTCTTTGCAATTGGTTTCACAGACTTCAGATAAGGTGAAGCTTTTAACCACCAAGAAATGCGTTCACCTTAAGCTAAGAAAGGTGTAAACAAATCAACTTTACGAGCAACAACTATAGAGAAATAAAACTCTATGAAAAAAATTACGCGATTACGGTTCTTATTCCGTCTATGTAGAAACTATAAAAAAAATAGATTAATTTCAACGACTACCCCCGCTCTACGGGAGAGAAACGGTGTTAATGGATGATACATCAATAAGAAAGAGGTAAGAGTAAAGAAAAGAAGAAAAGTGAGTAGTGCGCATGCGTATATAATCGCAGCGCCAGTCCGACATATCGGAAGGGCAAACATCACGTGATGGCCGTGGTTAGCAGTAAACAGTGTGAAGAAAGAAAGAAAGAAAGAAAGAAGAAAGAAAGAAAAAAGAAAGAAAGAATGAATGAAAGAAAGAAAAAAGAAAGAAAGAAAGAAAGAAAAAAGAAATAAAGAATAAATAAAGGAAAAATAAACAAAGAAAGAAAAAATAAACAAAGACAGAAAGAAAGAAAAAAGAAAGAAAGAAAAAAGAAAAAAGAAAGAAAGAACGAAAGAAAGAAAAAATAAAGAAAGAAAGAAAGAAAGAAAATGTAAAGAAAGAAAAATTAAGAAAGAAAGAAAGAAAGAAAAAAGAAGGAAAGAAAGAAAAAATAAAGAAAGAATGAAAGAAAAATTTAGGTGGAGGTGGGTGCAAAGAAAAAGAGATTGAAAAGGAAAATATGACGAGGTCTAAATAAAAAATATATGAAGGAACACATGAAAAAAAGAAAGAAGCTAAAAAAGAAAGAACGAAAGAAACAAATTTACGAAGAAAGACATAGACAACATAAAAAAAGAAAAAGCAAGAGGAATACAGTAAATGAGAATGAAAAACAAAATAGGAAAGAGGAAAGAACAGAAGACGAAAAATAAATAAAATACAGAGAAAAATAAAAATATAAGGTCTTAAAAAGCGACCAAAAAGAAAAGAAAAAACATTTTTATAAAAGAAAGAAAGAAAAGAAAAGAAAGAAGGAAAGTATTTACATGGGAAGAACAAAAAGACAGGAGCAAAAGAAGAAAAGAAATGGAGAAAGTAGATACCGAAAAACGAAATTGGAACGAAGGAAGTATTCAGGGAGACAGAAAAAGAAAAATATAAAAAAAAGAAGAAAAGAAAGAGAAATATAACAAAGCGTGAGTAAAGAGATTTAAGAAAGAAAGAAAGAAAGAAAGAAAGAAAGAAAGAAAGAAAGAAAGAAAGAAAGAAAAAAAAGAAAGAAAAGTCGAACAAAAAGAAAGAAAGAAGAAAAATCGAACTGAACGAAAAAAGAGAGAAAGAAGAAAAATCGAAATTGGAACGAAGGAAATATTCAGGGTGACAGAAAAAGAAAAATATAAAAAAAAGAAGAAGAAAAGAAAGAGAAATATAACAAAGCGTGAGTAAAGAGATTTAAGAAAGAAAGAAAGAAAGAAAGAAAAAAGAAAGAAAAGTCGAACTGAAAGAAAAAAGAGAGAAAGAAGAAAAATCGAACTGAAAGAAAGAAAATAGAAAAAAGAAGAATTGAACTGAAAGAAATAAAGAAAGAAAGAGGAAAAAGCGAACTGAAAGAAAGAAAGAAAAAAGAAAGAAGAAAAATCGAACTGAAAGAAGGAAAGAAGGAAAAATCGAACTGAAAGGAAGAATGAAAGAAAAAAGAAAGAAAGAAAGAAAAAAGAAGAATCGAACTGAAAGAAAGAAAGTAAGAAAGAAAGAAGAAAAATCGAACTGAAAGAAAGAAAGAAAAATCGAACTGAAAGAAAGAAAGTAAAAAGAAAGAAATAAAGAAGAAAACTCGAACTGAAAGAAAGAAAGGAGAAAAATCGAACTGAAAGAAAAAAGAAGAAAACTCGAACTGAAAGAAAGAAAGAAAGAAAGAAAGAAGAACAATCGAACTGAAAGAAAGAAAGAAAGAAAGAAAGAAAGAAAGAAGAAAAATCGAACTGTAAGAAAGAAAGAAAAAAGAAAGAAAGAAAGAATAGAAAGAAAGAAAAATCGAACTGTAAGAAAGAAAGAAAGAAAGAAAGAATAGAAAGGAACGTGTGGAACGTAGGGAAGAGGGAATTATGGAAAGTATAAATTTAAGAAACGAAAAAAGAAATAAGTATAAGAAAAGAGAGAAAAGCCGGGTCTTAACAGCGTCTTAATAAAATAGAGGGAAAAAGAAAGTAAAAATGAAAGTAATGAATGAACGAAAGAATAAAAAAAAGACAAAAGGAAAGAAAGAATCAAACAAAGGTACATCGGAAAGGCACAAAAACAGGGAAGCAAAGATTAAACAAAAAAAAGAAGGAAAATTGAAATAAAGCAAATAACCAGGAAAAACAAAATAGAAAGAAATGCAAAAAGCAGCGACTGGATTTTTTTTAAAATTAAAAATAGACAAAAAATATAACTATATATATATGTATATATATATTTATATAGGTAACTATACTCGTATCGAGAAACCTTCGTATTCTTGATTTGCCAATAATCAAATCAATCTCGAAGGAAAAAAAGGTTTTAAAAAAAGAAAGAGCCAGGAACATGAAAGTCTGTCGAAAATAATCGCACAGATACAGGTTCAAAGCCCAAAGAAAAAAACCCGATACGAGTAAACAACTAACTAAAAGTGCTCGATACAAACGTAGAGTAGACCAAGTCAAACCTAATGAGCCAGACAAACCTACCAAGGTTTCACTTAAGCAGATCGTCAGGCCAGCTGACCCTGACGATCTTCTTAAGTGAAACCTTGGTAGGTTTGTCTGGCTCATTAAGTCTGACTATATATATATATATATATATATATATATATATATTGTTGTCATCCACAGACATACTGTTTCGCTGTATCACAGCTCTTCATTGAATTGGCATCAGTCGGAGATTCTACCGTCGGCGCACGGCAGGGACGAAGGTGAATTTTAGCGTATTTATTTTTAGATAAACACACAGTGACCGAGATATATTATATATATAATAAGGAGGCGAAAGAAAAGAAATTCAATATCAAAAGGAAAAACCACGGAAGGAAAAAATATATATCGCAAAGGCAAAATGAAATTTGACGATTTGATGATATTGCTGAAACTAGAGAGAATGAAAGACACAAATACGCAACACAGATTTTTCAAACAGGCGAATGTACGAAGATAGTGTGCCTTGTTGAAATATTCAGTTTAAATCTAATCTTTAAAGGAAGACGAACACTGACTGACACAAAGTTTCCAAATTTGACTTAATAATACAGGGTGCCCCAAAACAAAGACGAAGACAAAAGCAGGCAATTTGGCACAGTTTATTTAATTGATGGAATTTTTGTTACAGTTATTTGAAGCAAAAGCAAAGGACAGAAATTTAGTCGCTTAAAACAGAACAAAAACACAAATGTTAGATATGGTGCTCAGACTAACACCACAAAGTATTCTGGCAACTTTCTTGATTTCTTTGGGCCTTGTTACTGGATCTAACAAAGATGAAGATAATAGTCTGAATAATGTAAATGGTGTACATAATACCTCATCTCAGAAATATAGACAGATACTGAAAGGCCGAAACGTTGTAATAAATATGGCGACAAAGATGAGGACAAAGGTCTGAATAATGTAAATAGTTTACATAATACCTCATTTCAGAAATATAGACAGATACTGAAAGGCCGAAACGTTGTAATAAATATGGCGACAAAGATGAGGACAAAAGTCTGAATAATGTAAATAGTGTACATAATACCTCATTTCAGAAATATAGACAGATACCGAAAGGCCGAAACGTTGTAATAAATATGGCGACAAAGATGAGGACAAAAGTCTGAATAATGTAAATAGTGTACATAATACCTCATTTCAGAAATATAGACAGATACTTAAAGGCCGAAACGTTGTAATAAATATGGCGACAAAGATGAGGACAATAGTCCGAATAATGTAAATAGTGTACATAATACCTCATCTCAGAAATATAGGCAGATAATGACAGATTTGTTTATGTCTGGACCAGTACAGAGAATCTGCACATTCGTAAAAATTGTTACACAAATTGTTACTCACGAAATATAGACATCAGATTTGTTTAATTCTACATAACCATACAATTGGGGAAAAGCAATGTAGGCTTGAATGATTCATCAGTTTGCTTTTTTATGGCTTATCAACCCTTTGTGGGTGGGTTATTTAATGCCAACAAATATGAGGCTAGTTAATAAAAAAAAAGTAATGAAGCGATTTAGTATTTACTATACAAAAAGTGTCTCAACAATAGACAAGTGTGGGTGTATTTTTTTTTAAGCAAAAAAAAAAAAATTTGAAAAATTAAAACAAATTTCATTTCTATATCAGTTATTCATTTTTGTAATATTTTTTTATACAGGGTGCCCCACAAAAAACAGGAAATTTGGTACAGTTTATTTAATTGTTGGAATTTTTGTCACAGTTATTTGAAACAAAAGCAAAGGACAGAAATTTAGTCGCTTAAAATAGAACAAAAGCATAAGTGTTAGATGTGGTGTTTAAACTAAAAAAGTTTAGCAAATTTTCTTGTCATTTTTTCAATCCCCAAGTTGGATGTTTTTTCTTAAAGACAACAATCGCCTCGCGTTGAAAATTTGACTACTGCAGCATCCTGGAACAACAAGCGGTTAAAAAAATTGTTAGTTAATTATTTTATTTCATTCATATAGTAAAATACTGACAACGCTATGGACAAAACATATGAGCACCAAAGAAGGGTTATGTCTTAAGGAAAATAGGAATTACAAAGAAACGTATACTTACAATCAGAAAGAGATAATTGGCATTTCTGGGACATATAATGCAGAAATAGGGTTTGGAGAATCGAACACGCAAGTGGAGGCGAAATAAGCAGAAGGAATCGGCGGGTAACCCTCTTCACAAGTTAAGGTGAACAGACGGCCGAAAAAAACAAAGAAGGATGGTCAAATTTCAAAAGTTACAAGGAGCTACAAAACCTGGAAGTTGTGGAGAACCATGATCGACTTGGAAGGGAAACGGCGTCAGCTTTTATCCGAACTGGCATTCGAGCGGAAGGAAGTCTTCTAGCAAGCAAAGAAACCCAAATATCATATAATAATTGGGCTTGTCTCTCCATGCGCTAGTTTGCACGACCGTTACGCCCTGCTAATACCTTAAAAAATAGTGGACTATTCAGTTTTGATCACGTGGAAAGACAAAAGAGTCAAAGGACATATTAGAGACGCTACTTCGCTTCAATGAAAGGAAATAAATATAGATAGATGGAAGTGCTTAGCCTCTCCTGCTAAATAACTCATAAGTAATGTAGTATCTCGGTTTTATCGCGTGAGATGACAAAAAATATCAAAAGCGCTACTTGGTTTCTGTGGTAAGAAAGAAAGAAAGAAAGAAAGAAAGGGAAGATCGAAGTGTTTAACGTCTTTTTCAGGGAAATGAAAAAAGTTGTCATTTTCAGATCTTTTAATTTGTACCCCCTTACTTCTTAATATAACGACCAGCATTCATATTTATGGTTGTCATTGCAATTTTACGTTTAAGATGATAAGCTCAAATATTTAACGATGCGATAGGGGAATTTCACTGGATATTTTATTGTCGTATGAATTTCTTCAATTTGTTAATTGTAGAATTGAGTTTCGTCAGAAATTTAAACTAGGGAAACCGTGAAATTTTCACCCGTAAAAACTATATTATGTTTTACTTTTATTAAAGTTCCATCAGAAGTTTGAGATATGGAGCAAAAAGAAGAAAGAAATTCTGGTATTTTTATTTGTGTTGCTTGATTTTCATTGGTTAATCCGCCCTCACGTGCATTTGATTTCTTAGCATAATTTATGGCGTTTCGGATTCAGGGAGAGATCTCACGCCCTTTCGAAGTCCCAAGAAATTAATAGATTCCATGCCTAACTTAAAAACTGTAAAATAAAAAACTGGTCGTTAATTCAATGCGTAACTAGAAAGATTTTTTTTTCTTGGTAGATATATATATATATTTTTAACACCAATCGTTGAAAATCATTTTTCTTTTCAACTTAGTTTTATTTGGCGACGATTTTATTTATTCTAAATATATGTCGGCCGAAGGGTACCTAAAATTTTAATCGCGGTGATACTTTTGTATCCTGTTTTATTAATTAAATATGATCCCTTTTCTAAAGATCATTTTATCCTGGTGTGGCAAAAACAATCAGTTCATATATACACATATCTCTCTCTATAAAAGGCAGGATGTTTTTGTGTGTGTAACGAATGTACGGCCGCAATTTTCGACGGATTTGCACCAAAATTTACATGCACATGCTCCAATTTAGCGGGAAGGCCAAGACCGACTTTGCATTTCCCAACTCCCATCGATAGTGGATATAATCGATTTTTTCATGCTTCTACGCCAGTTTTCATGTAGATTGCGGCCATTTTCTACTGCCCAGAGGGAGAGCCTATAGCTGGCTGCCACGAATAGGCAGGAAGATTCTATTGGCCAGAGTGAGAGTCAACAGCTGACTGATACGAATGTTAACTAGCATGCTAGAACACAAAAAAAATCGATTGCTGCATTCGTCACAAGTGAGAAAAATTTAAATCTGCGTGGCACTTTACTCTAATTGGCTCATTCGCTTGCTTAAACTCAACGTTGATTCTGATTCCAAAGAACTGTGTTGGGTGTGAAAAAATATTTGTTGTTAACATTCTTTTTTCATTCGGTTTTTCCAGTTACGAGTCCTTTTTTAAAGCTGATCGTTTTGTGTTCATTTTGTTTAGTTCTTTTTTCGTAACAGATTTAATGTTTAGTATAGAGCTTAGAAAAAATTCGCAGTGTGAGATAGGCAAGAAGTAAGGCATGTAGCAACATCAGCACGGCAAAGGGCACTCTTTTAAAGGCAAGTAAGGGCAAAAATATTTTAAGTCAAGTGATAGCGATTACTGTATGAGTCGTACGATTTTTGAATCAAGCACGGGCAACGCCGGGCCATGCTGCTAGTAAGTGATAGAAATTATTAGGAGCACTTGAGAGAATCATAATTAAGTAATTCATCGAGTCTAGAAGAAACCTCAACAGAATGCCGAAAGCACTGGACGCCCGTTTCGTCCTATATTTGGGATTACCGAGACTTGAAACACGGACACTTACGATATGAGGCAAACGACATAAGAACTGTACCAAAGGGTGTTGGAGACGAATTAGACGCGATATAGCGCCGCTCGATTATTTTCCGTGGTGGAACTCATCCGAGTTTCCGTTACCCATAGGACTGTGCCTCCAGGAGCCACGACTCCTATCCCCAAGCCGCTCCATCCAGAGCATTAGAAGCTGGTTCAAGCATGGATATACAAGTGATAGAAATTATTAGGAGCACTTGAGATAATCCTAATTAAGTAATTCATCGAGACTAGAAGAAACCTCAACAGAATGCAGAAAGCACTGGACGCCCCTTTCGTCCTATATTTAGGGCTCATCAGCAGTGCGCACCCACTACCAAGAACTGAAACCCGGACCATTACGATACGCAAATGTCGTATATATATATATATGTACACATACACATACACACACACACACACACACACACATATGTATATATATATATATATATATATGGAGATGTATGGGAGTGCCAGTACTTTGTGACTTTTTATGGGCTATTAGCTATCTATCGGCATTTCAGTTTGTGCGTAGACAGATTTGAACATATTGAAATAGGCAGAGGTGAAAAAATGGCAGAATAGCTGCGTCGATATCATAAAAATAAGAGACGGTGAATCAAGAAGAAACGACGAACAGAAACAGATAGATTAAGAGATATACAAGCAGGTTTATCCTTTAATTAAGAAGTTTACCTGTCTATTGCAGCCTTTTGATCTGAGTTTTCATGTCCCCAGGACAAGAAGCAGGTGATGAAAAAGAATAACTTTGCTTGTGTTGTAAATGAATGACTGCGCGCGTGAGCTCCTATCTGTGTGTGAATGTGTTGAGGCAAGTACGGACATTTTAAATCGAAAATAAAAAAAGCAGACGACATCAAACAGATTTCTCTTTCATTTATTTCATTTCCTATTTATAATGTTTACTGGGATTTTTTTTCCTTCCGCAAGAAGAAAGAAAGAAAAAAGAAGTAATGAAAGAAAGTAAGGAAGATGAAGAGTTAACAAAACAAGGAAAGAAAGAAAATAGCGAAACGAAAACTAAAAAGAGAAAAAGGAAGAATTACCGCACAAAACGAAAGAAAGACAGAAAGAAAAAAAGACAGAAAGAAAGATAGAAAAAAGAAAGAAAGAAAAAAGAAAGAAAGAAGGAAAGAAGAAAAATGAATTAAAAAAAGAAAGAAAGAAAGAAAGAATAAAAGAAAAGGTATTAACAAAAATAGGGAAGAAAGGAAGAAAGAAAGACAGGCAGACAGACATACAGACAGACAGACAGAAAGAAAGAAAAAAGGAAGAAAGAAGAAAAAAGAAAAAGAATTAACAAAAGAAAGGAAGGAAAAAAAGAAAGAAGAAAAGAAAAGTGTTAACAAAAATAGGAAAGACAGAAAGAAAGAAAAAAGAAAGAAAGAAAGAAGGAAAGAAGAAAAAAGAATTAAAAAAAGAAGGGAAGAAAGAAAGAAAGAATAAAAGAAAAGGTATTAACAAAAATAGGGAAGAAAGAAAGAAGACAGGCAGACAGATATACAGACAGACAGACAGAAAGAAAGAAACAAAGAAAGAAAAAAGGAAGAAAGAAGAAAATAAAAAAAGAATTAACAAAAGAAAGGAAGAAAGAAAGAAAGAAAGAAGAAAAGAAAAAGTATTAACAAAAATAGGGAAGCAAGAAAGAAAGAAAAAGATTTAACAAAAGAAGGGAGTGAAAAAGAAAGAAAAGAAATCGAAGGAATGAAAGAGGGAGTGAAACGAAAGCTGAAAAAAGAAAAAGGGAAAATAATGCACGAAAAGAAAGAAAGAAATATTACGACCCCAGGTTTACTTACTCAATCCCATTACTCCTACATGTCTTAGATTGCTTGATTTTGTTTAGCACCATATCAACACCTCTATGGGTTATTTAACGCCGAAATCTCAATATTTTTTAACATAATTTTATAACTTCAACTAAATGTATTTTGAACGTAATTGCATGCCTTCAATTATAGATAAAATGTATTGTTGGTTACTTTGCTTTAAAAATGTTGATAATTTCACTATACAAAAATGTACTGTTGAAAATTTTACTATATAAAAATGTATTGTTGATAATTTTCTATATACAAATGTATTGTTGATAATTTTAGTATATAAAAATGTATTGTTGATAATTTTACTATATAAAAATGTATTGCTGGTATTTTTACTATATATAAATGCATTGTTGATAAGTTTACTATATATAAATGTATTGTTAATAATTTTAATATAAAAAATGTATTGCTGGTATTTTTACTATATAAAAATGTATTGTTGATAATTTTACTATGTAAAAATGTACTGTTGATAATTTTACTATATAAAATGTATTGTTGATAATTTTACTATATAAAAATGTATTGCTGGTATTTTTACTATATAAAAATGTATTGTTGATAATTTTACTATATACAAATATATTGTTGATAATTTTACTATATAAAAATGTATTTTTATATTTTGATAGTGTTTTGTTTTTGGTTTCTCTATTTGTTCATAGCTATGACCCTAACAGGTAATACCACTCCGAGTCAGAGCAGATCTGTGAACAACAGCAATTAAGCGGTGGTTCTAGCGTCCTAAAACCTCCATTCTCCTGATCAGAGGCCTTGCTGTCGGGTGTGGTTTATCGTTATACCCAGGACTTCTTCTTAGATTGCAGTCTTATTTTTTGAAGTCTTTCGTGTGAGGCACGCAGATACCTTTGTCTATTAAGCGTTTGTCTTGGTCTGTGTTAAATGTTAAAACTTGGTCTTAAAATAGAATTCGTCGTGGCCGTCTTTATCGTTCTGTTGCTAATCTTTTTCTTCCAAGAGATATTTCCATTTCACTGTTAATATTAAATACATCAAAGTTTAAAACGAAAAGACATTGAGCCAAAAGCAATTTATATAATACCAGGAATAGTCAATAAATCTGATTAAAGACTGAAAATACTTGTTATTATTATGAAAAAGAAACAAAGAGCATCAAATAAAATATCTTTAGTGGCAACAGATAGCTTTAGTATTATTATTATTATTATTAGTAGTAGTAGTAGTAATAAACATTATATTTTTTGATTGGGCACCCAACTATCTCACTGTATCATAGCTAACTTGTTCCTTCCTCTGTACCATTTCCCAATAATAATAATAATAATAAAATTATTTTTTTACATTGATTACCTCAACTACCTCACTCTCTCGTAGGTTAACCTGTTCTTTCCTCTGGATGATTACACCACAACAATAATAATAATAATAACAATAATAATAATCAGCGTTGCTTGGCTGTGAAAATATTCTATTAGTTTGATGTTAGGTCGTTAGAACATTTCTATAATGCTAGATCTCCGATTGAAAAAGAAAAACCTTGTGGAAGTAGAGAAGATAATAATAATAATAATAATAATAATAATAATAATAATAATAATAATAATAATGATAAACATTTCATTTTTAGATTGGGCAAACAACTATCTCACTGTATCATAGCTAAAATGTTCTTTCCTCTGAACGATTTCTCAATAATAATAATAATAATAATAATAATAATAATAATAATAATAATAACAATAGTCTGCTTTGCTTTGCTGTGCAAATATTTTGCTATTAGTTTACGGTCAGGTCGTTACACATCATGGAACAGGCCCAAAATGCCAGATCTCCGATTGAAAACGAGAAAGCGTGTCGAAGAAGAGAAGATAATAATAATAATAATAAATTTTTTTACATTGGGCACAAAACTACCACACTGGCTCGTAGGTTAACTTTTTGAAAACTAGTGCAATTCGTGCGCATATCCATCATCACGTAAGAAGTCAACTAAAAACGGTGAACATACGACAAATATTAGTATATAATACCAAAGTACCATCTACCACGTTCAGCAAAGAAAGACTGAAAATACTTGTAGTTATTGTTATGTAAAAGAAACAAACAACATCAAATAAAATATCTTTAGAAGCAGCAGAGAGCATCATTATTAGTAGTAGTAGTAGCAGTAGTATTAATAATAATAATGATAATAATAATAATTAATAACTATACAATAATTATCACTGCGTATCTATTTATATATTTTCTGTGTATTTATTTATATATTTCCTGTCTCATTTTTAGTGGGAAGGGAGGTGAATGAACTTAAGTTATTAAATTTATGAGTGAATATGTCCTGTAGTCGTTTTAATAATCTTTGCCAATTAAATCTTAATCTGCATTTAAACAAAATTAGTTGTCGAGTAAAATGAATCGTTTAATTAATCAGTTCCTTTACTCGTATGTTTCTGAGATTGCAAGGCTTTCATGTGAGGTAATCAGGTACCTTTTGTTTATTAAGTGTTTATCATGCTTCAACTTGGTCTTAAAAGAGGCTTTGCCGTCGCCGTCCGTTGCTAATCTTTTTCTTCCGAGAGATATTTCCCTTTCACTCTTATATTAAACACGTTACATTTTTAACATGAACAGATATTGAGCAAAAAGCGATTTATATAATACTAGTAGTAATCAATCATTCACAGATACGATTGAATGTCTAAAAATATAAAGAGGGCAGATTAATTTAACGGTTCATTGGCTTCTATTTTAGTTATGAATTCTTTCTCTCTGCCTTATTGAATCTCAATTCATTGTTTCAAGCCTTTCATGTGAGGCATTCAAGTACCTTTTGTCTATAAAGTGTTTGTCTTGGTCTGTGTTATGTGTCAAGACTTGGTGGGCATCTCGAGGTGGTGTAATGGTTAGCAAGCTTGTCTCGCTAGAGCAATTACTACTGAGTAGTGAGTACGATCCTCATTGAGTGCCCTATACCTTCGGCTTTGTCCTGCATCTAAACTACGCTTAGAAAGTCGCTGTGTTAAGACTTGCTCTTAAAATAGGCTTCGTCGAGGCGGTTTTTGTCGTTCTGTTGCTAACCTTTTTTCATCCGAGAGATATTTCCATTTCGCTGTTATAATGATTTTCGAAACGTACCTTAGATATGGCACAAGGCCATTTCACTCTTATATTAAACACGTTACATTTTTAACATGAAAAGATATTGAGCAAAACGCGATTTATATAATACTAGTAGTAATCAATCATTCACAGATACGATTGAATGTCTAAAAATATAAAAAAGGAACAGATTAATTTAACGGTTCATTGGCTTCTATTTTAGTTGTGAATTCTTTCTCTCCGCTTTATTGAATCTCAATTCATTGTTTCAAGCCTTTCATGTGAGGCATTCGGGTACCTTTTGTCTATTATTAAGTGTTTTTCTTATCCTTCTGTAGAACCATATTTCTGTTGGTTCTATATTTTTCCTCATCCTTGGCGAAATTCTGGATCATTCTAACATCTTTTCCAAATATATCTAGTTTCCCCAGCGGTTAAAATATAATAAAAACACACATATAATATACAGTGAAACCATATAATAACAAATCTTCTTCCAGGGCAAAATGAACCGTTTCATTTATCAGTTCCTTTACTCCGACGTTTCTTAGATTGCAGTCTTATTTGTTCAAGCTTTTCATGTGAGGTACTCAGATACCTTTGTCTATTAAGGGATCGTCTTGCTTTATCTTGGTCTTCAAATAGACTTTGCCGTCGCCGTCTTTGTCATTCTCTTGCTAATCATTTTCTTCCGAGGTATATTTCATTTTCACTGTTATATTAAACAGCTTAAATTTTTGAACGTGAAAGAATATTGAACAAAAAACGATTTATATAATACCAGCAATAATCATAGATACGATTGAACGCCTACAAATATGAAGGGAACGGATTAATTAAATTAATTCATTGGCTTCTATTTTAGTTGTGGATTCTTTATCACCGACTTACGGAATCACAATACATTTTTTTCAAGACTTTTGTTTCATTGCATCCCCACTATTAACACATTCTAACAATTACCGTCATTTCTGACTGCACGGGTACACTAGTATATATAATACCACACGCGCGTGCGTGCATGTACACACACACACACATATATATATATCATATAGTATATGTTTATTATATAATAATTATAATAATGCGTATAATATACAAAATATATTAATAATATTTTGTTAATCATTTCGACCCAAGCAAGGCAATAAAGCCACTAAGACGTGTGTGTGTGGGGGGGGTACTGCGTGTTAGAGAATATGATAAAAATATACTATTAAAGAGAGAAGATAATAAAAGAATAAGAATTAAGAAGACAGAAGATAACGATTGACATTGCATATAAAATCTTTGAAGATCGAAGGCAATAAAGCCACTAAGATAGAAGGGGTTACAGGGTGTTAGAGAATATGAGAAAAACTACTATTAAGGAGAGAAGACAATAAAAGAATAAGAATTAAGAAGACAGAAGATAACGAGTGACATTGCATATAAAATCTTTGAAGATCGAAGGCAATAAAGCCACTAAGATGCAAGGGGTTACTGTGTGTTAGAGAATATGAGAAAAACTACTATTAAGGAGAGAAGACAATAAAAGAATAAGAATTAAGAAGACAGAAGATAACGATTGACATTCCACTTAAACTTTTGAAGATCAAAGTTGACTGGGAAAACAAAAAACCGTAAATGAGTTCCAAAAGTGCGATAGAAGAAACTGTTAGCATAGAACTTGCGGTTACATTTAGCCATTTCAACTGTAAAATGATGGCTTCTATTTTGGTTGTGAATTTTTTATCTTCGCTTTATTGAATCTCAATTCCTTGTTTCAAGACTTTTGTTACATAGATTCTCACTATTAAAACAACTGCTATCATTTTTACGGCATAGGCTAGTAGTTATAATGTGAATCTGACTTAAAAATCGCTAATTCATGGATGAGGAAAATGAAATATTTTTTCAGAATATCCGAAAAATTAAAATCCAAAATATTTGTGCCAAAATTAATTTAAAATTTGTGAAAAACACATATTTTTATCCTGTGATTAGATTCTTGCTTTCGAAGATTGCATGTTGATCATCACATATCCGGTAACATTTGAACCTGAGGGTGCCGAATAAAGGATTCTATTACTTTTTAAACCTCGTAGCCCTTTGCGTTCTACAATCGAGAGGTGCTATAAAATAAACTTTTAGCATAGAACTTACCGTTACATCTACCATTTCAACTGTAAAGTGATGAGACCTAGCCGCCAATCTAGTACTGCGCTTAAATTTATAAAGTCTAGTCACCATAGCATATTGATACGAACAATTACCATGAAAATATTCTCTCTCTCTCTCTCTCTACCTCTCTCTCTTTCTCTCTCTCTCTTTCTTTCTCTCTCTCTCTCTCTCACTCTCTCTCTCTAGGGTCTCCTCGTTCTCTTTCACTCCCAGTAGCCCTTTGCGTTCTACAAGCAACAGATGTGAAAAAAAACTTTTAGCATAGAACTTACCGTTACATCTACCATTTCAACTGTAAAGTGATGAGACCTAGCCGCCAATCTAGCACTGCGCTTAAATTTATAAAGTCTAGTTACAATAGGGGAAAGTTCATGACAAAAAATTACCAAAAGGGAAGGTGCAAAGTTTCAAATTATCCAATCATTTTCCTTGTACAAACTGTAGAGCAGGTTTGCATAAATATTGATGGCTGGCGGCAAGAGTAAAATTTTAGAGTAAAGTACTGGGTATGAGATTGAAACATATAGATACATATAAGAATGGCGGAAATTTTTATTCTTCATATATATATATATATATATATATATATATATATATATATATATATATATATATATATATATATATATGTATATGTATATATATATATAAAAGTGAACATAGAAGTCAACACTTAGAGGCGACAGTCTGTTTCATGATAGATGCAATCGTCAGGCCACGAGTGCTGTTATTTTTCTCGTCTATTTATATATACGGGTCAGTGGTGCATTGTGGGTAGTCTATTTAGGCAGATATTTTACCGGAAGTCGTTTATTTGTTTATTTGTGTCAAATTATTTTGCTTCTTTTTATTTTTGTTTTTTATCCTTTATATTTATTTTATTCTTATTTTTTATTTTGATCGGTGTTTTATATATATATATATATATATATATATATATATATATATTACAAATTAACTGATTTAAAATATGTTTTTTTTCGCTACACAGTAATAACCATGTTTCAAAAATGGAAGCTAAAAGCTTCGAATTCAATTTTGTAATTAAATTAAAAACATTAGTTCCATTTCATCCTCAAACGAATTTTGGAGTAACTTATTTTTAAATTTAAAAATAAGTTACTCCAAAATTTAAATTAAATGCTTTTTTATAGCACTAAATGTTATCACCCACTCACTAACCGTTAGGATAATACAATACCTTCTACCCATAATGCACCATTGAACAGCATATATAAATAGTCGAGCCAAGACACAACATACATGGTCTGAAGATTGCGTTTAAGCATGAAAGAAACTCTATATGTTTTGAACTAAATTTTCACTTTTAGATTTACCTATGCCCGATACCTGATAGTGCGCAGATTAACTCATTACTATAGCATACCTTAAAATATATTTTATCACGTATATAAAGACAAAAGCTGAATTGAATAATGCTGTGAATAAACGAGGAAGCTTTAAAAATATTTTTAAAAAATACCATAGAAGGAAAGTACTTCTTGAAATACATACTATGGTAAGATAGCTTGGAGAATTTAACACTCACAGGGCGCAATGAAGGCAATAAATCTCCTTGTCAGTTTTGTTAAAATAGATGAACATTTACTAGGAAGAAAAAGGAATAGCGAAGGTGCAAGTATTTCTGAGAGCCAGAAAAGAGAGGAAGCTGTGAAGACCCATATGTATATAGATAATATAGGTTCCTCTTTTTGACTAGCTCTCTCTCCACCTTTCTGAATCTCTCTCTCTCTCTCTCTCTCTCTCTCTATATATATATATATATATATATATATATATATATATATATATATATAAATATTCCAAAATTCGCTTGAAGATGAAACAGAACTAATGCTTTTAATTTAATTATATAAATTTAATTATATAATTGAATTTGAAGTTATTAGTTTCTGTTTCTGAAACATGGTAATTCCTGTGTAGCGATGGAACCTTATTTTTAAATCAGTTAATTTATAAAATTTATGTTCTGTAAATTTGCATTGAGCACTGTTTTGTAAAAATAAAAATATTAATAAGAACACCGGATTATATATCTTACCGTTCTTTCATTTTGAACTATTATATATATATATTTAAGACAATTTTATATTTATACATTCTTTTTATAGATAAAATATTTAAGTAAATGATCTGTTTTACAATAAACAGTATTAAATAACATTTACCGCCCTGAATGACCGAGAAATTTTCATAGAAAATTGTCGTCCTCGGACAGGAATCGAACCTGCATCCTATACGGAACAGTCATATAGCCTGACGTGCCTTAACCGTTTCGGCCACAGAGGAGCATTCGGTTGCCAAGGTCGATTTACTGTCTTTAAACGTTAATCTTCCATGAATCTCTCACTTACATTCATATCTGCTCGTGGCGTATCAAATGTAAGCAAATGACGTCACACATTATGAAATGGACAAAGTCCGACAATTATTTTAAGACAATATATATATACAAATAAAGGAAAAGAACAAACAGATCAAGAATCCACAGTTCTTAGCATTTACCTTTTTAAAAATTGCTCAATACAACGTAGAGCAAAATATTATTATAATATTTTTAATATAGTATTTTATTATAATTTTTCTTATAATATTTTATAATAAAAATATTATAATATATATATATATATATATATATATATATAAATTCAAACGTTCATAACATTAATTTAAAATAGAGCTCAATACAAAATTAGAACTATATATATATATATATATATATATATATATATATATATATATATCGTAAATCATTCATACGAAAAACAAATAATGAAGTTAATTATATGGCAAGAATCACTCTCGCAAACAATATTTAATAATAAAATACAATCAACCTCGAATCCGTTAATGATTAAGGATTCGAGGTTGATTGTATTTTATTATTAAATATTGTTTGCGAGAGTGATTCTTGCCATATAATTAACTTCATTATTTGTTTTTCGTATGAATGATTTACGTTATATAAATTGAACACGCACCACATAATTGATATATATATAAATATATATATATATATATATATATATATATATATATATATATAAACGTGAACATAGAAGTCAACACTTCATGTTAGACGCAATCGTCAAGCCACCAATTGCGTCTAACATGAAACAGCCTGTCGCCTCTAAGTGTTGACTTCTATGTTCACTTTTATAAATATAAGATACACGCTCTATCTCTGATATTGAGTACTTTATCCCATAAATATAGCACACCTTAAGAGTATATTTTTTCACACACACACACACACACACACGCACACACATATATATATATATATATATATATATGTTTTCCGGTATGTGTCTTTTGTTGTCTCTAAAACCGTTGTTTTTTACGGGCTTCAGTTTTCTGGGAATGTTGTAAAACCTTTCCATTAATATCGATATGAAAAACGTGTGGACTGTAGTTTTCGTAAACAAAAAAGCCGTCAGTGGTGATTCATTTCATTCATTTGTTTAGTTTCAAGCTGAATTGCAAATGATAGGTTATTTATTTGCTCTGTAAAAAGATCGGTTAGGGAGGTATAAGTGGCTGTCGACATTGAAAATAACTGGGCTGGCTGGTGATGGTCAAAAAGATGTAGAGAATTTTATAGTTTCGTTACATAGCATCAGGATCTGCTTTGCTTGTAATGGCGGCCAGCGATAGCGAAAGAAACTTTATGGCGCGTAATTATTAGCGGGAATAATGGCGCATCTGGCCGTCCAAATATCGACAAACGCAAATAAGCCAAGTTTCGTTACGGACTTTGCACAGGAATTTGCAGACAACACAACTTACGAGCTGTTTTATTGGCTAATAATTTTCACTTTATCTTCTTTTTTTTTCATTGTTTTTCTGTTTTTGTGAGTATTTTTCTTTATTTTCATCTCTTTACCTATCCGATAGATCGTAAAATATATATCGCCATGCATTGCAAGCTGTAACTTTCACCCGATAATTTTTTTATACGTAATACTCTCAATTCCATCGTGTATATCCGTGTGCGCTTATCTACGCATGCGCGTAAATATTTACGTCACAGATATTTCCTTTCTGTTGGTCGCCATTTTCTCTATAAATCTTTTTCTGCCACATATCAGTACCTGTTGTGTGGATGGAGTAATTGTTTTTAAGGGCTCGTAATGTGAAGTCGGCAAGACGAGTTCGAATCCAGGTTGTGATCGAAATTTTTTTTATAATCGGTATCACCTCAGGAATGTTTCGGCCGTTGTCCGCTCCGGCCTTCTTCAGGTGGTTGGAATGTCGAACTGAACCCTATATTTCGCTAGCAGGGGTAGACTGTTCTAGTCTCACGTGCCATGTCCAGTGAACAGTCTACCCCAACGAGCGAAATAAAGGGTTCAGTTCGACATTCCAACCACCTGAAGAAGGCCGGAGCGTACAACGGCCGAAACATTGTGGTAAATATGGCAACAAAAATGAGGACAATTGTCCGAATAATGTAAATAGTGTTCATGACACCTCATCTCAGAAATATAGACAGATACTGAAAGGCCGAAACGTTGTAATATATATGGCGACAAAGATGTGGACAATAGTCCGAATAATGTAAATAGTGTACATAATACCTCATCACAGAAATATAGACAGATACTGAAAAGCCGAAACATTGTAATAAATATGGCGACAAAGATGAGGATAATAGTACGAATAATGTAAATAGTGTACATAATACCGCATCTCAGAAATATAGACATATACTGAAGGGCCGAAACGTTGTATTAAACGTTGTATTAAATATGGCGACAAAGATGAGGACAATAGTCTGAATAATGTAAATAGTGTACATAATACCTCATCTCAGAAATATAGACAGATGGTTAAAGTCCGAAACGTTGTAATAAATATGTCGACAAAGATGAGGACAATCGTCCGAATAATGTAAATAGTGTGCATAATACCTCATCTCAGAAATATAGACAGATAGTGAAAGGCCGAAACGTTGTAATAAACATGGCGACAAAGATGAGGACAATCGTCCGAATAATGTAAATAGTGTACATAATACCTCATCTCAGAAATATAGACAGATACTGAAAGGCCGAAACGTTGTAATAAACATGGCGACAAAGATGAGGACTTGTGACGCGTTTCGTCCTTCAGGACTTCATCGGACTAAATATGTTAGATTGGTGGCACTACACATGCGCACGACGAAGGGTTGCTGGGAATTTTAGAATTTTTTTTTTTCTGGCCGAATACATTTAGAGTCTTTTTCTTTTTCTTTCCATCACTTTTGTAAGTAGATATTCCTTTCTGTGATATTAGAAGATCTGCCAGGAATGGTGAAATGCTGTACATTTGCGGCCTGTCTCTTACAGTTCATAATTAATAAATAAAATATTCATAGGTAATTAGACGTGTAATAAATTATCCTTATGGTGCGCGACTTTTACCTCATCCTGTATATATATATATATATATATATATATATATATATAGTGTAACCCGGATAGTTGTCTTATATCCGGGTTTCTCTTATATCCGGATTTCTCTTATATCCGGGTTTGGTCTATTATATATACATTAACACAGGCTCTAATTTGGGACCATATAAAATCTCTCTTATATCCGGGTTTCTCTTATATCCGGGTATCTTATATCCGGGTTACACTGAATATATATATATATATATATATATATATATATATATATGCAGACACCGTCCTGAAGAGATGCTAGATCAATTAAGACTGTGACTGAGTACTGAGTTCGATCCTCAGTGATTTCTTCATACTTTCGGCCTTTCGTGCCGCATCCCAGATTCCCTTAGTAAATCACTACAAGAATGGGATCGGTGACTACAAAATGTCAGATTTTATGAGCAATATTGTGGAAATTGTATGACAAAGTGGAAAAAGTTTACTTGTGACGCGTTTCATCCTTCAGGACTAAATTTGTTGTGTTGGTTAGGACTGCACATGCGCACGAAAGAGTGGGGGGGATTTGGGGGATTTTTTTTTTTTCTAGCCGAATTCATTTAGTCTTCTTTTCGTTTTCTTTCCATCACTTTTGGAAGTAGGTATTCCACTCCGTGATACTAGAAGATCTGCCAGGAATGGTGAAATGTTGTAAGAGTTTCAGTCCCTCTCTGGATCACTATCAGAATCTCACTCTCAGACATGTCGCCACACGATGAATGATGATAATAATAATAATAATAATAATAATAATAATAATAATAATAATAATCTTGTATCAGGTTGTACGGTATTAGCACCCAGTAAATATAAAACCCGGCATGACATAGTGGGCCAATATCTGCCTTGGGAAATCTGCAACTTCTACGGAAAAGAAACTGAGAGAACACCACCCAAACCCGGTTACGGAGATAGGACCTGTTACGATTTTATGGGACTACACAATACACACAGACAGAGCAATCAAAGCTAACCGCCCAGCCGTCGTTATTAGAAATCCCAAATAAAACAAATGCCTCCTTATTGACATGGCAGTCTCTGCAGACTGTAATGCATCTTTGAAGATCTTCAAAAGGCTATCAAAATATGAGGACCTTGAAATCGAAATCTCAAAAATGTGGCACATGAGGACAATTCCAGTTGTAGTTGGAGCCCTCGAATTGATTGGAAAAAATTCCAATAGACACATTGAACGTATTCCTAGAAGCCCATGCCTTAAAGAAATACAAAAAAATTGTTTTCACGATTACAGCCCACACCTTTCGAAGGGATTTATCTATTCTATGTAAAATATGTTTTGTGTTTTTTTTGGGGGGGGGGCGGGGTTCAGTTCCTCAGTGGAATATATCATGACGCCATTTCTGACCTTAGGTCTCTGAGCGGAAAGAAATGAGTACACACCAGAAATCAAAGGAAATTAATTAATTAATTAATAATAATAATAATAATAATAATAATAATAATAATAATAATCACACATACTAAAATATTGTGTTAGCCCAAAATGCAGGTTCTGTGATAATTACCCAGAAACAATCGATCATCTTGTATCAGGTTGCACGGTATTGGCACCCACTGAATATAAAACCCTGCATGACAGATTTGGCCAATATCTGCACTTGAAAATTTGCAACTCCTACGGGAAGGAAACTGAAAGAAATTGGTATGAACACCACCCAGACCCGGTTACGGAGATAGGACCTGTTACAATTTTATGGGTCTACACAATACACACAATGTGAACAATCAAATCTAACCGCCCAGACATTGTTATTAGAGACCGCTAACAAAAAAGGTGCCTCCTTATTGATATGGCCGTCCCTGCAGACTGTAATGTTTCTTTGAAGATATTCAAAAAGCTGTCAAAATACAAGGACAATGAAATTGAAATCTCAAAAATGTGGCACATGGGAACATAAGCAATCCCCGTTGTAGTTGGAGCCCTCGGATTGGTTGGAAAAGATTCCAATAGACTAATTGAAGGGATTCCTGGAAGCCCATGTCTTAAAGAAATACAAAAAATTGTTCTCACGTGTACAGTCGACAACTTACGAAGGACTTTATCTAAGTAAAATATCTGGCTTCTTTTCTTTTTTTTTTTTTCAATTGCTCAGTGGAAAATGTCATGACGTCTTTTCTGACCTTTGGTCAATAGTCATGATGTCATTTCTGACCTTAGGTCTCTGAGCGGAAAAAATGACTACACACCAGAAATCAATGGAATAAAATTATTATTATTATTATTATTATTATTATTATTATTATTATTATTATTATTATTAATAATAATAATAATAATAATAATAATAATAATAATAATAATAATAATAATGCCCACACAGTATTAGGGTGCCCAGTTCTTGCTGAGAAAGAATACACATGACAGGCTAGGACAATACAGTGAGTTTGAATAAGTGATCGTACACAAGAAAATATTTCATATTTTTATTTGTAACTTATTAAAGTAACAAAACGGCAATATATCTACTGTATCAGATTGCATACTAAAAATGTATGCATATAAAACTAAATAATATTCCATGGTTAAAAATATATTTAAATTTTTAGGGGTTTAAAAAAATGATCGTACAGCAGAACAAAAACATGTTTTCTCCATTTAATATTTTGTAGCAAAGCTTTTATTAAGTTCAACAGCAACCAATCTCTTCCGGTAGTCTTTCATTAACGATTCGCATTAGTAAGTATTTTGGCCCATTCTTCCTGAGTAATTATCTTCAGGTTTTTGATGTTTGTTGGACCTCTATCTTATTTTTCAGAAACCGCCATAAATTCTCTATTGGATTCAAATCCGGCGACTGACTGGGCCATTGTAAGATGCTAACGTAGTTATTAGCAAGCCAATTCTTTGTACTCTTAGCAAGAGTATGCCTGGGATCATTGTCCTGCTGGAATATCCAATCAGGAGGACGCCCAAGATTCTCTACAGAAAGCGATAAATTTTCGCTTAGGATTTTTTAATATTTTTCTGTATTCATTCTACCGTCTAAAATTGTTAGTTTGCCAACACCTCGCATCGAAAAGCAGTCCCAAACCATGATACTACCCCCAACAAATTTGGCAGTTGGTATGCTGTTCTTGGGTGCGTATGCTTCGCCGTCTTTCCTCCATACATGATCCAGGGAATTGCGACCGAACAACTCCATTTTACTCTCATCTGTCCAAAGAACTCTTTCCCAATAAGAATTTTCCTTATCTTTATGCTCTGTCGCAAATTTCAACCTGTCATCTCTATGCCGTTTCAGAAGGAGTGGTGTCTTTCTTGGGGAGCACAACTTTATACCGTCTCTGTGTAACGATTTTCCAAGCATAGCTTAGATGTGGCACAAGGCCGAAAGTATGGGGCACCCAATGAGGATCGAACTCACTAATCAGTCGTAATTGTTCTAGCGAGACAAGCTTGCTAACCATTACACCGCCTCGAGGTGCCCATACCGTCTCTGTGTAGTTCATCACTAATCGTTTGCTTAGTTACGTTAACTCCTGACAGACTCACATCATTCTGATGGTCTTGTCTGATGGCCATTGGGTTATTTTGGACCTGTCGCTTCAATTTTCTTCGTATTATGGGAGAGATCTTCCTGGGAGCACCGGGTCTTCCTATTCTCAACAGTATTACGTCTTCTTCAGGTGGTTCGAATGTCGGACTGAACCCTTTATTTCACTCACTGGGGTGGACTGTTCTAGTTCCACGTGCCATGTTTAATGGATGTCAGTTATCTCCTGTCAATTTTCCTCTGAAAGTTCTCCACTGCCTTAACCGGGTATTGAACTCACACTCTTTGGAACCTATCACTGGATTTAACCAACGCCTTTATCCACTGTGCCATGTGTCCTTGAGGACATCCATTAAACATGCCACGTGGAACTAGAACAGTCTACCCCAGTGAGCTAAATAAAAGGTTCAGTTTGACATTCCAACCACCTGATAAAGGTCGGAGCGTACAACGGCCGAAACGTTGTAATAAATATGGCGACAAAAATGAGGACAATAGTCCGAATAATGTAAATAATGTACATAATACCTCATCTCAGAAATATAGACAGATACCAGTTTTTATTACTTCAAATGTTATTGTAATGGATACATCTTATTTGAATTATATGCCCACTGTAGTTTTCCCTACAAAAGGGGACGCAGGTTCAATCCCTGTCGGGGGTCATATTATTTTTTTATTTCTCGAATGCGCAGGCCGATAGACGCTAAAATAAAAAAATAAATAAATAAAAATAAATAAATAAATGAAATTGGCGCGTCTATTTCAAATACGATGTATCCAGTATAATAACGCTTGAAGTAATAAAAGGTTCATAAATAAAAAAAATCAGACGATATTCACTGAATAATGGCCTTGTGTCAAACTACGCACAAATGAGCTTCATCACTAAAAATTCTGACGTTGCTAAGTATGCACTTGAGGAAGTTAAACGATTTTCCCTGGGCTTCAACAATTTAAATTTGAAGAAAAAATACACATGAAAAAATAAGTAATTTATTTTTAACACATACATAACTTCTCAAAAAATATAACCACAAATATTTCCCAAAAAGCTTCGTAAAATAATGACCTATTCACCATAATATTCATATCAATGACGTATTCACCGTAATATCCCCCGTAATGGAGTACTTCCCGTAAGATTCACCGTAATGACGTATTCGTATTAATTTTCACCATATTGACGTATTCACCGTAATGACGTGTTCCTATAAATTTTCACCATATTGACGTATTCCCCGTAATGACGTATTCGTCTTAATTTTCACCATATTGACGTATTCACCGTAATGACATATTCGTCTTAATTTTCACCATCTTCACGTATTCACCGTAATGACGTATACGTCTTAATTTTCACCATATTGACGTATTCACCGTAATGACGTATTTGTCTTAATTTTCACCATATTGACGTATTCACCGTAATGACGTATTCGTCTTAATTTTCACTATATTGACGTATTCACCGTAATGACGTATTCGTCTTAATTTTCACTATATTGGCGTATTCACCGTAATGACGTATTCGTCTTAATTTTCACCATATTGACGTATTCACCGTAATGACGTATTCGTCTTAATTTTCACCATAGTGACGTATTCACCGTAATGACGCATTCGTCTTAATTTTCCCCACAGTGACGTATCCACCGTAATGACGTATTCGTTCTTAATTTTCACCATAGTGACGTATTCACCGTAATGACGTATTCGTTCTTAATTTTCACCATATTTACGTATTCACCGTAATGACGTATTCGTTCTTAATTTTCACCATATTGACGTATTCACCGTAATGACGTATTCGTCTTAATTTTCACCATATTGACGTATTCACCTTAATGACGCATTCGTCTTAATTTTCACCATATTGACGTATTCACCGTAATGACGTATTCGTCTTAATTTTCACTATATTGACGTATTCACCGTAATGACGTATTCGTCTTAATTTTCACCATATTGACGTATTCACCGTAATGACGTATTCGTCTTAATTTTCACTATATTGACGTATTCACCGTAATGACGTATTCGTCTTAATTTTCACCATACTGACGTATCTCTGTAATGACGTATTTACCATAATATTCACTGTAATGATCTTAGTACCTCTACTACGGAACTTCAGAAACTAGGCTGAGATGAGGTATTATGATTACTTGCATTATTTACATTATTCAGACATTTATCCTCAACTTCATTGTCATATTAGCAACTTTTTGGCCTCTATATCTCTGAGATGAGGTATTATGATTCCTTGCATTATTTACCTTATTCGGGCTGTTATCCTCATAATTATTTCCATATTCACAACCAAAGAGCTGTGCGTTCAATACCATGCCACAGCAGTGGTGAACCAAAAAAAAAAAAAACTTGGAGATTTGAGTTAAAGGGTAATAACTGAGACATCCGGAAGAGGCACGGCACGTGGAACTAGAATAATGTAATTAATGCAAGTAAATATAAAATTAGAAAAAAGGACATTTTAATCTTTAAGAATGAGTAATATATTTTTTGAGCAATACTAAATTAGAACACATTTAAAAAAGATTATTCTAAAATATGACATTATTTTCCGAACAACCAATAAGTTTTCCTTTTTTGCCACATTAGGGTTATTTGTGCTTAAAAATCATATTCTTTTTTCCTTCTTGTCATGATCCTCGATATGGCATGAAACAAATAATGGACAGGCTTGCGAAATCCTGTTCTTCAATATGTGCGTTGAAACTAAGGCCTTGTACCAGCCATAGCTAAGACTGGTATAGACCTCTCTCAAATGTATCTCCGTCTCCTCCTACATTTTGTTTTCTCTCATACTTACTCCCTTGCTTACCCTCCTCTTTCTGCTTCCCTTCTGTTATCTTTTGACTTCGGTGAAGCGTTTTTATTTCCCGCCTAGAGATTTTACGCGCCAAAACGCACGGTTTTATTTCAACATATAATAACTGATAACTTCATAATAGCCCCCCTCGCCACTTCCCTGACTTTTACATAAATGTCAGAGAAGTGGCGAGTGGGGGGGGGGGCTATTTTCGTAGGTAATAGAGTTATTGCATATAAAAGGAATGGGGACATGGCTAAATAAGCTACTGAAATTAAACTCGTATATATTATATATGCGAGTTGATATTTACTTTCTCTCTCTCTCTCTCTCTCTCTCTCTCTCTCTCTTTATATATATATATATATATATATATATATATATATATATATATATATAGTTGTATGGATATTAGTTTACAAACTAATATCCATACAACAGAATATGTTAGGACTATCCCAGATATTGAACATTTTCCACTAAGAAATCGAGCATATATATATATATATATATATATATATATATATATATATATATATATATATATATATAAATATATATGTATATATATATATATATATATATATATATATATATATATATATATATATATATATAACTCTGTATATAAAAATAATTCCATTCTACCTCCAATTAAATATCGTGAAAAATTATTACTCGCCTGCACAACTAAAGTTCCCTCCTACGACCATAATGCCAATATCTACAGGCAAGTGAAGGGTGTTATCATGTGAAATCCACTCGGCCCGTGCTTCTCCAACTACTGGCACAAGAAAAATTAAATAAAAGGCTTAATCGCAGTACCTTATCAGTTGTCTCTAACGAAACATACACACGCAAACACACCCACACACACACGAGCACACACACACACACACACACACACACACACACACACACACACACACACACACACACACACATATATATATATATATATATATATGTATATATATATATATATATATATATATATAATATGGAGAAAACAACTGAGAAGTTGCAAATTAAAAAAAAAATTGAAATAACTGTATTCAGAAGTTTGTTTTCAAGTAGCGTCCGTCGCGAGACGCGGACGTCACGTGATGTGGAATGCAACTGTGTTTGAATATTTCTAATCCACATCACCTGACGCCCGCGTTTCGCGACGGACGCTACTTGAAAACAAACTTCTGGATACAGTTATTTAATTTATTTCTGACGAAAGATCGGGGCAGATCTGAAATATCAAATATATATATATATATATAAATATAAATAAATACTTTCACAAAAAAAAAATTCAATTTTTTTTAATTTGCAACTTTTCAGTTGTTTTCTACATATTATATACATATCAAGAAAGTATACGTGGCTTCTCATTATGCTATATATATATATATATATATATATAGAGAGAGAGAGAGAGAGAGAGAGAGAGGGAGAGAGAGAGAGAGTGAGAGATATTTTCTGACACGCCTGTGTTCTTATTCAACGAGACGAGAAATAAAAATTTATGAAGTGGGATATTGTTTTTCCGGGGTTTTTCTTTTTTTTCGCAAGTGTTATATTCTCGAAAAGACCTGATAGTTTTCGGCTAGTTGTTTGCCATGACTAGGGTTGTAGAGGTTTTGTAGAAGACTTTCTGTGGAAACTGTATTCTTTGAGTAAACCTAAATTCCTGTTTAATCCTAAAATCTATGAATCTATCATATGGACAATCTTTCTTTACTATCAACCTAACTCTGCATATATATATATATATATATATATATATATATATATATATATATATATATATATATATACTGTCTGCGAATGGCATAATTAAGCTCTTAAAAGTATATTTCAATTGAGCCCTGTTGAGAGATAAGCTGATTCTATAAACAACAGCCACTTGCGCTAATACAAATCTCCTTAGTAAAATGGATTTGAGCCCTCTGACTGATTGGCGTTTGTTACATTCGTAAAAACAATACACTAGAATTAGCTGTCTGTCTGTCTGTCTGTCTGTCTGTTGAAGAAGTGGTAGAAACTCTGACTAACACCAAATCGGCCGGGTTTCAATCCTGGCTTGAAGGATTTGATTGTGTAGTCGCACAGAGGAGCTATGTTAGAGCGAAACAGTACTGTCTGCGAATGATATATATACATATATATATATATATATATATATATATATATATATATATATATATGTGTGTGTGTGTGTGTGTGTGTGTGTGTGTGTGTGTGTGTGTGTGTGTGTGTGTGTGTGTACGTGGCCGAGTGGTTAGAACAATAGCTTTGAGACCCAGGTTCGAATCTCACCATGGTAGATTTGTCAGAAATGTGATCTCTCTGGAAGAGGTGGTCAGCACCTTTGGAAAGTGCCGGGAAACCATACAACGGGTTTGTAGCACAAAGTCACAAGTCGTCGTGGCCGAGGTTTTGAGTGCGCTGTCCTATTTCAGAGTGTTGATCACACGAGACAACGCTCAATCTCCCAGAAACTGTAACTAAGGTTCGCTCAGCAAAATTGCACTATAAACATGGGCTCTGTAGATGTTGAACGAAGACGAATGTACCCGAGCAGGCGTCTGCAACGGTTATAAGCTTTCCATCCTAGTAGACTGGCATCCGCTCATACGACTGGCTGCGTGGTTTATATATATATATATATATATATATATATATATATATATATATATATATATATATATGTTATGGGTCCTTACATATAACTACAGGATGAACTCTTCCTAACACTATGTATACTACGCCTCTCAAGAGAGAGGGACGAATCGAGTCGAGCCGATAGTAGTTCACTCCAAACCAGACTGACAGTCATACTAACACCTTCCACATCTTGCATTATTATTCCGTGTAATATATCTTCGTTATTTCTACTCTTGTGTTCGTGTTGTTCTTCCTTGGTCCTAACCTGGACCATAACAATATATATATATATATATATATATATATATATATATATATATATATATATATATATATATATATGGCGAAACAAATATTCCTACATATACAAATTTTTACTCTATTGTCTTTCCAACTAATGAATAAAAGGACTTTTCATATAATTAACTGTGCACAGATGCATAATAACTAAATCTGCGTAGAAAACAGAAAGAAATTGATTTAATGCAAATAAATCCAATTATAATGGGTGAAAAAAGTATTGGTACAATGCAAATTTCAGATTTTAAAACTTTTAAATTGTTTTAATATTCTAGATTATTCAAGTGGAATATTCTAGAATGTTCCAATAATGTTATCAGTAGTTATTTTTAGCCTAAAAAAATACAAACAGAACTTTCTGTAATTGATATTTGTGCAAGAAGGTTATCATCATGGCAAGAGGTAAAGAATTGACAAACTCTCAGAAAGAACTGATTACTAAGCTCTGGAAAGACGGTACAAGATACCAAAAATCACAGGCAACCCGAATATTTTTTTGAACAAAACAAAACATAATCTGCCAACGTGCCATACTTTAAAACTTGTGAATGGATTTTTTACCAGTGAGCAATAAAAATAAAATAAAATAAAAATCTTGTCGGCATTAAATAATCCATTGAGGTTGATATGGCGTAAACCAAACCAAACCAAACCAAACCAAAACAAACCAAACCAAACCAAACCAAAACAAACCAAACCAAACCAAAACAAAACAAAACCAAGAGTGGATCACGTATGTCACTAAACTGACTGACTGAATTCTAGAACGAGAAATATTGATTTTAAAGAAAGTAAGACAAAATTCAAGTATTAAATATTTGGGGCGATAATGATTATTATATTTAAAGAAATACAATTTTCACTGTAGATTAATTAGGAAGCGAACAATTACAGTGGGGGGAAACAAATATTCGTACACATACAAATTTTTACTTTACTGTATTTCCAACTAATAAATAAACATATTTTTCATATAATTAACTGTCTACATATGCATAATAACTGAATATGCACAGAAAACAGAAAAAAAATTGATTTAATACAAATAAATCCAATTATAATGGGTGAAAAAATTATTCGTACAATACAAAAAAAAAGAATACATAATCTTCATTTAATACTTTGTAGAATAGCCATTATTCACTTCTACAGCAACCAATCTCTTCATGTTGTCAATTAACGATTTTCAAATTTTAGTTGGTATTTTGTTCCCTTCTTCTTTGCATCTGGTCATCACATCCGGGATGTTTGTTGAAGCTCTCGATTGGATTTGAAATTTCAAATAACGTCACAGATTCTCCATCGGGTTTAAACCATGGAACTGACTTGACCATTTCAGGATATTTACATTATTTTCAGCAAGCCATTTCTTCGTAGATTTTGCAGTGTGCTTAGGATGCTTATCTTGTTGGAAGATCCAATCAGGAGGAAATACAATTATATGAAAAGTAAGTTTATTCATTAGTTGGAAAGACAATAAAGTAAAAAAAAATTATGTGTACGAATATTTGCTTTCCCCCAATCTCTCTCTCACAGCTCATCAGTGTGGCTAGACGTCCGGATGCCTCTAGCTAGGATAGAAACCCGACTTAATTTGCGTCAGTCGGAACTTCTCCCACTAAGCCGCCGGCGCACAGGCAGGGATGAAGGTGAATTTTAGCGTGTTTATTTTTAGATTTTAGATAAACACACAGTGACTGACAGTGACTCAATTCTGCCGAAGAGTCGTGCAATATTAGCTTAAATAGTCACTGTTTACAAATTCACACCTCAAACCAGAGAGCTCAACCGAAATTAATTTTTCAGGAGCCAATATATATGTATATATATATATATATATATATATATATATATATAGGAGCAATATATATATATATATATATATTCAAGCATTCTTTATTGAATAATATATACATATACTCCTTTCTAGTTCTCTAATTATCTTCTTGATGTTTAGTCGAAATTCATTGTGGAAGGCGCTGTAGTTTTTGTTAGCCCAAGTACTTTCGATCTCCTCCGATATCCTCTTCAGGAAGTGAATTGCGAAGACAAACGTGTTGCAACTGTGGTCGTTGTGATGGTGTAACTGCAAAATCGAGTAACAGCAAAATTGTCCATTTATTAGATTAAGGTCTGAACCGTTGCGTCTTAGAAATGATTAATGATATATTACCAGAATTCTCAGAATTTCTAAGGAAAAGAGTGCCCAACAGAAGGAAAACAACAAGGCAACATCAGGAGAGAGAGAGAAAGAGGGTCACTCCCATGTGGGCCTGCACAGCCATAACAGAGGCTGCACCACCATCAGCAGCTGAGGCATAACTCTATGCACACACACATATATACTGGGTGTAACAGCAAAATTATCCAATTGTTAGATTAAGCTTTGAACCGTTGTATCTGAGAAAGATTAATGATATCTTACCGGAATTCTCAGATTTTTATAACACTATTTGACTTTACTTTGAGCAATAAGAATGTCTTTAGCTCTAAGGTGAAACGATGATCCCTCTTCCTGTTGTGACCGCCTGGTCCGGTTTTCCTCTCTACTGTTCCTTCTTTTTTTAAACTTAGTCACCATTCACTTGATAGATCTTGAATGGACTTTGAAGATGGTAGCCACAGTATGAATGTTGGTACCATCACTGAAGGCCGAGAATGATCTTTTTCCTTTCACCATTGCTCAGTTAGGAAGACATGCTGGGGCTGACACAAAACGATTTTAACCTGTTCACTTTCTAGCTGACTAACTTTTCAGTGACTCTTACGATAAATGGTGTCAAGATGGCTACACCTCAAAAATTTAAATGTCATATCAATCGCCATCTTCTGTCTTCTTGAACTCTGTTTATATTTGTCCTTTCCTCATTCCTTCTATATCCTCAGCATTCATTTGAGGAAGTTGAAAAATACACATGAAAAAATAATAAATTTATTTTTAGCATATAAGGAACTTCTCAAAAAATATTACCACAAATATTACCCCAAAAGCTTTGTAAAATAATGACGTATTTACCATAATATTCAACGTAATGACGTATCCGCCATAATATTCACCGTAATGACATATTGGTTCTAATATTCACCGTAATGACGTATCCGCCATAATATTCACCGTAATGACATATTGGTTGTAATATTCACCGTAATGGCGTATCCGCCATAATATTCACCGTAATGACATATTGGTTGTAATATTCACCGTAATGAGGTATCCGCCATAATATTCACCGTAATGACATATTGGTTGTAATATTCACCGTAAGGACGTATCCGCCATAATATTCACCGTAATGACATATTGGTTGTAATATTCACCGTAATGACGTATCCGCCATAATATTCACCGTAATGACATATTGGTTGTAATATTCACCGTAATGACGTATCCGCCATAATATTCACAGTAATGACGTTTTGGGTGTAATCCTCACCCCAACGACGTATTCGCCATAATATCCACCGTAATGGAGTATTCCTCGTAAGATCCACTGTAATGACGTATCTGCCATAATATTCACCGTAATGACGTATTGGCTGTAAGATTCACCGTAATGACATATCCGCCATAATATTCACCGTAATGAATATTCGACATAATATTTACCGTAATGACGTATTCGCTGTAATATTCGCCGTAATGACGTATTCACCATAATATTCACCGTAATGACGTATCCACCATGATATTCACTGTAATGACGTATTCGTCGTAATGTTCACTGTAATGACTGATTTGCTATAATATTCACCGTAATGACGTTCACCCCATATAACCCCTTGCGTTCTAATGGCATTATCGCCTTGCTCGGGGGGCAAAAAAAAAAAGAATCACTCAATCAACCGCTATGATGAAATTGCAGTGGTATGTGGAGCAGAATTAATGACACTTCTTTTGTTCCATTATAGTAACACCAATCGCCGGGAATTAATCTCTGATGGGAACATCCAAGCGGCGGTCACCAGGACGTTGTGTAAATGCTGCTAAATTTTTCGCTTGCAGCTTTCTGCTCTGCAATTGCGTGTACAGGTTTAAAATCTCCCCCAAATAGAAATATAGTGGCAAAATCATAAACAAAAGCATATATGAAGTATCATGACTTGTCCAAATTAGATTTTAATATATTCTACTTTTCTTACTGTCATTTTAAAACTTAAACGCCTCCCTAACGCCTCTGATCTTCTACTTATCCCCTTGAGAGTTCATGGCACCAGTATGCTGGCTTTACCACCCAGGTTGAATTTCATTGCGTTAAAAGGACAAATGGCAACGAGGACTGATGGGCCAAATGTCACGAAGAGGTCTGTAATTTTAATAAATTCTTCATACACTATTTACATTGTTCGGACCGTTGTTTTCATCTTTATTGTCATATTCACGACGTTTCGGCCATTGTACGCTTCGGCTTTCTTCCTAAGGACACATGGCTCGGTGGATAAAAGCGTTGGCTGAAATAATCCATTGACTTGACACTGAGTACTGAAGTGTTACGTGACATCTGTCCTTTTGTATGGCAGCGAATGCTGGACAACCTCCTCAAAGATGAAGAAGAGACTTGAAGCAATAGAAAATGAAAATTGTACTGAACTATTGCATGATATCTGTCCTCTTGTATGTGCCGTGTCCCTTCAGAACGTAGGCGATCATGGCCCTCCACATCTTCTTGTCCCTTCTAGCTCTTAATAAGTTTTGTTTTTTGTTATTTCTCCTAAACCCTGTAACGCCATATTTTTACTTAAGTTCATTAATTACGTCATGCGTTGTTTTCTTCTGTCCCCCTTGCCCTCAATCTGTCCTGTGAGTATCAGATTTTCCAAACCCACCTTCCTCATTTTGTTTCCATTTTCTCCCAAAACTCGTCGTTGCTCACATGTTCGGTCCATCGTAATCTCAACATCTTTTGTAGAACCACATTTCTGTTGCTTCTTCATCTTTAAGAAGATTGTCCAGCATGTTCTTATTTCTTTCTTTCTTTCTTTTCGATTCTTTCTTCTTCCATTCCTCTTCCTACTTTTGCTTCTTTTCTCTTTTTCTCTTTCTTTTTTCTTTCTTTCTTTCTTTCTTTCTTTCTTTCTTTTCGATTCCATCTTCTTTGCTTCTTTTTCTCTTTCTTTTTTGTTTTTTCTCTCTTTCTTTCTTTCTTTTTTCTTTCTGTTACTTTTTCATATGATTGTTTACATCCTTTCTTTCTTTTTTTACACACATTTCTCTTTTGTTTCCTATTTCTTTCCATGCTCTTCTTTCTTTCTTTCTTTCCTTCTTTCTTTTTTTCTTTCTTTCTAGTTATTATCCTCATTCTTCTTTTTTTTCTTTCTTTCTTTTCTGCGATTTAGCCTTTATCCTTCTTCCGTGCTTTCTGCTTTTGTCTTCACAGTAAACATCGCCATTTTTCAATGTTCTTTATTTTCTCGTCATAAGCATCTGTTTTCTTCTACTCTTTCTCTCTTTCTTTTTCGCTTTTTCTCTCTTTCTTTCTTTCTTCCTTTCTCACTTTCTCTCTCTCTTTCTTTCTTTATTTCTCTATTTCTTTCTTTTTCTTTCTTTCTTTCTTTCTTTCTCTTGCTTTCTCTTTTCTTTCTCTTTTCGTTCTTTCTATTTCTTACTTTCTTTCTCACTTTCTCTCTTTCTTTCTCTCTTTTTTTAATTTCCCCGTTTACAGAATTCCTTCTTTCTTCATTTCTTTTTTTTCCTATATTTGCACAATTTCTTCGTTCATTCTTTTCGTTTTCCTTTCTTTTTTATTTAGTTCTTTGGTGTTTATCGTTCATCTTTATATCAATAGTAGATTCTTCCGCGTTTTATTTTTTTCTTTCTTTCTATCTTTCTTTCTTCTTTTCTTTCTTTTGTTCATTCTTTCGTTCGTTCGTTCGTTCGTTCGTTCGTTCTTTCTTTCTTTCTTTCTTATCCCCATTCTCTTGTCTGTTCTCTGTTTTTTTTCGCCGGAGTCATAGTGTTTTTAATATGCTCTTTCTTTTTTTTCTGGCTGAAGTCATCAGTCTTCACCTTCTTTTTCTTTCTTTCTTTTTTTTCTTTCTCAGGACATTTATTTCCTATCTCTATACATTTACATATTTCCTTTTTCTCTAATTTTTATTCTATTTACTTATTTCGCCTTTTCTTTCTTTATTTCTTTCTTTCTTTTGTTTCTCCGTTTACAGAATTCGTTCTTTCTTTTCTTTTTTCCCTTCCTATATTTAGACATTTTTTTCTTCCTTCTTTTCGTGTTTTTCACTTTTTTCATTTATCAGTATATAAATAACACGTTCTTAAGCGTATCATCACTTTTCTCCTTTCTTTCTTTCTTTCTTTCTTTTTGTTCATAAATTCTTTCTTTCGTTCTTCTCAAAGGCTTTTCCTAAATTATTATATATTAAACATTCTTTCTATCTTACTTTCTTTCTTTCTTTTTTCTTATCATTCGAATATTTCGTCCTCCTCGAAGACTTTTCTTAAATTATATATTTAACATTCTGTCTTTCTTCCTATCTTTCTTTTCTTTCTTTCTTTCTTTCTTTCTTTCTTTCTTTCTTTCTTTCTTTCTTTCTTTCTTAGTTACCGTCTTTCTCCAGTCTCTTCTTTCTCTTTTTGTCATAATCATTGACCTTTCTTTCTTTCTTTCTTTCTTTCTTTCTTTCTTTCTTTCTTTCTTTTTTCTTTCTTTCTTTCTTTCTTTCTTCCTATGCTCTGTGTTCTTTCTTTCTTTCTTTCCTTCATTCTATGCTCTGTGTTCTTTCTTACTTTCCATCCATTTTCTTTCTTTCTTTCTTTCTTTCTTTCTTTCTATGCTCTGAGTTCTTTCTTTCTTTCTTTCTTTCTTTCTTTCTTTCTTTCCATGAATCGTGTTCTTTCTTTCTTTCTTTCTTTCTTTTTTCTTTCTTTCTTTCTTTCTTTCTTTCTATGCTCTGTGTTCTTTCTTTCTTTCTTTCCTTCATTCTATGCTCTGTGTTCTTTCTTACTTTCCATCCATTTTCTTTCTTTCTTTCTTTCTTTCTTTCTATGCTCTGAGTTCTTTCTTTCTTTCTTTCTTTCTTTCCATGCATTGTGTTCTTTCTTTCTTTCTTTCTTTCTTTCTTTCTTTCTTTCTTTCTTTCTTTCTTTGTGTTCCTGTTCCTCTTATCCCTTCCTTATTCTCTTGCCCACCCCTTTCTCTTCCCTCTCTCTCATCCACATCTATCTATCTATCTATCTATCTATCTATCTATCTATCTATCTCTTCCTCTGCCTTCTACTCAAACCCTGTCGAAACGTCGATAGCCAATTTTCGGATCAAAGTAATCGAGTATTCAAATTACGAATCCATAATGCTTACGATCAACTGAATCATTTGACAAAAAATGACAAAAATCCCTACCATTCCTGGAAAAAGGCAATTAGGGAGACTTGCCTTTTAACCCAAACTCTAACATTTTTTCTCATCAATCGAACGACATTAGCTTAACGTCATAATTCTTCTATTTTTTTTCGTTCTTAATTCGGGTTTTAATTCCACACTAATTGTTCTAAGGCTTCTGAAAGCGATAAAACCAGGGTCATTGGTAGAAATAAGTGAGCCAAGAATAAAAAGCAAGTAAATGGCTGGCATCGAATCAGAAACGAGGCCTGATTTACGGTCGATATAGACCAGCGTATATTAAATGGAAAACAAGATAACTATTTTCCGGCGTAAATAAAACAAATCTCTACTTCAAAGGGAAAGGTAATTAAAAGGGTCGGTGATGTAATATCGATGCGTAACTGGTTAACTTGTGTGTAATCTATGAAGAAAAAAACAGTGATTAAACGCAGGAAATGACCGCGTGGGAAAAAGAAAGAAAGAAAGAAAGAAAGAAAGAACACAGAGCATAGAAAGAAAGAAAGAAAGAAAGAAAGAAAGAAAGAAAGAAAGAAAGAAAGAAAGATAGGAGGAAAGAAAGAACAAAGAGCAAAGAAAGAAGGAAAGAAAGAATACAGAGCATAGAAAGATAGAAAGAAAGAAAACACAGAGCACAGAAAGAAAGAAAGAAAGAAAGAAAGAAAGAAAGAAAGAGAAGTGGGGAAGAGAGATGAAATAAGAATGGTAAGCGCTTGACGTAATTGAGAAATGCCGTGCACGGAGAGGAGGAATCAACGGGACTATAAAAGGGCACCTTAGATAGATAGATAGATAGATAGATAGATAGATAGATAGATAGAAAGGAGAGGAAAAGATAAACAGAATAAGAATGAAAGTGGTTGATAAAGAAAAGAGAAAAGGAAATGCTGTAAACTAATTGAATTAGGCAACTTACAAGAAAGAAAGAAAGAAAGAAAGAAAGAAAGAAAGAAAGAAAGAAAGAAAGAAAGAAAGCACGTAACTGGTTTAGTCAACTTAGAAGAGTTAATTGTCAAGAATGCCAAAACCTATGAAGAAAACAGTATAAAAAAAAATACAATAAAAATAATTAATCCAAGAAAGGAGCTCTAAACTCTACAGCAATTCAATCGACCTCGTTTGCCATCAAGCAACTCCGACAACAACAACAACAACAGAAGCATCATGTTCGTATATTTAACCATCAGGCGAGATTTTATCGACGCCACTGGACAGGAGTCTTTGAATAAAGCTGGCGGCTTTTCGTAATGACTTTACCAAACGACAAACATAACCTGTGACCCCGGGTGTTTACGGGAATGGATCAGGCGTTTCAAAGCTTATTTTATTTTTTTTCATTACGTTGTTGTTGTTATTGTTATTGTTGTTGCTGCTGCTGTTGTTGTTGTTAGGGTTCTTGTTATTAAAGGCGTATACGTGATTGGGGGGGGGTGAGGCTTGCCTTGACTCCAGCAGCAAAGCTTTGATCCGCAAAAGACACACGCGCGCACGCACACACACACACACACACACACACCACAGACATACATACACACACACATACACAATGAAAGAGAGAGAGAGAGACACACACACGCACACTTATACACAAACACAAATTAAATGTTCAAAAACCAGAAGCTACGTAGGAAGATAAAACGCTTTTTTAAACTCGTTTTTATTATTATTATTATTATTATTATTATTATTATTATTATTATTATTATTATTCAGAAAAGAAAATGAATCGCATAAAACAACAATCAAATAATAAAAAAACAGGAAGGCGAAAAACCAATTCAAAGGTATCAATATTAATTTTTCACGATTTATTAGATTCAAAACGACAGCTTTTTCGAAGTAGAAAATTATGAAAAAAAGGCAGAAAGCCATTTTAATGGGAACATTTTTTCCTCTTCGGATATTTTGGCGACATCAAAGAGATCAACCGTTCTGAGCATGCGCAAAGTGACAAAGATGTTAAGATCAGGTGTAATCACAGTCGCATCTAATTACGAAGAAGGAAGCTTTATCAAAATCCGTTTTCGAGCAAACATTATCCCGCGCATGCGTTTTAAGATATGGCCACGCCTGTTACTAAGTACGCTGAAAACTTTCATGTGCCCCCAAAACAGTTTTTTTTATCAGTAACTGTGCAGGAATGTACGTGTTTCATCGATGACACAGTAAATTCATAAAACCATTCGCTCCAGCAATCGCTTACATAACATCGAAGACTGGCTATTCTGTAGCCTTGGTTGGTAGCCAGTCTAAGAGAATCTAAACTGTTATCTTTCCAAAGGAAAGTTATGTCAGCAATCTTTTTTTAAAACTCATATTCTCCTGGCGTCAATTTAAACTGACGCTTTCTATTCTTTTCTTCTTCGGGGCATGAGCGGCCAATGTTCTTCACAACTTCCTGTTCTTTGTAGATTTTAGTTTTTGTTTTTATTTTGCAATCTCTCCTAATCCCTGTTCTGTCAGCCATTTACATAAGCTCGTCAGGAAGGTTATTCAGTGCTTTCATCTCTTTCTTTCTCTTTCTCTCTCTCTCTCTCTCTCTCTCGTCTTTAGTATGTCCCGTGAGTGTCAAATTCTTCAAACTCTCTTTTCTCATGATGTGTCCAAGAAACATTAACTGTCTTTTTCTGATTCTAAGTATGAGTCCTTTTTGTCTCCAGTTTCCCCTAATAATTAGCTGCTGCTCACATCTTCAGTCATATTCTCAGCATCCTTCTGTAGAACCACATTTCTTTTGCCTCAAGTCTCTTCTTATCTCTCTGTGATAGGCATTTATAAACTACAAAAGAACTCAAAATTGATCGCTGCATTTAAGTATTGAATTAATGTTTAAGCTTACCTTTTAAAAGTTAAATGATAAATCTTCTGATGCCACTTAATTTAAAAACGATTTGATGTACGTAGGTCCTTACTTTCCGTACAAACAATTATTTTTATTTCATGGATGACAAACATGGGAAAATCTATAAGATAAAATTAAACTCTATCTATAAAAGGCAGGATGTGTGTGTGTGTGTGTGTGTGTGTGTGTGTGTGTGTGTGTGTGTGTGTGTGTGTGTGTCTGTCTGTCCGCGCGTGCGCGCACGCGCGCGTGTGTGTGCAATTTTCGACGGATTTGCACCAAAATTTACATGAACATGCTCCAAGTTAGTGGGAAGGCCAAGACCGACTTTGCATTTCCCAACTCCATTCGATAGTGGAAATAATCGATTTTTTCATGCTTCTACGGCAGTTTTCATGTAGTTTGCGGCCATTTTCTACTGCCCAGAGTGAGAGACTATAGCTGGCTGCCACGAATAGGCAGGAAGATTCTATTGGCCAACGTGAGAGCCAACAGTTGACTGACACCAATGTTAAGTAGCATGCAAAAAAATCGATAACTGCATTCGTCACAAGTGTGAAAAATTTAAATCTGCATGGCACTTTACTCCGATTGGCTCATTCGCTTGCTTAAACTCAACGTTGATTCTGTTTCCGCAGAACTGGGTTGGGTGTGAAAAAGTATTTGTTGGTAACATTCTTTTTTCATTCGGTTTTTCCAGTTACGGGTCCTTTTTTAAAGCTGATCGTTCTGTGTTCATTTTGTTTAGTCCTTTTTTCGTAACAGATTTAATGTTTAGTATAGAGCTTAGAAAAAATTCGCGGTGTGAGATAGGCAAGAAATAAGGTATGTAGCAACATCAGCACGGTAAAGGGCACTCCTTTAAAGGCAAGGAAGGGCAAAAATATTTTAAGTCAAGTGATAGGGATTGTTGTATGAGTCGTACGATTTTTGAATCAAGCCCGGGCAACGCCGGGCCATGCTGCTAGTATTGTGTAAAGATGGGAAGATAGAAATTAATTGTACACTCAACATTAGAAGACTTAGAGAAACATAACAGCTAGTTATGTAAAAGCTATATTATGGAATCTATATGAACAAATGCAAAATTGGAGCAGAATTATCCAACGAATTCTGGGGTTTAAAAGCACCAAATCTACTTTATAGCAATTTATACACGGTATGTACTCTCTCTCCCAACTGAGACGAAATGTGACACAGGGTCTTTTTTAAGGTAGGGACCTGAGCGCGAACACCCTGGCAAGGAACAAAATTGGCCACAGCCCCCGGAACCGTCGGTTGCGCTGGCCTTGCAGCGAGCACCGATCCTTCTTTCTGGTGACATGAGAGGGCGCGGCCTCGGGCAGCTGTTCCCCAGAGCCGGGCACCTCTCAGTATAATTTTCCTCAGTTGCCACTTTGTCCTTTGACAGAGTAAGTAGCCCTTGCGCGCACTCTGCCGAAAGACAGAGACGCAACTGAGCGATGATAAGTAATGTGTAAGAAACTCCTCGAGAGGAATTTACACACTATAATTTATACACGGTATTTACTCTGTCCCCACCACTTGGTCTATTTTTATGTGTTTCCCCTAATAATTAGCCGCTGCTCACATGTTCAGTAATATTCTCAGCATCTTTCTGTAGAACCACATATCTGTTGCCTCAAGTCTCTTATTCTTCTATGAGATTGTCCAGCATTCACTGACATATTGGAGGACCGACATTACATAATGGTAGAGTACTTTTTTCTTTCAAACGAAGTTTTTTTTTCTGTTTTCCTCACAGAACATGTTGTAGGCAAAACGAAGAAGTGGGCGCAGCGGGATACCTACCGAACGGCAGAAGGAAATGTGGGGTGAAAAATTCAGATATGAATAAATGTATCTGTAAAGAAAACATTAATAAAGGAAATGTTTTTATTCAAACGCATTTCTTCATGGAACGAAACTCCTTCACATAAGATGTTTTTCTCTACTCATTCATGATATATATATATATATAAGTAATTCATTGAGCCTGAAAGAAACCTCAACAGAATGCAGAAAGCACTGGACGGCCGTTTCGTCTTATATTTGGGACTCATCAGCAGCGCGCATCCACTACCGAGAATCAAAACCCTGACAGTTAAGTTATCAAGCAGACGTCATACCAACTGTTCCAACGGGCCTCGGTGACGAAGAGATAGCAAATCCGATTCAATATAGATCCGCTCGCTCATATATTCCGTGGTGGAAATCAACTGAAATTCTCTGTAACCATAGGACTGTGCCCCCAGGAGCCACGACTACTATCACCAAGCCGCTCAAACTGAAGCATTAGAAGCCGGATCAAGCAATGATATACATATGATAGAAATTGTAAGGAGGATTTGATTATTATAATTAAGTAACTCATTGAGTCTGAAAGAAACCTCAACAGAATGCAGAAAGCACTGGACGGCCGTTTCAGACTCAATGAATTACTCAATTATAATTATCAAATCGTCCTAACAATTTCTAACATATATATATATATATATATATATATATATATATATATATATATATATATATATATTAAACCTTAAGAGTCAGACAAACTTACCACGGTTTCACCTAAGCGGATCGTCAGGGATTTCATAAATCCAGAAATCAATGACGATCCGCTTAGGTGAAACCGTGGTAGGTTAGTCTGGTTCTTTAGGTTTAATTTAGATTTGCTCTACTTAGCGTATCGAGCACTTTATTTAGTTATTTAACTTACCCGTATCGGGTTTTTTTTATTTGAACTCTGAACTTCGATTTTGTAGATATATATATATATATATATATATATATATGAGAACGAAAGAAATACATATATATATATATATATATATATATATATATAGATATTATTTTTGGATATTAAATCAAAAACATGTTAAAAATCGCAACATAATGGCGATCGTGTTTCGAGTCGTATCAATGCGTCTCCTCAGGCGATTATAAATTACTGGTGAGTCAACTATTAATTTCTCATCTTACCTGTATATATATATATATATATATATATATATATATATATATATATATATAGCAAACGCTCGTATTTGAAATAGACGTCCTAATCTTATTTTAAACAGTATGTAACACGTCGATTGACCAGCAGTAAATCTTAATAAAGAAAATGTGCTTAAGACTTATCGGACGTGCAATAAAAAACGGAGAGTCTATTTTATAGATATGAAAAGACTGAGATAGATAGATAGATAGATAGATATGAACAGATTGACATAGATAAATAGACAGAAAAAGAATGAGATAGATAGTTCATTAACTGTGATCCCTTTAAAATTATTAAAACTTACGGTCATGTTGCTAATTGTCACTTCTTGTAAATAAAAATATTTTATCTGGAAACGACATTGTTTCTCTTAATTTCAGCCATCGACCCAAATACATACCTACATACCTATACACACTCACACTCACACACACAAACACACACACACACACACACACACACACACACACACACATATATATATATATATATATATATATATATATATGTATATATATATATGTATACTTATACAAAGATACATATTCATTTATTCCGAGTATTTTCGACATTAACAGAATGTCATCGTCAGGGTGTCTTATAAAAAAAAAAAAATACCCTTACTTTGTCTTAGAAAAAAACAACACCCTGATGATGACATGGCGCTAGTGTCGAAAATCCTCGGAATAATTGTATATGTATCAACATGATAATTTTCTCTCTTCTTTTAATAATGATACTAAGACACTTGTCCGTGGATATAAGAGGATCCTATTGAAAATAAGCAGACAAAATTTGTCTAAATTCTTTACTGTTAAATGCTGACAAAATATACGCAATATATATATATATATATATATATATATATATATATATATATATATATATATATGTGTGTGTGTGTGTGCGTGCGTGTGTGTGTATATGTATGTATGTATATGTGTGTGTGTGTATTTCAACAGCAATCCAAACACTTTTTTATTAAATTCAACCGACAAGAATTGTCTTTAATTTTTTACTACATTTTTTCCAGTATGTGAATAAGATTTTTTTCTAACTAATGTTCACCTAATAACAAGAGCCTCTCAAGGTAGAGGGTTGCTGTGTGGTATTGTATGAGCACAAGAAAGATAAAGAAGTAAAGTTCTTTGGGCTATGCAAGAAAGATATTGCCTAATTTCAGACTCGAAGGGGTCAAAGTTTAATTAGTGACGAACATTTCAGGGTTCAGGTCGAGACGTAAAGAGCAATAGTGTGGAAGTTGACGTAGGAAACAAGGGATAAACCCTCTACTCCTGTTCAAAAGACCAGGGAAGAGAACCTATCTACTTCTATTGGGAGAGAAGAAAAACCGAAAAATAAATAATTAATGCATTAAATTTCAGAGTTCAGATGGAAACTTTAGAAGTATAGAGTTGAAATAGACTTTAGAAGGAAGCGGAAACCCAATCCTAAACAAGAAACAAGGGATAAACCCTCTACTCCTGATCAAAAGACCAGAGAGGAGAACCTATCTACTTCTATTGGGAGAGAAGAAAAACAGAAAAATAATTAATTAATTAATTTAAATTCAGAGCTCATTCTGAGACGTTAGAATTATAGATTTGAAATAGACTTTGGAAGGAACCGAAAACCTAATCCTAAACCGGAAACAATGGATAAACATCTACTCCAGTTCAAAAGACAAGGGAGAAGTGTGAACCGGACGAATAGCGAACCTATCTACTCCTATGAAAACGATGTTGTATATCAGGATCAGAATTGTAAATAAACTGTGCAAATCCATTGTTTATTTGACTTATGACGCTATCAAATCACTCTACAGCAGCCGTTGCAAGATAAGAGTCAAATCTGAGAAGCAACGTATTATCAGACAAACTAAACACCCCACATTAAATAAAATGTCTTTCACGGCAGGAGATGCGAGACTGAAGAGATTATGAACGACTGAAGATGCGTGCAAAAAAATATTTAATATTTATATATATTTGATACACGATTTTTACTGCACGGTCTCGCTACATTTGACAGTTACACATGGCATCAAATTGGACTCATTCGAATCCCATCGTTTTAAATAATGTTAGGGTGTAGCCAAGAAAATCTTCAGTCAAAAGAAGAAACAAACACGAACCTATCCATAATTTATCCCAAATTTGATCGCGATATAGAACATTCTATTCGAAAATAAGAAAAAAATACATTTAAAAGACAGCATTTAACTGACAGACCTCGTCGTTTGAAATCACCAAAACTTTCTCTCTAAATATACCTCATATATATATATATATATATATATATATATATATATATATATATATATATATATATATATATATATATATAGATAGATAGATAGATAGATATAAATCTGTAACTTAGATTAAGCTCTCTTTGGATTAATGTGACCTTAGAACTATTACTACCAACTACAAATTGGTATTATATATATATATATATATATATATATATATATATATATATATATATATATATTATAATATTTTTATTATAAAATATTATAAGACAAGGTACTACGGTTAAGTTTTTTATTTAATTTTTCTTGTGTACGAACAAGAGCTTTCTTTGCTGGACAAAGGGTGTGTAAAAACTGTCCAAATGTTTTATTTTTCCGAGCGCTTTCGGCTATACCTTTAGCCATTATCAAGGATGATTTGATTTTTCAGCTTAATTGAGTGTGTGCATTATGTGTGTGTCTTAGTGTGTAGTAGGGGTGTTTTAATTTCCGAATACGGTTAGCACGTTGTGGCTTTGTTCGTAGTTAATATTGTTAAGGGTAGGCTTTTTCTTTTTTATCATTAAAGCCTCCATTATTTTTAACCTTTTTTTTACAAGTGGAAGCAATTAATATATCTGTGTTTTCTACTAATATATTTCTAATGGTTACACAACCACATGCTTATCCAGACGTCTTACGTTACACCTATCCGATCACAGCTCCATTAGAACGCATTTAAACACACACAAAAATTTATCAGACTCCATTAGAAATATAATAGTAGAAAACACAAATATATTAATTGCTTCCACCTGTAAAAAAAGGTTAAAAATAATGGAGTCTTTAATAATAAAAAAGAAAAAGCCTACCCTTAACAATATTACCTCCTTAAAACATTTTCCTACTGACAGGAAACTTAGCAAGATCTTTAATAAAAACGCGCTAAAATTAATTATAGCTGCACTGAAAATCTAGAAAGAATTATAAAAAAATATAATAGCAAAATCCTAAATTAAAATTAAAGAAAAATAAAGAAAAATTATGTGATTGTAGAAACCCTGAAAAATGTCCTTTGAATAATAAATGCCTCATAGAATATGTGGTATACCAATGCACAAACTCATCCATCGAGAATCCAGATATTGAAAAGATATATCTAGGATATGCGAAGAATGAATTTAAGATAAGGTGGAGAATACACAAAAGTTCCTTCAA